>VXAZ01000788.1:259049-701730 GCA_013399875.1 Gymnorhina tibicen
TAATTTATTCAAAACATAAATCTCATTTATTTCAGATGCAATGCAAGGTGTGCATTGCTGCAAAAGTGGGGTCTAGGGCTAGGGGTCAACTCATGAAATACAGATGCCTACATTGCAGAAAACAATAGTTGAATTAGATACCCTTGACTCCTTTCAAAGTCAGTGGAGAGACTTTTAAGGTTTAGCTCATCTCGTCTTTAAATAGATAAGCCAAATGCTACAAATGCCTATTTTTCTCTCTCTTGTAATCTCTGCTAGTTCAAGAGTCAGTGTGGACCCATCACCATAACTTAGCTCCTCATCTTAATGCTCATTCTTATTAACAGTCTTAGTCTAAGACCTTGTATTATGGTTGTGTATTATGACCCCGTACAATTTCTTCCTCCTGTGTAATGTACAGAGAGAATGAAAGCTGACAGACCACATACCTTCCATACTCTCAGACTCTCACTTTATACAACAGTTGTCAGTATTCAATACAGGTAAGTAGGAAAGTAATTCACAATGATAACTGGAAGCAAAACTTCTGTGGGTGGAATAAGTGATGTAGTTCCCTAAAACGATTTAGTGAATTTTGCTGCTAAGATTGAAAAATAAAGATTATGTCTGGGCTAACACATGCTTTCTCATAACTTAAACAAAGGAGGTAGCTTTTCACAGTGACAAACAACTTCTTGATTGCATGGTTCTTCATGTGTAAGCTATGTCTGTACAGAAGCTGCAAAAAATTATTCCAAATAATCTAAAACCAGTCCTTGAAATTCAACATAGATTTTATTTCAACAAAATCTATAGCTCTGTAAGATCACAGATTTTTAGCTTGCCTATTTCTAGAAATTTAATATCTAATTTTGTGTGTTTTACATTCGATTAAGTAGGTTGCAATATTTAGTTCCATAAGCCTCTTTTTCAAATATCAGATATTTGAAACTGAGAGTGTAGTCTTAAATGTCACAGAACCTAGTTACAAAATCTAATCACTGTTTGAAATTCACTGTTACATTTACCTCATGGTTTGTTTTGTGCCTTTCTACCATGACTTGTCAATTGACAGAGTTAATGGAACAATCAAGAATTACCTTTCTTAAACTGAAAAGCAGTTTTTAGGGCAACCATGAATGATAGATGTGATTTATTCCAGACCAATGCATTCCATTCTTTCTTTTTTACTTTACAGTTGTGAGAAAACACCTCTCATATGATAAAAACTGGAACACATCTGCTGAAGGCTGAGTGATAGAGGTCCCTTGATGTTTAAACATGGAAAGTGTATCATCACTAATGCAGAGAACTGAGAGAATATGGGGTCTTACTATGAAGCAAATAGTGTGAATGGTGAACAAGGATATAGCAAATGGAAATGTTTTCCTTTGTTCTGATTTTTTATCCTTTCACAACACACATACATCTGTGTTATTGGGTTCCAATTTTTATGCTAACATAAATACTGGAAAATGAAAACTTAACAAAGCATAGAACCTTCAGAAATTTAGTGGCTTATATAGATAAAAATAAATGACACATAAATTCAGTCCAACTATTCTTTCAAATGCTTTATTGAAATATTTAATTCTTCAAAGCAGGCAGAGATTCTAAATTCAAATAGTTAGAAAATAGGTTAATGAAGTCATAAATAATATAGGTGCATTCACTTAAAAAAAAAAGCAAGAAACAAAAGCAAAACCAAACAAAACCCCAAGAAACCTCTCCAAAATAACATACGAAAGTGTAAAAAAATTCAGCCTAAAGAAATAAAAAAAAATTACCTTGAACATTGAAGTGTTCAGATTTATCCTCTAAGCTAGGGGTAAATATAACTAAGAATGCCCCCTACAGAAATATTTTCTTTGAATTAATTCTCTTATGCTTCAGTATTTATTGACCCATTCTGCCACCAGTTAAGTAGAAGACCAAAAAAAGTGTGCACTTAAGAACACGAAGAACACAGAGAAGCAACTCACCTTGCTGCAGCAGAAATTGATATGTGGGTGCTGAAAAAAAGCTGTTGAAAGATCACCAGAAATTCAAAGGATGTCTCCAACATGAAACAGAATGGTTTTCCTGCTAGAGTTGAAGAACACACAGACTTTAGAGAATATCAAGCTTGTTTTGCTTTGATGGTTTAGATCCTTATATTCATATACGAGTAATAAAATTAATTTGGGAGACTAAGTGGATTTCTTGTCCATTTATGCTTGAGCTGGAAGAGAGTGATAACTGACGACAACTTACTTGTATTTAGAACTCCCGTGTTTGTTGAAGAACTATTTGATGTTAATAAAAGAGCTTAATACTAATACCAATTCTCAAACATGAGATTATGTCTACTATGTTTTTTATATGATCACAAACAATAAAGCCAAATATTATCCTAGTTTTATTTGATGAAAGGAATCTATAATTTTCTCTAATGATATTTTTAATGTTATTAACATGTGGTAAAGTATTTAATTGTTCAAAGACAAAAACAAACAGCTGTCAAATCAATAACACCTAACAGATGAATACATTGGTGGATATTGGAAAAAGTGTTCTGATGTGTCTAATCAGTTACTGAAGGGCAAAACAATAAAAGAGTCATTATAGTCTGCAACTGTTGTATCAGAATTTAGAGCACATCATTTTTGGACTATAGTGCTGTACAGCTGTGAATGATCAGAAAAATAGTACTGAGCATGAGGCGAGTGGAAATTTTAAAGAATCATTTGAAGTGCTCTCACATGAATATGACATATTGCATGGCAAAGTCTTACACTTACCCTAAAGCACTGAGAGGCATGAAAGGAATATTTGCTCTATCTGTAACAGAAAATCAAATTCCCAACTGCAGTCGAGCATATGTAAGACATCTCTTCCTGTTGCATCAACAAATATTTGAACCTATTAATATAGGATTATTGCCTGTATTAATGTGCAAAAGAGACCATGTGCTGAAGTCAATAATTTTATTTAACCATAAAATGTGAGGCAGAAAGATAGAAAGAAATAGGAAGGGATGGAGGACAGAGAGATCAACATATCAAGCAGAAGATAGTCACCAGTCATGGATCTAGTGGCATCCCTTTGGTCTTTCTTCACCCTGGGCTCCTCATTGCTGGAAGTTCTGAGGTCATTCAAAACTTTTCACTGTTCATACTTTTTAACAAACAAGGTAAGTAATGCTCATTGACTACACAGTTCTCTTATTCTAGTGCTTAAATGATTCCCTTGCTTCTAACGCTAATTAGTTCATATACTTAGTTTTTCTCTTCTTTGCAGTCGGTGGGATCCTTGGGTTGGTGGGACATGAGTTGGTGGTAGTGACTTCCTCCCTCCAGAATTACCTTTTACCCAGTCAGAGCTGATTTCAGCACAGTTGCTGAATTGGCTTTCTATGTGGCCCCTAAATTCTGCATTCTTTGTGTCCATTATCACTGATAAATTCTTCTGCCTCAGCTTTGTTAACCTCACACAAGGTCTGAGACAGGATGATAGTACCGCCTTTATCTTACTTCAAGTTCCTGCTGTGGTGGCTTAAACACAGTTCCAGGTATCCATGGAGGCATCTTCAAGGGGGCTTCGGTGGTGGCTAGTGGTCACAGGTGCCATCTGTCACATAACTTGGGGTGATCTTTGTTTGGCTGATGATAGGTGTATGAGCAGTTTCTTCTTTACAGAGTTTGCCACAGTGGGAATTTTTGTCTGGATGCATTACCCAGTTGTCTTGGGGTAACTGTGCTGTTGTATCCCCTACCATTGCTCTATGCCCAGACATGATTCCTGAGCCTTTCTATGCCTTTAAAACTGGATGCAAGAGACAGAGAAAAAAACTGAGCGAATTTTTCAAAACAGTCTGTGCTTCAAGGACACAGAGATTAGCTACTTCTGCGGCGGGCAGAGGAAGCACTTCTTCTGGCTTTTCGGTCAGTTTTCTTCAGCTCTGTTTCTTCGGAGAGGGACGGAGAGTTGAGGTTTTTTTCCTCTTGGGACTTCGTTTTTTTCCTTCTTCTCTTCTGGACTTGTTCAGAACACCAGAACATCAGAACCCCACCGGGGGACCTTCCACCGGCCTGGAGGGGGGCCCCCCACGCCGACCCAGCTCCGAGGAGGAGGAGAGAGACCACACCCACAGAAGGACTCTAAAATCTTTCAGGTTTTCTCTCCAGAGCGAGAGATTTTATTATTTAGCATTATTAGTATTGTTTTCCTGTGTGTTTGTTAAATAAATAGTTTTATTTTCTCCTTCACTTTCCTCTGAGGAAAATTTGTTTTTTCCCGAACCCAATTGGGGGGAGGGGTGGTTTGTAACCTGCCTTCCTTTGAGGAGACGTTCCTTTTGGACGTTTCCCTGAATTTGGCCTAAACCATTACACCAGTAAATGCTAACTAGATCTTTTGTCTGCCAGGCCTGGAGTTAGTGCCATCCTGTCTCTCCATTCTGTGCTTATCTCATGGCGAAGTCCTTCTGTGTCCTCAACAGTGTTTGAGACAGGCAACTGTGCTCTTTAAGTCCTTAGAGAATCATACTATTTTCAGATGACTATGTAGAAATATCTTCTGAAAAGATAATTTGTAGTACATACATTAGCATCTGTTGATCATCAGAGATTATGTTTAAGAGAACAGCAACAACAGGAGTTTCTCAATGTAGTGAGAATATTTAACAACAATTTACATTAGAGCTATTTGGCTAAATCCCTTAAATAGGTTTAAATAGATCAATCTTACTAATTCAGACTATATACTCTGCATGTTTTGATATTTATTTGGGTACATCCAGTAGTCATGGTTGGATGGTTTATACACTACGTGACTTACATAGGAACCCATTACAAGAACCAAATAAAAGGCAAGATAGGAATCATCTCACTACTAGTCCTATCTTGAAAACAGGATGGTAAAATGAACATGCAGAAAATATGGTGGTGCCTTAAATCCCAGTCCTTTCCTTTGAACCATTCAGAAGTTTAGGTAGCAACTTAATGACTTCTTTTTTGTAAGCATGGAATCATAGGCTCTATAAAGGTTCATGACAGACATTTCTGAGTATAACATAGATTTTGGTGTGCAGTTTTGGTACTATAGGTATACTGAATCTGAGCACTTAACTTGTCCTGGACTTACTAGTTCTGAATCTTAACTGAGAATCAGAAATAGTTTGCATAGGGTTGCTTTGTAACTTAGATTTTCAATTCTGCTGTGAAACTCTGATTTAACAGAAAAAAATTACCCTTTAATCTATAACATTGCAATTAAAACAACATAACCTTCTCATTGTGGTAATCATAATATAGCTTGGTCTCATGTGGGGAGATAATATTAAGTACTTTTACCTGTATATTAGTACATTCACACCAGATATTGTATTGATTGAGGCTCATTTGATTTCATATTATTGTTTGTCTGCATACATTCCTGGTATTATAATTTTAAAAATCCACTAGAATCCTTGTCTCCATTTGTCTACAGTTTGGCTGTCATGAGCGTGACAAAGACTGTGGATCCCAGCTATGGGAAACAAAAAGAAAAGGCTTCTTTCAGACTGTTAGGCAGGGTTAGGCACAAAGGATGCATTACTTCAGGGTGTTCATGAATTCCTAACTCAAAGAACAACTGAATTCAAATAAACAGTGTGGTTCAACAGTAAAAAAACCTGTTAATATTTCTCATCCAAAAAGAAGTTTAAGACTGTTATGTAGACATATTAATTACTTTCAGTTAATTGGCAATCCAAAGCTGAACTTCAATGACACAGTGCTGATTTACTTCTTTTGTGCATCTTGTTTGTAACACAGCAGTTTGCACAACACTGCATATATGAAGACCTGTGTCCTGAAGATTTTATGCTGGAAAGATACAGCAAAGTAGTAGGCATCTCAGGGAAAACAAACTAACCAACCAGCCAAACAAAACCACACCAAAAAATAACAGCAACCTAACCAAGCAAAAAGTATTTTTTCTTCAGGAGTTTGTTCCTGGATGAGGTGAAAATCAATAATTTAGCTGCACTCTCAATTAAGATAGTGTATTTAAACAATTCTTTTCTGTTAGAGATTTACTGGACCTCTTACCATCAAGATAATACTCATATGGCAGTTATAGACATGCTATGTTTTTGTATGACAGGGACAGAGTTCCTTGAACCCTTTATATTTGATCAATCTATCAGTGCCCTGGGATAGACAAGACCCTTGGGCTCTGCCAGTCTGTCAGAGCCCTGTTATAGGGACCCCACTTGTTGCCTAAAATCAAAAGAGAAAAAACCCTTGCAACAGTGTTAAAATAGTAAAGTAAAAAGCAGACCTTTATTTGGTAGCTTCCAGGTGTCCCAGTAGTGATGGGCACACAGTCACCAGATTTCTACGATTTTATAAGGTTAATTAATTAGGATATCCAACAGGTACATCCACTAGGAGATTCAGCTGCCCCAGTAACCCACCCCTGGGTCAGCCCCTTGGAGTTGGTCCAAGGGCTTCTTTGCCTCACTTCTTGTTATGTCTTCTTGTAGGTCCCCTACTTGGAAATTAGGCTAAACAGTATTTCAGGAATGTGTTTGAAGGTTACCTTATTACTCTAAAATCTAAGAGACAGGGTAGGAAAAATACCAGAAGCTACATAATGAATATGCAGAGCTATGAATATATGAAAAATACATAAAAAGCAAAAATCTTTCGGCATCACACTGAACAGCCCACGGTATCAGAGTGGTCTGAGTAACTCATTCAGGGCCACATGGTGACAGCATCCATATTATTGGTATATTTTCCATTGCTGGCTGCTGCCGGTGTCCTTAAAGGACTCACACTAGCAGTTTATAGGACAACATGCTTTATTAACAAACACACAGATGTTAGAAAACATTAGCAACAAGTTAAGGTTCAGACATTGTCGCTGATAGTAAATGACTGCAAAGAGGAATCTGAAGCGTTATATAGACAAGCTCTAATCACCAATTAAATCTAGCTTGAGGTTATCATTTAGCACACATAAAGTATGGTTCTTACCCAGTAGGCAGCCCTGTGGAAGAAAAGAGGTTTAACCCACTGACCAATCCCAGAAGTTACAATGAAGTCGTCTTTGGCCCATTTAAACTACATTTATGTTATTTTCTTTGAAAAAGGAGAAATAATAAAGTTACAGTTGATGCCATTTCATGTTTGTGTGGAGTTGAAGTGACTTTAGTCATTAGCATATGTAAGGGCATAAAAAGGAATATGTATTTTTAAGTTAATGAAGCAAAGTTCAGCTTTCTATTATCATCTGATAAGTCTTTTGATCTAGTTCCTATTGGTTGTATGGTTCTTGATGGAGCACAACCCCAATGCTGCTGTGTTGCTCCACCTTTAGTTTTCTTGCTGAAAGAAACAAACCAAAGAATTTTGACCAAAGAATTATTGGGCAAGAATGTGAATTAGACATTACTTTAAAGCTTCCCACCAAGAAGGTTCAGAAGTGTTGGTCCCTTCCGTCTTCAAATTCTATTCCGCCTCAGGGAGCACTCTAATGATTATTCACTGCCTTTCCTTTCTATTTTTCCAGCCCAATTGAGTTGAAAACCATTATGTAACACTAACATAGTTAGTATTCTCTGCATGAAGAAATGACCCTTAATATTCATCAATTTGGTTTTTTTCTTGATTTATTTCTTTATCTGTAAACCTCAAGCATAATTTTTTTCCTAGAAAACAGCCTTTGTTGTTCAATATTCTTTCAAATGTCTTACTATAAAGCATTTTCCATGTTTAAAAAGGCTGATTACACCAAGGAAATCAACACAGTTTCCTACCTTTTGCACAAAATTTTCTTCAAAAAGCTGATAAAACTGATACAGGTAGCATGCGAAAATTGTAAGTTGGAAAATATGAATCTGTAGAATTTTTTGTTGTTCTAATACGTAAGTATTAATTACTGCTTCAGGGGAATCTTTGCTCTGGCACTCTGAACAGCTTATTCCCCTCTTTCACTGACCTTGGAGTCAGCATAGTTTTTGTTCTCACATATTCTCACTCCTCTGTCTCAGAACTCCAGCGTTTTTTCCCCTTCTTACCAATGAGATGCCACCAGCATCACTGATGTCTCACCTTCAACCAATGACAGGTTGTTGGAGATGGCTGGAACTGTCTGTGTCCAACACTAGGGCAGCTCTTGGTGTCTTTTCACAAGCCTTGCCTCTGCTACCAAAACCCTGCTGTGTAAACCAAATACATTAAATCTAAAACAAAACATATCCACGAAAAACAAAAAAAAGCCACAAAACCAAAACAAAACACAAAAACACCTCCTACAAACCAAGCCAGTAGAAGCTGGAAAAAACATAAAGGAAAGTTTGAATCAGATTTATAAGAAGAAAATAATTTGTTCCCTACTTGCTGAAAAGAGCACTGAACTGTTTTAATGTGAGTCAGTCTTGCTTTCTGACTCACAATTTTCTGAATCACTATCAAAGGTTCAGAACCATCAATCAAAGAGAAAAGTATGAACCCTTGAGATGTTTTGTTGGTCTAAATAAGTTTGCTTACAGATTCAAAGTGGAAACAAATTATCCATGGCTGACTTACAACAGATGAGGATCTGACAGATAGATTCTGAAGAACTGTGTAAAGTCAGTTGTTTCACCAGTTCTGCAAATAAAACAAAACAAAACCTGAAGGTTAAATCTGAGGTAAATTATGCAATTCAAATTTATTTGTTTTGTATACCTTCATCTGCTTGAGATTCATAGTCATCGGTCCCTTTGTGAAGGTAATTCCAAACATTCCTCAAGACTAAGTCAATTAAACTTTTACCTGACAGATAGCAAGCTACCACTTCTTATAAAGATTCCCTAGGAATCCTTAGACTAGTGTAAAACCTTATCCACTATGAAGGAAGGAGAACAAAAGAATACAGCTACTTGTCAGTGTCCTCAGATGACATAAGAGTGCTCTGGACTTAAGTAATTTCTTGTGACTAAGTCATCCCTCTGCTAAAGCATGTTTTGCTGTATATTCCTTGAGAAGGTCACCTTTAGGACTTAGAAGTCTGGACAAAGACACCACATAATTCGGATTTCCTAACTCCTAAACATGTCCATTAATTCTTTTATAACACAAGATCTTTACAACCTCCTGATTGCATCCTTCAACTTAAAAATGAAATGCCATTAAAAAGCTAGCAACTCTTTCTTCTCAAGGGGGCTTGTCCTAGTCTGCATGTACTAGGGTAGTGCTAAGAGCAGCTGCCAAGGTGCGCCTTTCAGAGAAGCTAGGTTTCCCTGCTATCTGTCTAACTCTTAGCCTTTCTTTAGTTCTAGTCAAGGTCTCACAAAAACACACATAGAACATTCAGACCAGATGTTCTGGGTCTGCACCTAATCCAGAAGAGGGGCTGCAGACAACATCCAGCAGAGAAAGACACCTATTTAGGGTGGCTGAGCAACTGCTGAGGAAGAAGGTCTGTCACTGCAGCACTTTTGCTTTCTTCTGACCATGTCAAATTTAGGCAATAACTTTTCAAGGAAGTGTCTTTCTCTCAGTTCCCTGGGTCATGCAAAGTTCATGGAATTACATTGCCTACATATGCAGTGCATTAATAGTGGTGGAATCATGGCCAACAAGCAGCATATATGGCAGAAGCTCACTCTATTCTACGATAAGCCCATTTTATCTTTTACAGAACTGTAGAAAGAATTAGAGAGAGCAAACCAGGCATATGGGATTTGGGCTGGGGAGATATTTTCTTTTTTTTATTTTAATATTTGATATAATGTCCAAAGATATTTTAGACATTTTGTTCAGATCAAAATAGGTATGAAGTCCTTTGGATGAAGATTGACTGAGGCAATGCAGAGAATAATCAGGAACAACATTTCAAGATGAAATGAAGTGTCATATACTGCCCCAGGGGTCAGAATCATCTCTTGTCCTATTAGACATCTTCATTAACAACCTGAAAGTGAGAGTAAAGAGCATATTAATGAAACTTGCAATTGAAAGTGCAGTGAGCATTGGTGAGAAAGAATACAAATTCAACCAGAAAGTACAGAAGTATTTGAAGAAAAAAACTTGAAAAACAGTTTAATTGGAAAAAAACCTAAGGTAAGTATTATGTAGGAAGATAATACATGGATGTTATTGTTAAAACAGCAATAATTGAAAACAAATAGTCAATATGATTAAAAATGGTCAGAATATTTTCAATTAATTTAATTTTTTTAGATGTGTCAAATTATTTATGCTATGAATATCCATGGAAAAGTGCTTTTCTACATCTCATTGCATACTAAATCATTCAGAATTATTAAAATATCCTATTTTGACCTTCAACACATATAAAAAAGTTAATAGCTTTTAGTGTAAAATGTTAGTTAATTATAGGTGACTTGTCATTTAGAAAGATAAAATTGCAACATTTGGAAAATGTCAAAATGAAATATTTTAACTGACTTTAATATAGGGAATTATTTGTTCATAATTTTTTTTAAATACTTACCTCAGTTCTTAAAAAAACCAGAACATTTAATTTTCGAAAAAATGTTGGCAGTATTGACATTTCTCTTCCAGCTCTGAATGTGATATTTCAGGGGAAAAAACAATCCAAGGTGAATGGAGGTTTTCGTATCATATGCCAAAACATTAAGTAATCAATCATGAAAGTATTAGTCACTGTCTATCAGGTCTCTTAAGACCATGTCTGGAATACTTTATATATTTCTCAACATCTTGGTACCTGATTGGGAAGGGAAAAGGAACAAGCTGAATGGAGATCAGAGAAGAGCAACTAACATGATTAGATTGCTTGAGAAATTCATTTAACAAGAAAGGTCACAAACACCTAAATATTCACTACTTGACTAATAACATGCATAGCTATGCAGCAAATTAAAAAATGATAAATAGAAACATTTATACAAGGCTTATTCAACCTATGGGACATATTGCAATAAGATGTAATTGATGGTAGATGCTTGAAAGAGAAAAAGAAAAAAGACAAGAAAAAAGTCTAATCTTTTTTGAACAATGTTTGCACCAACAACCACAGAAAGCATATTAAAAGCAAAATATAAGAAAAACTACAGAACTTCTTTACATCTTTAAAAAAAAAGAAGTTTTCTGTAGATGAAAAAACCACCACTTTTTTGTAGTTTATCTCATAAACTCTCACTCCAAAGTAGAGAATTTCTCTATCTGGTCCTGGCCAAAGGTAGGACAAATGTGTTGAACTAGATGAGTCCTTGATAGGAAGTGTCTCTTTTTCTTGGTCAACCAAAGAGGAGAGACACTACAATAGAGTATTAATAGACACTGTAATGAATGTAGTAATTGGGGAAGATGTTTTCTGTAAATGCCTATCAGAAAAATACAGGCTGAATGCCAGTAAACGGGAGTTCCTTAGGCTGAGTCTTACAAGGTCTTAATGGGATTTATATGGTGTACCAGTGTGGAGGGGTGCAAGAGTCTAAACTTGTCTCTATTTACTTCATTACTTTCTTTCAGTTATACAGAGCCATTTTATTCCTCATTAATAACCAGAAGGCTTCTTTCGAAGGTAAGTCCAAAACCCTGATCAATCCCTTCCTCAAAACACAACTACCTTTCAATGATGAAATCTTACTTACTACTTTTTCTTGGCTACACTGACCTAGAACAAGCCTTCCGAACTGGGAAACCTCCCTTCCCATTTCCTATTTACCTACTAGTTACTGACAGCTAAATATGTTTGTTTCTTTGTGGGTTTATGGGTTATGTTGTTTGGTTTTGGTTTGGGGGTTTCTGTGTTTTTGGTTGGGTTTGGGGATTTTTGGTTTGGTTTTGGTTTTTTTCTTGCCCCCTCTCTTCCCTGCTGTCGCTATCTTGGACTTTGAAAAGTTCCGTCCAAGTCCATTTTGTTATTTCAGTTCATTTTAAGATTTGTCTCCTTGCTCCCAGGGAATGAAATAGTTTCTCTATGTATAGTTGCACTGATTCTTAAACACTTAGAAAACAGTCCAAAAGAAATAAATGTTAGACATAAAGTGCTAAAATTAAGTCTAGGTTTACAGTTGTTTGGAAACTGTTCTTTTCTTTAACTTCCTGCTTCTCATATTTCTGTCTGGTATTTTCTAAACAGAAATATTTCCAGAGATGCAGTGTACTATATATGCAGTGTGAAATGAATTAAAGTCTGAGATATGCACCCTGCACAGATGCTTTTCATTTGCAAAATTAATTGGTCACATTGGAAACACGTTGGATTCATGCTGAGAGGCGTTGGTGGGATTTTGGCCTGACGGAACCAGAAAATATCAGATCTATTTATCGATGCTTGAATGTTAATAAATACAAACACATGGACTGTGTTTAGAATTGTTGGTTCACAAATGTTAAACAAATGCTTACATTTTCCTCCTACTCTATGCAGAGTATATGTAACACTGTGGAGCAAGGAACCCACTTTAATAAATAGTTTCAGTGAAAAGGGATTGAAGACAAAATCTATTTAGTAGTATAAGAGGCTTCTTGGAAGATAAGCTAACATATATGCCTTCTTGAAAACAATTATAAAGTAGTATTTGCTGTCTTTATAGCTATTATTGGCCTAGTTTTCTGGTGCTGTAGTTAGGATTTCACCTACTTGGTTAGCTGACTGGTAATATTCATCTTAGTGCAACATAATTTTTCTTCTCTCTTTCCACCTACAGACTACTCTACTCACAATTTCAAATTCCTTTTTTAACTGACTGTCCTGGTTTCAGCTGGGATAGAGTTAGCTGTCTTCTTAGCAGCTGGTACAGTGCTGTGTGTTGGATTTAATATGAGGACAATGTAGATAAAACACCGATGTTTTAATCCTAAACCAAGGACTTTTTAGTGTCTCGTGGTCTGCCAGTGAGCAGGTGAGCAAGTAGTTGGGAGGAAGCGCAGCTAGAACAGCTGACCCCAAGTAGCCAGAGGGATATTCCACACCACAGAACATCATGTTCAGTGTATAAACTGGACAGAGTTAGATGGAAGGAGCTAATCATTATTTGGGGATGAGCTGCACATCAGTCACTGGATGGTGAGCAGTTGTATAGCACATCATTTGCAGTACATTCATTTAACATTGATAGATCTTGAGACAGCAAGAAGTTAATGACTGCCTCTATTGTGATAAGGGTGCATGGAAGATATTTTTGGATTGAAGCCCAAAATTTTTCTGTAAGTCTCTCCATCTCTTGAAAATACTATTTTAGTTAATTCCTTCAGTCTCTCTTCATCTCTTGCAAAGCCTATTTCAATTAATTATTTCAGGTTTCGTTTTTCTCTCAGCTTTTATTTATTATGTCATTATGCTCTTAGACTGATGCATTACATCATGTAATACAAAATAAGTATAATTGAGTTACCTTAGGGATAGTAGTAGCAATGCCATAGTTGAAGTTGAATTGGCTGTTATATTATAAATATTTGAAGCATGATTAATATCTTGGCAATTTCTAGTCTCATTCGGAAAAAAGTTGAAATTCAAGCTGAAAATATAGCTGTAAGTCTACATAAAGGGAAAATACTCTCAATTTATCACCTTTTCTGAAACCTATCTAGGGAAAAATTTTCCCCTCTGTGGAGACAGAGAAATTCCCAACCAAGTTCTTGCTCAGCTTTTTTATTTCCTGAATTCTTTGAAGCTTTGGAATGCTCACTTTTTCTTGGTTTATGTCTTAAGACAAATAAGATCTCATAATCATGATCTTCTATACCATGAGATAGAATTTTTTAATGAAAAATTCAACATTTTACCTCTATAAGAAGGGAAAAATAAGATTTGCTTCACTGTACACAAGGCAATAGGCTAAGTCTATGTAAAATGCCGTAAAAACTATCTAGAGCATTTACAAACTACCCTTTAGGCTGTTAAGAAAAGGCTAAATTCTCACAAATAAATCTGCCCCTCTAGACTGTATGTGAAAGGAGCTTGAAACAACAAAGTTCCCAGTCTCTGAAAGAAGGTAGATAAATCCAGACCACAACGCCACATAAATATCAGAGAGATTAAAGACCTCAGGAGGAATATGGGCCAAAGAAAACTTGAGTGACAACAACAGCTAATCTAACTTCAGCCCAGAAAGATTTTGAATTACTGTGGTGAACTTTTCTTCTGTTTCTTCCTCCCTTCTTATTCCTCCTTTTAAACATTATGAAGATTAAATTAGAGAATGAAACAGTATAACTACAGCTTAAAAAATGAAACATAGTATTTTCTAAGGATGGGATATTAATATTGCCTCCTGTTTTATCTTGGCATGAAGGAGCTTGCTTTCACTGGTGTAATAAAAGGTTTCATGGGCTAAAACCCTCGCAGGAGTTTTGACGAGGACAGAGCTTTGGAGCAATAGATGAAAAAGCATTAGAATTTTTTTGTGCTTTCTATATTGACAGTTTTTCACTGTAATTTTATTGATAAAGTTTCATATTTTCTTTAGTTAGTAGCACCTAAAACTGGTGTTTATAAAAATATGTTTGCACAAGCATAGCAATACATATCATAACGATAGGAGCTAGCACTGCATGGTGCATGCAAGTTTGTCAAAATATAACAGTTTTATCAGAACACAAACCAGAAACCTGAACATAGTAAAAATCAGACTTGCTGCACCAAATTGATTAAACACAAGGTTTAAAAAAATAAAGATTTCCAACTTTCAGTCTCTCCTTCCATCTTGCTGAAAGATTTGGCAGCTTTCAGGACCTCAAACATTCTTACTGTGAGCATAACACCTTCCTTGTCTATAGTAGTAGCCACTGACCCTTTTTAAGATTAGCTTTGTCTCTGCTCTCTGCATCAGCCTCTGCTTTCCTCACCACATTTAGCATATGTCATTTTGAGCCCTCTTGCCTCTTGTAAACTTGCCTAACCAGTGATCCTGGAGATTCTCCCTACTGTGCATGCATCCAGTAATTCAAAGAAGTAGAATTTTTCCCTCTCCCGTTCATCCTACCTGCCAAAGCATGCAGCAGCCTTGACAATGAAATCCCTTTTCCTCTCTGCTTCCCATCCTGTCCTATACAATATATAGCACATGTACAATAACCTATGAACAGAAACTCTCAACGAAAAGGTAATTTGTGACAAACGTGGAATTTGTCTTGAATGCTACGTACTGCATAACTGGTCACTCAGCACATAGAAATAAAGGAGGAGCTTTGTATATACAACTTTTTTTTTGAAGTGTGTGAGCATAAGTAATAATAATAATAAGACCACCTGACAGAAAAATAAGTTGATTTGTATTTTTCCTGGTTTTTTGTTTTCGTTTGAAAATGATATAAAGTAAAATTTGAAATATTATACTTCCTTCAATTCCTATTAGCAGTGTATACACTCCTCACCAGGTACTAGTCCATAACCCACAAGAAATGAATTTCATGCAAAAAGTCATCACAAATTCTAGCTATCAATTAAACATTATCTCAAGGGCTTAGGGAGGATTCAAGCAATAGATAGGCTTTCTGTTTGAAACAGATAACTTAATTCTAGATGAAAAAATGAAACAAACATTGATTATGACAACTATTTCCCAATTTCTGTGTCTTTTGAGATGTATAAATCAGACAAGAACATTTACTAAGTAACAGCCTTTAAAACTTGCATGAAAAGTATGGTAGCTTCTGGAGGGCCAGAAAACAGCAGTTTATTAAGGCATTGAAAGTTTCACCAAAAAAAAATTAACAAAATTTTGCCCATCACTATATTTCATTCCGTCTGAACAGTTTTTTCTTTCTCTTGCAAATAAATACACAGTCCTTGTTTGGTTAAAAGAAAAGTGAATAGAAATATGATTTCCTAATTTGAAATGGAAGCCCAGGTCTTCAACCTGATTTATATGAAATTACTTCATAATTAAATTATTCATTAAACAATATAATCTAGGTTTAATATCATCTTAAAGTCAGGTAAAATATGTAATTTACAAAAAACAAAAGAAGTTGGAAGTTGCTTAAAATGATTAAAAGAAAAAACAAGATTAAATTTTTATTGTAGACTAAATATTCTGAAGGCCTTAAATTTTTTTATCTTTTTAAAAAGTCATCTAGAAAATAACCACATTTTAAAGGTTTAAAAGGTTTTAATTTTATTTAAAAATCTGCCTTTTTTTAAGGAGAAAAATTAAATTTCATCTTGCACAAATCTTTAATATTTAAATTTTTATGTTTTTATCTACAAATTCTTTTCTGTAGTCTCTAATCCTTGCTTGAGGAGGATGTCAACACTTCCTGAGAAAATAATTGTAATTACTAGCAAATATTATTTTGAGAGAAGAAAACTCAGATGAAGTGGGATATGTGAGATTTTGTGTGATAGCTTGAAGGCCTGTTTAAGGTAGCTATTCAGAGCAAAAATATCAAACAAAAGATACCTGAGCAAAATGTATTGAAATATATGTTACTGGGTAATGACTTGTGTGTCATCAGGAGCAGATGCCTGATCTAGTGACAATGACATGTAGAATTTTGATAAAGTTTAGTGGAAAACAGACTTAATCCTATCATCTGATACTAAAATAATAATATTAAGGATATTTTCGAGAAACATTTTCCATAAAATTTCATGAGATGAAGAATCAAATTTTTTAAATACTGATAGAGCATCTTTGCAAATAAAGTTTATCTATCCAAGAAGTAGAATTATATAGGCATTCATAAATTACTACAGATTACAGGATTTTGCTTTTTTTAAAAAATAAACCTCAGTATTAATTTGGAAGTCATAATAATAGTGCTGGGACCTTAGTAGTAGCATTCTAGAAATTGTACGTATGTTTTTGGGAAAAAAGTATTATTTCTAAACTGATGGTAGCTTGGAAAAAACCAATTAAATAATTCTTATGCAGTGACAAGTAATGATTTACAGGGAAATTGTCTGAAAGTTCTCTATTTTCTTCTTCTTCTACAAGCACCAGATCAGGAAGACAGGAAAGAGGATCTATATTACTTTTCTTCAGTCTCTCCCTGCATGAAAAGGAAAAGCTGCAGTTAATATACCATATTAACTGTGATTCTTTTTCTCCCTTTAAAAATTCCAAAATTTTAAATAAGCTTTAAAAATCAGAAATAGTTTTCCCTTCTTAATTATTTAAGTGTTCAGAGAGTAATCCAAGGAAATTATTTCTCTGAAATGTTCCCTCTAAGTATAAATATCCTATAAATTTGCCATGTGGCTAGTAAGTGTGTATTTACCAATATAAAAAAACTGGTTCCTATTGCTAAAGTAATCAAGCCTAGTGTAAAATATTTAATCTAATAGGAGGATTAGTAATGTACCTGGAAATCATGAAACATTTTTTTATAACAGAAAATAGAAATAAAATCTTAAAGAAAGTAAGTCTTGAAAAATATTTGGGTTGTGTCTCTGGCGCTCACATAAAAGACAGCCCTTAGGCTGAAAGTGTTTATGTGAAAATACAGTTTTTGGATATTTTTAAACAGAATTTTGGTTCTTATCCATAAAAGCTATGCATCAAAATAATGTCTTTAAAAAAGAGAGATAATTGAACACAACTTTGTAAAGATGTTGTTAGACTAGCTCTCTACAAGGACAAAGTTATCACTCTGCTGCATTGTTGAGAGATTAAATATTTATGAGTTTAAAACGCAACTGACACTATCAAATTCATGTTCAGCCAATAAAAGAATAACAACATTAAAATTTTAGTCCAGATCAAGTTTCAAAGAGGAATGTCTTCCTCTTTCAGTGAAAATGTGAAAGGCAAGCAAATAAATCTCTCTGAACCAAGTAAGCATCTTTGCCAGTACTCTGTTCCTGTCTTTGAAGCAAAATCCCGAAAGTGTCCTCTCAGGGCACAGAGGCTTGAGGGAGGAAGATGGTTTAGTGTGGTCCTGTGTATAATGTTTATTGCAGAGATTTTGACCACATCTGATGACTGAATTACTACCAGGTTTTCCAGTCTCACAGCTATTAATTCAAACAGTTTGTTTGGTCCAGAAAGGACCTGAGAATGATCCACCACTTTGATCATGTATGGTTCATTCTGTAATGAAGCAAGAAGAGGTCCAAATTAGCAGGATATTCACAAAGAGTGTGACCTGAAAATTCTTATTTTTATTATGTGCCTCTGGTTTTAAGATAACTAAATAGTGGATTAAAACCACAAAAAAGACATAGCAATTCTCTGATGCCCTATGTTAAACACTAAAAATTATAACATTTATCTGTGAAGAATTGTATTGGGTCTGGATGAGAAGTTTGTTCATTGTTTCAATTATAAGCAAAATATAAGTAAAATATTTCTAAGACTATATTAGAGATAAATGACTATTTCAAGCAATATTGTTAAAAAAATTATCTATCATTAAAAGTACTGTGATTAGTTTTCTTCACACTTCACCAAAACATTTATTTTTCATCTCAATATTTCATTCTAATTTCAGTGAAAAATAATTACTACGCCAAGCATGCAAAAAAAGTAGGTCTGTAATGGTATCTACTTGCTCCGTGACTGCGCTATGGAATTGGATAAAGATTTAAGTAAATAATTATTATCATAGTTTCTGACACATGAAATTTTTCTGTAAGAAAAGAATCCATTTTTGTGTAAGATAATCATTGCACATAAGTTTCTGGAAAAGAGGAATACTTACAAATGAAGAAGGTTTTGTGGAATATAATACCTTTGTCTACCTGTGCACATTCTAACATCATCCCTCAAAGTATATATAAAAAGGAAATTAGAGCCTAGGACAACCCAGATATGGCAGAAAAATTTTAGTGTCATTGAGCCAGACTTCTCTTTCAGATGAACAGAGGAATTTGGGATGTTGCTGCTCTATCACTGAGTCTGATTCACCTTCTTCTGGTTGCAAAAAGAACAACTATTTGATCACCCAGGGAGTGTGAATGCTTGTTTCCTGACTTTATTGGTATGGAAATACTTCTCAGTATCTCCCTCCTGAAGTTTCTTTTACTCTTTATGTAAAGAGAAATTGTCAAACCCGATTTCTTAAAACTGGTCCTATTTCCACCGGCTATGGAAACTGAACTTGAAAATGGTTCTTTTTATGCTTCTTTCTGTTTTAAAAAAGGTAATTTTGTGCCTATCTCATCTTTCTCCCCTTCACTTTTTTACTGACAGATGAAAGGTGATTGGAAATAGCCACATAAATTCATTGAGATAAATCATGCTTGACTGTGTTTGACTCTGTCTGGAATGCTATGTCCAGTTTTGCAACCCAAATACAAAGAAAAATATTTATAAACTGGAATTCAGCCACCTGAGGTGATCAGGACCTAATTGCAACTTTCCAATACTTACAGAGAGATCATCAAGATGTTAGAGCCAGGCCATTTATCCACATACGTGATAGGTGTATCAGTGTCCAAAACCTTAACAGGGTGACAGGGGAAGTTCAGACTGAACACGGGCAAAAATTCACTATGAAAATCAGTAAACATTGGAACAAGTTACCAAGGCAGTTGTGTAAACTCTGTCATTAGAGGCTTCTGAGAACTGGGTGGACAAATCCTGCGTAACCTGGTCTAAAGTCAGTGCTGATGAGGTGCAGCAATAGGAAGAAATTGTCCCTTTCTCAGGATGTGAAAGGTCACATCCATGCATTTTGTGACAGCAGATGGTACTATCTATGGAATACAGTACAAGCCTCTTCAAAGCCCTGATCAGAGATGGTGGAAAGGCAGGCAAGGGGTTGGGGTGGGGGTGATGACAACAGGGGGAATGCAATGATGGAGGGGGCAGCACCAGGACACGACCCTACATGCACACAAAGACCCAACTATATTTTGTTACAATCACAGCAAACCAATAAACATTAAAAATAAGATTAGAAGATTCATTAATAAAATTACTCATAATAATATTAAAACTCTCAATCCTTTATCAAGTCTTTCTTCATGCTTGGAAAGAAGGTGCAAATAGAACAGATTTTTGGAGATGAAAGAAAGAGACTATTTTGCAGCCATCTCATCTGAATGTAAGAGGAGCCTGAATTCCATAACTTAAAATTATATTCCATCACCACAAGTGCATACATAGGTATAGGCAGAAAGCAGTCATAATATTCAAGCACAGCAAGGTTTGAAGCCTACAGTTATTATAAAACAAGGATTTTTTTCTTGTTATTAGCACACCCATTTTCTAAACAGCCAAGACCTCACCTTGTATATATAAATAAGAATTCAGAGGACTGCCTAGAAAATTATGGCTGAACAAAACTCTTCCAATTGCGAGTACTGCTTTCAAACTGTTTTCAATGACAAATGCAACCTTGAATATGTACTAAAGCTAAACAATAAAAACCAAACAAATCATGATCTTTGCAGCCATACACACAGTAGCTCATGGCCGTTTTCTCATCTTCCTCTAACATTTTCTTCATCCTGGCAATATAACAAATGATAGCAGTAGGTGCCGTCTCTCCTGATAAAGTTTCTGTGCTCTTTGCTGTTAGCAAGAGCTCCAAAATACAGTCTGAATGGTCTATCATTTCTAAGAGCAGCAAGACTGATTCCAGTGCTGACATTCTACCCACTGAATCACTGTCTAGATCTCTTATACTTACTCTTTCTTTTCTAGTTTTTGGGGTACTGATGAGATGGCTTCATGACAGCTTTTTTGTTTGTCCTGGCAGCAGGCGTGGCTGCCCAGGTAATGTAAGCAGGGTTGAGGTTCATTTGACACTGGTCTGGGTAACTGTACTGACTTTATGCTGTCTTATTATACTGCTAGGATGGTGTTCTCCACTCAATGCTTTTTTGTTCTGTTGAATGTGATGAAGTACAGACTTGTTACAGCAGTAGCTACAGTTGCTTGTTCATGCTGCTGGAACAAACATCATATCTCTATCCTGATGCTGTGTGGTCAGATGCATTGGCCTTCTAAGATACTGGCAGATTCAGAAATTTTGACAAGCTTTACCAGTAGGACTTGAATAGTTGCTTACCCAGGGTTATGTGTGCTAAGTTCATTTACTCATCCTCACTATAATAAGGCTAAAGTCTCAATAAAACCTTGTCCAAGAGTATCTTAGTTCTCATCCACATGGAGGTCCCAAGTTTACACCTTTGAAGGCAGAGGTTTTTCTTCAGTTATTAGGGTATTTGAGTTCTTGTTTCTTTGATGAAGAAACATTATCTCAGGATGGTCATCCTGACACCATGTAAAGCTTACAAAGATCCCTAAAAATGTAGGAAATATCACTAACAGTGTCCTAGCTTACAATGTAAGATGTAACCAATAGTATGTGTTCTATTATCATCTTCACAAGCTGTTACAGCAGGTGGGGCAGTGCTTGTTATCTCCTACCATGACTCACCCCTGATAACTCCCTCTGGGGGGCTATCTCTGTTTAATGGGCCATCAAGGACCCATCCCATGACTCATAGAATTACATCAGCCCATTGTGAGATGCTCCGCCCAGGGGGAGAAGCCAAGCATTCCCACCTGGATATAATCTGGGGTTTGGAACAGCACAAGGAGCCCTACCTACTGTATTGCCAGAGGACAAGAGCTACCACTGGACCTTCAGGTGAAGACCAGACCCTTCTACAGGATCACCACTTCAACATAACCATTTAATCTGGACTGCTACCACCATCCTGACTAACAGGGTGTCAGGTTGTATCCTGACTCTGTCAGTGTTCTTGTACTATTCCATTTATTTTAATTTTCCTATTAAATTATAATTCTGACTTGCCATCTCCCGCTGGTTTGTTTTCAAACTAGTATACAGAGTATACCAGAAAAGGATATAGTTACATGGAACATAATCTGGATACATCATAAATAAGAGAGATGTATCCCAAATGTAACAACATAAATAAAGGTAAAGGTTTACAAAGCTCATTCTGCAGAGGGCCAGAATATTTCATTATTTTTTATCTAACTGGGAAAGAGCTAAACAGTTCCAAGATTCTCATGCTGATTTCAAGATTCACACATGGTCTACAATGTGGGGTCTATGATTCCCACAACCTGTTTTATTTATCCATCCAAATGGATGTTTTTTCCTCTATCCAAATAATTATCAAAAAATATTCTTTTATGAAATGCAAAAAAAATCCCAATTTGATAATATCTTTTCCTGTAAATTTTTTAAAACAATTTACTATTTAATTTTATTCTATTTTATCAAACTTCAGAACTTTCTAAACCATTTGAAAGAGTTTGATAGTTTAACCTTAAGATAAGATCATCTGGCTATGAGGATTTATCTAACTTTTAGCTTGTATTTCCTACATGCTTTTATAAGATTTTTTCCTTTCTAAATAATATTCTGCAGTCTAATTGGGTCTGTAAGCAACACCCCTCATTAATTGTTCTTAGCAGTCATTATATGTCAAGTAAACTCTCCTTGATTCGGTTTGTTGCTGTATTTCTCTGTCTACCATCTGTGTTTTACTGAGGTGTATAAACTATAATTAGCAGATAAAAATCTCAACCTAAAAGTGGCTTCAGTGTTCAAAGATCAGCTTTAAATTCACTACCCATGCATGT
Organism: Gymnorhina tibicen; assembly: GCA_013399875.1. NCBI lineage: Eukaryota > Metazoa > Chordata > Aves > Passeriformes > Artamidae > Gymnorhina > Gymnorhina tibicen. Next base: position 281,494 of record VXAZ01000788.1, read on the forward strand.
TTTTCTCAGATAGCTAAGCACTCTGAGGTCAGAACACAATATTGAGGGGATTTTTTTGTGTGCATGTGTTTGTTGCATGGTAAGTAATTCTCCAGGAAGAATTTCAAGGAAAAATGGAGATAAACCTTGTTTTTTTACTAAAGTATTGGAAAGAGCATAGAAGAAAAACTAACAAGACCTCAATTTTGTTTAAGACCAGAACTTCTTCAAAAACTGTTCAGAATTTTTGAGTTGGATACATAATTATGCACATGATAAAGTGGGTAAAAAAAGTAATGCAAATTGCAAATCAAAAGCCAGACATAAATAGCAATTTATAAAGCCATAACTTTGAAAAGTTTGATTAAATGTATTTTTCAAGTGGCAAAATTGAATGAATACAGGTACCACAGGGTACGAATTGACCTTTATTTCTCCTACAACTGTCAGAAATACTGAATAGATTTGTATGCCACAAATTAGAAGAACTGCTTTAATTTTGCCCATAGGAAGATAATGCTAGTTTAATCTGTTCATGGTACATGCAATACTGCATTCAGAGCTTCAGGGAAAGTTATATGACAGAACTGAACTATGATTTATGATAACTTAAACACCTTCATACTTCATTAGAATTCTCATAGCATTGTGAAATATTTTGTAGACTTCATTCGGAAATTTTGCAGTGAAGGATTCAACCTGTGGGTAAGACTTCTTTGTAAGCACATATATTAAATATGTGACTCTTTTAATACCAGTACATGATTCTTGAAGTATCAGTGGCTGTATTGGTTTTGCTTGGCCTGGTTTTTGGTAGCAGGGGGGCCATAGCGGTGTGTCCTGTGAGAACTTCCTGGAAGTTTCCACCATGTCCAGCAGAGCCAATCTCTGATGGCTCTGAAAGATGGACAGGTTGCTGGCCAAAACTGGGCCAGTGAAAGAGGTTGGTAATGCCTCTGTGATAACATATTTAAGAAGAAAATCAAAACAAAGTAACGGGGCTTTTTGCTTCTAGTCAGAGAAGAGGAGGAGGTGAGAACATGTGAGGGAAAACAACATGGAGACACCAAGGTCAGTGGAGAAGGAGGGGGAGGAGGTGCTCCAGGTGCTGGAGCTGAGCCTTCCTCTGCAGGCTGTGGTGCAGACCATGGTGAAGCAGCTGTGCCCCTGCAGCCCATGGGTCCATGGGGGATGCAGAGATCCACCCGCAGCCTGTGGGGGAGGTGCCCGTGCCGGAGCGGGTGGGTGCCTGGAGGAAGCTGTGATCCAGTGGAACACCCAGTGGAGAGACAGGGCCCTTGCTTCCAGGCTGGAGCAGCCTGGCCTTGGAGGACTGCACCCCATGGAAAGAGAGACCCACAGCTCAGCAGTTCTGGGAGGACTGTTTGCCCATGGGAGGGACTTATGTTGCAGCAGAGGCGGTAGGACTGCTCTCGTGAGAGTGGACCCACGCTGGGAAGTTCCCCGAGAACTGTCTCCCATGGGAGGGACCCCATGGCCTCACAGGGGAAGGACTCCTCTCCCTGAGCACCTGAGCAGTAGAAGAAAATCTCAGTGATGAACTGACCAAAACCCCCATGCCCTGTCTCCCTGCCCTGTTGGTGGGAAGGAGGGAGTGGGTTGGCGGGAAAAGGTGTTTTTAAGGGCTTATTTTACTTCTCATTATCCTCCTCTGATTCTGTTAGCAATAAATTCACTTTGTAACTTTTAAATTAAGCCTGGTTTGCCCTTGAAGTGTTTTCTCCCAGTCCTTATCTAAACTCATGAAGCCGTTGTTCATTTTTTTTCCTTCTCTCCTCTGCCCAGCTGTTGCAGGGGAGGGTGAGCAAATGACTCTTGTGGGTGCCTGGCATCAAGCCAGTGTCAAAGCATGAAATGGGAGCTTTCCCTGGATGGACCTAGCTACACTGAAATGCAAATTTACACATATATAAGAAAACCAAGTGCATTTATTAACTAGAAAATATAGCTGTTATATCAAAGATTAGGAATGTTTGAAGTTACGTGTTTTTTGTACAGTGTAACCCAATTTTTTTTCTCATCTTTGTATTTCTTTTGATAATATATGTGCGCTTAACTTGCAGAAAATCCTAAATCTAAAAAAAAAAAATTGTCTCTATAGGACTTCTGAAGCATGCCTGCACAATTTGAGCCCAGAGGGTAATTTTTTTTTGTAGTAATACTATTTCTTTTAACATTTTGCTAAATGTAATAGGTGCAACTGAATGACAAATGAATGGTAAGAGGGGGTCAGAAAGTGTGCACTAAACTAATTGTTACATTGATCAAACTAATCAAGAGTTTCAGTAGAATTACAAGTTTAAAGTACAAAATATTAGTCCAGTGAAATATTTGAGTAGGATGGACTTAGTAATGAGGGTGTGGATGGAGAGGGAGAGAGAGACAGATGGACAGACATATATATTGGATTAAAATGTCCATGTACATTAATGTACAGCTGTCATACAAAATAGGCTGGTCAATATTTAAAAATCAGCACTGAATAATAAATAAATTTCATCAAATGTACTTTTTGTTTCAAAATCTGAGTTAAAGTTCACCAGATCCTGAAACTCTTGTTTCTCTCAAAATTTGGTTTCCTGCTCAAAAGTAGAACAAAATTGAAACTTAATGTCAAAGAATGTCTAATGCTTTGTCTTGGTATAACTGAAAAGATATTTTAGTAAATTTCTTTTGATGCCCATCTGATGTTCCAAAATATTTGCCAACTAGTTTTAACTTTGGAGTTATTAATGGAATTTTTTAAACTGTTACTCCATTTCAACATGAAAATATTTTTTATGAATTCGTGTTCACTTATGTTCTCATGATACTTCAATTTCCTCCTGACCTTCTTTTGATTGGATCCTATACTCTTCCACTGCAGCATGATTCTTTCAACCTAAATCTCAGAATAGACTCTCTTGAATCTTAAAATAGGATAACAAAAAAGCATTCTTTTCTTTTTCATGTCACAAGTAAATGAGTATGCATTTTCTCTTTTTTTTTTTTTTTCTTTTCATTCCATAAAGCTTTTAAACTTAACTTCAGGAACCAACTGATTTTTTAAAATGCAACAGGATTGCAAAAAATATGTGCACAGTTAAGTCATCTTTATTCTGATATAGAGATGCTTGAGGGATCAGGTTTTTATTGGTCGCAATTACTCACAAGACGCAGTAACCCTTCTTCACTCACACTTCCTTCAGTAACATTTTTCTTCTTTAAGCATTGTTCCTTATCAGAAAGGAGCCACATCTATCTGAACTGAAATCCTGTGTTTCCATTTACACAGGATAGATAACTATCTTGCAGTATCAGTTTTCTTACAAGACTCAAATGCAGCAATTCAATCTCAGCAGGGTCTTCCTCAGTTCACAAACCAACCAGAAGCAATTGGTAGTTCTTTTCATAGGGTCTCACACTGTCAAAGCACCTCTGGTTCTTATACAGAACTCATCTGTTCTTTTATTAATGATAATTTGAGATGAGCTGATACCCGGCTCACGTTCAAATTTTGTTTTGCTAAAACATTATTTATGAGCAGGAAATGCTACCTGTGTTCAAAATATTGAACCTACACAATACAGGATTATTGCCTTTAAATTCTCTGAATATTTGCAATTCATTTATATTTGAAATGCATTTATGCATTGATGTAGGAGAGAAATTGTGTTTTCATTATATTATTATTATAATGATTTAATATAATTTTCTCTACCTATATGTATTTGAATCTCCTACTCGTCTGTTTAGTAGACAAACATCTGTACTGCACTTCTCTAAACCAAAGTCTCAGACAAAAAGTCTGAAAAATGGAATAAAAATAGGGCCTTGATAATGTCTTTAATTTACAAGCAAATCTAATTTATCATTTACCGGAATGGGTTAGTAAACATCTAAAAACAATAGGATAATCATATTGCTATGAAAATTTGATAGACTTTTGAGCATAAAAACATTGCTGCTGACCACAAGCCCAGAAGGAAGCAAAATAATCAATTACTTAATTACCACGTGGTAGACAAAAAAGCTGCATTGTCAGAACACTTCAGTCAAAAGGACACATACCAAGGTGACCAAATGTCAAATCAAAAAGTTACTGAGATTTTTATCTAGGTCCAGTCAACCAACCTTACTGTTGATGTGTTAAACTAAAATAACATGCAGTCTTCTTGAGCCCTTCTTTTTACTGATTCCTATGTTTTATAAATTTTCATATCAAAAGGGTAATAATACCTAGAAGGAATGAAGAGTACTAATTTCCATCAGAAAAGGAACCCTCTATTATTTATAATACATTTAAAAACAGCCCCCAACTCTCAAAAGTAATCATAGGCATTGTCTCCAACTTGAAATAGATTTGCTTAGAAAAAGTATTTAATAATGTGTACTGTTTCTAGAACAATTTGAAATACAGATTATTAGCCTGTTTCCCAGATGAGAACTCTATACAATTACTGTGAGAGACAGATTCTTCCTATTCTTTTTCTGTCCATCACAATTTTTTTCCTACAGAAAATGCTATCACTTTATCTGGGGAAATGTGGTATACTCTTCACTACTTTCCAATTCAGACAGTCTCTTGTCTGCTGGTCTGTTTGAAACTCCTAAGGCACAGGAAGGCACTATATTTTCATTTCCCATATGTGAAAGCATGGCATGGTTCTGACATGATCTCTTTATTCATCTGTGTTCTAAAATAAATGAAACGTTTTATAACATGTTGTGAAACTATTAATCCCGGGGTTTTTTTTCTTTTTTTGTTTTTTGCTACTTATATTCTAAGAAATCCTGCTTATAGAATTTAGGAAGAAAAATGTACAGATATTACGAAAACATCTAGAAAGAGTTGCATCTAGAGATCTCCCTGCCCATGGCAGGAGGGTTGGACCTAGGTGAACTTTAATGTCCCATCCAACCCAAACCTTTCTATGTTTCTATGATTCTGTGATTCTATGCATCCACTCTGCATTGTTGTCCCAGATGAGGAGCATGATACAAGTCTTACCGAAAGATTCAGGTCTCTATCACTCCAGAAGATTTCTCATTCACAGGGTTAACGTATAACCACAGTGAATTTCATATAGTACTTTTCTGAAGAGGTTTTCAACATATACTGGCCTTACAGACAGTCCCTGTGTGCCGAAAGATGAGTCAATGAGGCAAATGTCCAGCCTGGATGGGCAAGGAGCTTTTGAAGAAACTAAGAAATAAAAAGAGGATGTATCATCTTTGGAAAAAGGGTCAGGTATCTCAGGAAATATTTAAGGAGGTTGTTAGGCCATGTAGAAAAAAATTAGAGAGGCCAAAGCTCAGTTAGAACTTAATTTGGCAACTTTTGTGGAGGAGAAATAAAAAATGTTTTTACAAATATATTAATGGCAAAAGGAAGGGTAAGAACAACCTCGGTTCTCTACTGGATGCATGAGGGAATTTAGTGGCTGCAGATGGGGAGAAGGCGGAGATGTTTAACACCTTCTTTGCCTCAGTCTTTATTGGAAAGACCATTTGTCCTCAGGACAACTGTCCTCCTGCCCTGGTAGATGGTGTCAGGGAGCAGAATGGTCCCCCTGTTATCCAGGACGAAGCAGTCAGAGAACTGTTGAACCACTTAGATGTTCACAAATCTCTGGGACCAGATGGGATCCGTCCCAGGGTGATGAGGGAGCTGGCAGATGAGCTTGCGAAGCCGCCCTCCATCATTTACCAACAGTCCTGGCTTACCAGTGAGGTTACAGATGACTGGAAGCTGGCAAATGTGACACCCATTCACAAGGGTAGGAAGGAGGATCCTGGAAATTATAGGCCAGTCAGTCTTGACTTCTGTACCCAGTAAGGTAATGGAACAGCTTATTTTGAGTGCCATCACACAGCACCTTCAGGATGGCTGGGGGATCAGACCCAGCCAGCTTGGGTTTAGGAAGGGTAGGTTGTGTTTGACCAACCTGATCGCCTTTTATGACCTGCCCGGTGGATGCAGGAAAGGCTGTGGATGCCATCTATTTAGACTTCAGCCAGGCCTTTGACACTGTCTCCCTCAGTAAACTCCTGGAAAAGCTGGCAGCCCACAGCTTGGATAGGTGCCCTCTTTGCTGGGTTAAGAACTGGCTGGATGGCCAGGCCCGGAAAGTGGTGGTGAACGGTGCTGCATCCAATCAGCAGCCAGTCACTTGTGGTGTCCCTCAGGGATCTGTGCTGGGGCCAGTTTTGTTTAATATTTTTATTGATGACATGGATGAGAGTATTGAGTCTATTACTAGTAAATTTGCAGATGACACTAAGCTGGGAGTGTGTGAAGATCTGTTGGAAGGTAGGAGGGCTCTGGAAAGAGACCTGGAACGGTTGGGTAGATGGACAGAGTCCAATAAGATGAAGTTTAACAAGTCCAAGTGCCAAGTCCTGCATTTTGGCCACAATAACTCCCTGCAAAACTATAGGCTGGGGACAGTGTGGCTGGACAGTGCCCAGGCAAAAAGGGACCTAGGGGTGCTGATGGACAGCCAGCTGAACATGAGCCAGCAGTGTGCCCAGGTGGCCAAGAAGGCCAACAGCATCCTGGCCTGTATCAGGAATAGTGTGGCCAGCAGGACCAGGGAAGTCATTCTTCCCCTGTTCTTGGCACTGGTGAGGTCGCACCTCGAGTCCTGTGTCCAGTTCTGGGCCCCTCAGTTCTGGAAGGACATTGGGATACTTGAACATGTCCAAAGGAGGGCAACAAGGCTGGTGAAGGGCTTGGAACACAAGCCCTGTAAGGAACGACTGAGGGAGCTGGGGTTGTTTAGCCTGGAGAAAAGGAGACTCAGAGGTGACCTTATCACTCTCTACAGCTACCTGGAAGGTGGTTGTAGTCAGGTGGGGGTTGGTCTCTTTTTCCAGGCAACACCTGACAGAACAAGAGGACACAGGCTCAAGCTGCGCCAAGGGAAATTTAGGTTGGATGCCAGGAAAAAGTTTTTTACTGAAAGAGTGATAAAGTTCTGGAATCATCTGCCTGGGGAGGTGGTGGAGTCACCATCCCTGGATGTATTTAAAAAAGACTGGATGTGGCACTCAGTGCCATGGTTCAGTTGAGGTGGTGTTAGGGAATGGGTTGGACTTGGTGATCTTGAAGGTCTCTTCCAATCTGGTGATTCTGTGATTCTGTAATTGATAATGAAAGATTATCTCCCATTTACAGCAAAAGTCAATAGAATCAGAACACAAATGAGGACTATTTCCCATCAGTTTCATTCTGATATCTTATTTTTTATGGCAGGTAAATGCAAATCATCAGTCCCTAATGTAATATTTTACTACCGTGATACCATTTAACCTAGGAGATTTAAGCTCTATGTAAGTATTGCACATGTAGGATTAATTTGGGTCTGTTGCTTTAAAACAGTCCCTAGAAGTAAAGCCTCTAGGTGAAGAAGTGCTCTCATTTAATGTGATAAAAAAGACGTTAACATAGGGTCACATAGTTTAGTGGACCAGTCAGTGTTAGGTTAATGGTTGGTCTTGATCTTGCAGGTTTTTTCCAACCTTAATGAGTCTATGATTAAAAAAATAAATAAATTTGAATGCAAAGGGTAAATTTTACAAACTGATGTTTGTGTAAAATCATGCATAAGAGCTTAATTTTCCAAAGACATGAGTGATGCTCTGCTTTTGCAATATGCTGCATTAAAGGTTATTTGTATTGTGTTTCACCTGTGAAAAAGTCCAAGCTGTCTGTTGGGTTTTGCCCTGTGAATGCTTAAAAAATACATAAATAATTATATCATTGTACTTCAATAAATTATTAAATTGAATCAATATTATATTTAAATATAATACTGTAAAATGTAAAGATTCATTTCCCAAGAAATAGCTATCAGAAACTTGCAGGCAACACGGTATTATGCCTATAGAATGTTCCTTCTCTTTTGAGATTTATTTATATATAGATATAAACAAAATTTTTTAAGTTTTTAATATACTTTTTAATAGATTTTGACATCTATATTGTTTTAACCAGAGGCTAAATATCTTCAGAACTGGACTCTGTAGTGCATGAAGACAGATTCAATATTACTGGGGAAATATGATTCTAGGTAAACTGATGCAGGTGCAGTCTAATAACACCAGATTTTTAACCTCTGCTTCCATTAAGCAGCCATGTATTTTTCTGAAAATGCAAGCTAATGAAACTTTCTAATGCAAGAAAACAAAAAACCTTCAACAGAACTACTTTTCACAGTCCGTTTCAGTGATTTTGGCTAGTATATATTCTGGGCAAGTTTAAAAGCGTTTAATATTTCATAACATGGAAATTTGATTTGTTATATATGAAAAAGTTAAATATTTTGAGCAAAATTACATTTTACTTTTGCATTCACTGAATTGTCTGTCCATCGAGTAGTTGAGTTGAACTAAAACACAAAGTAAACAAAAAGTGATAAAAGTAGTAATTTTGCTCTATATTTAAAAACTCAAATGACATTAGTCAATGATAACTTTTTAGTGCTCAAAACAGCTTGTTGCTTAAAATTTTGACCACAGCTGTAAATGGGATCTTGTAAATGCCAATGGGGAGCAGCAGGAAAATCAGACACTGTGGTAAGTTTGGAATTGAAGATTTGCTTCTGTGCTTCTATCAACAGAGCCTTATGCATACCTCAAGCATGTTGCTTCTTCTAACAATCACAATGTCAGTAAAAATTATGACATAGTTTGAGCTCCTAAGTTATGTAGTGTATGGTAAAACATGCAAAGGAAATATAATGATGTTTGCATTTCTTGAAGTTGTAGTGCCAAAAGTGAACCTGTATTCAAGGTAACTGTGAATTTTATGTAACAAATTATTATTATTTATTAAACCTGCCATGCAATACTATCTCATCAACTAATGCAGAGACATCAGCATATCTCCTCTGACCATTCTTTCTGCCAACAATTTTTTAAAGAGAACAAGAACCTCTGTTTGGCCTTCATGTTCATTTTTCAGCAAAACACACTCAGTTCCAGATATGCTATTCCGTTAAATGTCATTCTTTAATTATCAGACTCAATGCCTAGCATTTCACTGACAGCATCAGCCATCATGGTGTAATTTACTGCATCCAGAATTGCACAGTGAATTTGTATTCATTAGCAGAGAAAAAAAAAAAGACATACTGAACTAGCCAAATCAAATACAGATGGCTGGCCAACCATACAATTAAAAGTGATAAGCATGGCAGACTTTGGTGTTTACCATTCACTTCCATCCAGTCTTTGAATTTAAGAGTGGATATTAGCTAAGTAGTTGATAAATGGTGTCTGATCTGAAAACCATTATAGGAGCACATCAATATATTCCTTTCAGACTAATTCAATACAGAGTGTTACAATAATGTAATGTCAGGCATTAGGTGTTATGCAACAGAATTCATTCTGGGTACATTCTGTGACTCTACATAGACTGTACATATGATCCAAATATTTGGCAGGTGGAAGTGAATCTTGTGAATTACTCATGGACAGTTTAAATCCTTGAATTATTTATTATCTGTGTAGGACAACTCTATTTAAGGAGCAAATGTAATTTTCTTTTTGGGGAAGGCATCAAAGGAAGTTTTGTGACTATAAGTAGGGGCTTGGTTGCCTGGCTGCAGTTGTGTGTATAAACTTTATATCTACAGGAAGAGATATCCAATCACAATCTTATTTTTAAAGGGAATTTCTTTCATTTTTACTTTCATGGCCTATGAGATTTTTTACCCCTAAAATTATCACATTCAGCATCATAGGTTTTTGTTCCTAATTCTGTGGAATTTTACACTGAAACAGCAGTGGTGAAGAAAAAGAAGAAAAAAGTAGATGAAGTTGCATATGTGCTTTTTATTTAGTTTACATTGGTCATTGGACTAGCCTGAGACAGATCAGTGACACACCTAACACAGAGATATTGAAGAGGTGTATTAAGTTATGTCCTAGTTCCAGTATTTCTTGTGTAAACATGCCATACATGTCAGACTTAGACTTATAAATATCAGTGTTTCAATTTAGAATCTAGTGATTTTCTTACTGAAAATCCAACATGTATGTATGATCCCTCTGTGAAAATGTACCTACTTTATTGACAATAAGTCAATGTTGACATTAACACTATCCCCAGTGATGCAAAATTATTAAAAATGTCAGTAAAGTTCTCGCACTCTGTTATACTATAATCAGTGGCCTAAATCTAGCAAGTCTCTTAGCTGTGTATATATTTTTATGTATATACATTGTAGTCATACCTTTGTTAAAGTCCATGCCAAGTCTTTTAATGAGTTCAAGTAGTGTCTGAGAGACTCCATTTGCATTTCAGGAAGATTGAAACTATTACTTAAATGACTTAAAGTAGAACAAAATTTCCGTGTTACTCTAGAAGCATTTTTAAGAGAGCAAAATATTATGGTACTATTGTGGAAAACATAGTTTAACTGTCTGCAGAAAGCTGAAGCTGCAGAAGACGAAGTGGACTTAGGAGTTTCCCAAAAGAAACAAAGTCCTCAAAGCTATCAGATATTAAAAAAAAGGGACAAAAATTATCTCAGTGGCCTTACATTAAGGGGTTTTTTAATCACATTTTTTATCACACTCTCTTTCTTTAAGGGCGTTATTTCTAGGGACCATTTTAAAGCATCAGACCCAAATGAAGTGAAATAAAAGTTCTAGTTTCAATTAAGGTGAAGTTTCAGAATGTCATGGAAAAATCGAGTCCAGTCTTCCTTTTGCTTTTTCGTTAACTTCTAATTTGTGAATATTGAAACAATTCAGCAGTGTGATATAAAACATATTCTTATCTCTACATCTAATTACAAAGAGCCATAAACTGATAAATGTAGTCTACAATTAATAAAAAGATGAATTAACATTCAACTAAGAAGCTTCCAACTTTGCAGTCTGAGGATAGAAGTAGTTTCTGCCATAAGAAATTATTCTTTTCATTGAAAAAGAGACTAATGCAGTTTCTGCTTTCAAAAACATCCTAAAACCTTTTAAAAAACACATTTTAAGGAACTATATTTTCATTTCAATTTATTTGTAAAGTTCCTAAATAAATAAGAACTACAGTTCAATCAAGTATTTAAGTAGTGAAATAGTGAAAATCTTTGTATTTTATATTCATTTCAACATTCAAAAAACAAATTGTCTGACACTCTAAACTTATGAATATTAGCACTCATGCTCTAATTGTTAATACCTGCAATTCTATAGGAGAATGTTAAATTCTATGGAAGAATGGTAAACCTTTGCTAGATATGTTTAAAACTGCCCAAAGGGTGCATGGACAACTGAAATTCAAAACTGGAATCATAAAACTTCTTTCTCAGACACCCTTCCCAAGAAAAATTATGTCCATATTTTCTCATTATTTTAAAGAAGGTACTTTTCTGCTAATATTTGTGAATTCACCTGTATGCAATATCTCTCATGGATGCAATCAGTGAGACTGCCCTTAAAGGAAAGTTCTTATCTCTCCCTGTTTCAATTCATAAGCATTTTTCAGCTATATAAAAGCAGATTTTCAGCGAGACAAAATAAATAATATATACAGATTCTATCTACATGTGTATTTTATCTGGAATTGTGTGGTTTGTTAGTGAATACTCCAGTAGTCCTTACTTAGAGTACATTTGCTCAGTCTGTAGTTTTGTGCAGGCAAACTGGTTCCTTTAGGAGTACTGTATCAAATGTAAGCAAAATGTTCAAGGACCATATTAAATCTAGTTTAATCTGACCAACTTCTGTTTCAATGCACTCCTGTTGTGCCAAATGTTTATACCGCAGTAATAAGACTCTGTCACTCACAGAAACATGCATATATGGATAGCATATGTAGATAAGCAGTCTTTGACTACTAGTTTGAAAAGCCTTTTAGTGCACCTGAACTAGTACTAGAGAATTTAGAGCAGGAGAGAGAACTAAGATAGAAAAAAGAGCCAGAAGGAAACCAGCTAGTGGTATATTAGCATTTGTGTTTTCACAAATTGGCAAGAAATGTATATAGGAATGGCCACAATTAAGTTGTTCTTGTCCAAAGAAAAATAAAAGTGCGAGTCTATGAGCTGTTTATTAAAGATATGAATGCATTGAATCTGTGAGGAAGTCATTTTTAACAACTTTGTCCAAGGGCACTGACAGCCTTCTACAGAATACTTTTATTACCTTTTTTTCTTTTTTCTGCTATGATTTTGGAAGCGACACTCAGTAAACCGAAACATCTGTCTGCAGTTAAAGAGTACTTGCTTCACAGCTTGAAGTTTAGGCTTGAAACATTTCTTCCTATATGTGTCAACAGCATCAGAAAAATTATACCTACCAATTTACATCTCTTTAACGAATAGACATACTCCTGTTGTCTTCAGGAATACTCTTAGAACTATTTCAGTATTTTTGTCAAGGAAATGGATCTTCTTACAGTTTTTTTTAGTGTGGAGAAAATTTTCTATAACTTGTCTTGAAAGATTGCCATTTGTTCATAATTTTCTGTGCTTGCTATCCTTGAGCAAACCAGTAGTTCTGTAAGCCAACACAGATGTGTTGCCTCTTTTGTCAGAAATTTAGACACCAAGAACAGTACAAATGGCCTTCAGGACTGGTATAGGTTGTCATAACTCAGCTAAAACACTGCACAGTTCTTAGTATTTCACCAGTTAGAAAAGGTCTCCGGCATATATCACAGATACCTTCATTTTCAGGAAACAAAGTTTATGAGGAAAACTATGATTCTAACACTTCTAACATAAAACACGAGATAATACAGATAAAGATTACAAATAATAGTTGATGTGTTCATTCTTGTTAACATGTTTCCCAGGCTACTTGTGAGTAGTTTCCAGAATTTTGGTGAGCATTTTCTGCTTCAAATTGGGGCATTTGCTGAGAAATGAAATCTCAAAATAAATACTGAAATGTATAAACTCTCCTGAAATTTACAGCAAATGGATACCTTTAAAACATTGAGGAATTTATCCTACTTGTATTGGATAACTTTTTTACTTTTCTGGAATACCCAAGGCCACAGGATAACTGGCTGTAGCACTTCAGTGTGAATAAAATTAAGGCTAATGGAATAATTCCAAATGCCTAATTGGGTCATCTAAGAAACAGGTGTTTAATTCTAAGCCATTCAGCACAGGTTTTCTCAGTACCAGTCAAGAGAAATATCTACTTCTAGAACTACTTTTATAGGATATTAAACCTCCTTCTAAAATATATGAGTATGATAGATCAGGTGAATTGTCCTTTAAAAGTACCTTTCTCCCCTCACTGATTATTCAAACAACTAGATACCATGCAAACATTTGAAAAGGGGTATATCCATACCATTCAAAAAAGCTGTTGCTTTTTCAAAAGCTAGACATCGTTAATACAAGCCCCTCTCTAATTTGAGTTCAGTAGTAAAACATGCTTGAGACAATACCAAAGTATTTTGTTTAACAAAAGTATCTTAAGAAACTCTTTAACAAAATGTTTCAGCGTCCACAAGGAGGCTGATGAACATCAATGAAGAGTCTGAAGGTACTATTCTGTTAGATTCTCTATATATCACCAATGAATTTGAGTGTATGGGTTCTCTTGTGTTAAGTGTATTACTTCTGGTATGTCCAGTGTAAAACTTACATTCTGCCTACTTGATCCACCTTTGAAATTAATTTTAAAGCAATGAATATCACTGGATTTTATTGTCACAATTTTTTACATTAAAAGCATAAACTTCTTGTCTTTTCATAAACAAAGTAATTCTTTTAAGGGTTTTTCATCACACGAGAGACAGTTCTCTGTTTCTGATGAGCACATTCCACACTCTGGTTGTCCATTTAAATATTGAATAGAAATAGAAATTTTTACAGTTGAAACACTTTCATTTCAAGAAATGGATTTTTTCAGCACTTACAAATGTTAACTGTATTCTCTGCTGAATTATTCTTCCGAAAGGTCTTTTCTAGGTAACAGGACATAATTATTCAAGCCAAGATCTAAAACATATTCTTTCTGACTTAACAGAAAACACTATTTGGTTTTCAAGTTGGTTTAGGCAAGACTGATCTTATGCACCCTTTGTCTTAAATTATTTCAAAGAATAGTAATTATTCACATCAGGAAGAAGGAGACAGGAAACACTTAAAAATACTTATTCATGCTAAGTTTCTGAGGCATCCAAGTTAGAAGCTGCAGTGGGTTGACCCTGGCTGGATGCCAGGCACCCGCTAAAGCCTATCACTCCCCTTTGCAGCTGGACAGGGGAGAGAATATATAACAATGGGTTCATGAGTTGAGATAAGAATAGAGAGATCACTCACCAAATACTGTCATGGGCAAAACAGACTCTAATTAGAGATATTAACTGAATTTATTTCTAACAAAATCAGAGTAGGATAATGACAGGTAAAATAAAAGCTTCAAAACACCTTCACCCCCACCCCTCCCTCCTTCCCAGCTCCACCTCCTCCCCCAGTGGCCCAATGAGACAGGGAATGGGGGTTATGGTCAGTTCATCACCCTTTGTTTGTCCAGCTGCTCAAGGAGAGGAGCTTGCCCCACTCCACAGTGGGGTCCTTCCCACAGGAGATAGTTCTCCATGAACTGCTGCAATGTGAATCCATCCCATGGGCAGCAGGCCTTCCCAAACTGCTGCAAAGTGGGTCACTTCTACAGGGTTCAGTACTTCAAGGACAGACTGCTCCAGCATGGGCTTCTCTCTCCACAGGCCTCCCACAGAGTCACAACCTCCTCTCAGGCATCCACCTGCTCTGGCATGAGTCTCCTCCCTGGGCTGCAGGTGCATCTCTGCATCCCTGTGGATCTCCATGGGATGTAGGGGCACAGCTGCCTCACCATGGTTTGCAGGAGAATCTCAGTTCTGGTGCCTGGAGCACCTCGTGCCCTTCCTTCTCCACTGACCTTGGTGTCTGCAGAGCTGTTCCTCTCACGTGTTCTCACCCTGCTTGTTTCTGGCTGCAATTACAACTGTGCAGGAACTATTCTTTTTCTTCTTAAATATCACAGAGATACTGCAGAGTTGTTACCACCATTTCTAATTCACCCAGCCTTGATCAGCAGAACATCCATCTTTGGTGCTATTAGAGATTGGCTCTGCTGGACAAGGAGGAAGCTTCTAGGAGTTTGCCCCAGAAACAATCCCTGTAGCTGCCCCTCTATGAGAGCTTGGCCATGCAAACCTAATACAGAAGCACAGATTGCCTGAGTCCATGCATAAAAATTAAAAAAAGATAGAGCACCCTACAAAATTTTGAGCTAGATCACAACAGCTATATTTACAACATACAGTTACTATGCCGCCAGTTCAGATGCTTTAATGAGATGTTAAATATGGTGCATTTAATAAAGATATTAAGTCAATCTAAGCCTAAATACAGAAGGAGTCCAAAATTTATATCTTTGAAAACTCTTGTTCTATTTTTTAAAAAGGCAAGAATTCTTAAACTACATGTCTCTACACTGAGGTATGCCTTTCTGATGGCCATGTAAACCATATGTATAAGATCTTTAGACAAAAAATTTCTATTACTTAATAATGCTCCTTTTCTACATACAATCCTTTCCCTATTATTTCAGATTTCAGAACATTTTAGAATATAGACAGCATTGGAAGAACAATAAATAAATACAAACTGTGCCTACGGCTTAGTTTCCTGAATATTACAGCCAATTCTGATTTAATGAAAGGATTTCTATTTATACCAGCAACAGCTGAATTAGGCCATAATATGAAAAAAAACTGCTAAATGGTATCACTTTTTTTATACAAGACTGTCATTTTTGTCAACACTTTCAAATTCTTTGACTAAAGAAAATTAATTCACCTGAATAAAAGACACTGGGTTTTGATCCTTTATGAAAACATTTATGTGGAATAGCCCTAATAGCAAATAAATGAGATTAAATATAGTTACATGTGCTTATGAATGGATTTGCATAAAAATGTAAATCTACAAGCACAGAAAATTTTCCACTTTATTAAAGATATTAGATGAATTGCTATATCCTTTACAGAAGCATTTTTGATTTTTGTTACTTTGATGCTGCAAAACCCTCAAGACAGCCTTTTACTTTATGGAACTAGTGGTATTTAAAATTATTTTCTTGAATCATACCCTAGATTGAATTCACAATAACTAGGATCATTAAAACCTTTCTGCTTTCCTATTCATTTTTAATTGAAAAATTATTGAGCATTTTTTGTTTTAAAGTGCAAATGAATAGAGGGTTATTTCCATATCAATTTCAATATTAATGAAAGAGCTCAAATTAATCATACTTCTTTGCATGAAAATTAAAATTTTTAAAAAATCTAAGATATAAACTATAAGTTTAGTAGCTATACCAGGCTTGAGATAAACAAATCTTCACAAACCTAATAATGTACAAAAAACCATAACCACAAGTCAAAAGCAAATCAGAAGAAAACAAATAAAGAAAGCAACAACAGCAAGAAAAGGGAGAATTCCCTGTTTGATTCAGTTACACAGAGAAACCATCATTCTGGTGTCACAGGATTAGAATTGTAGAAGAAGATAAGACTTGTTTATTACGTATATGACAACTGACAGCAAAACCATTTATTTTCTGTAGACTGGGAAATTAAAAACTTACCTGCAATTGACTCAGTAAATTGTTGTTGTTATTAAATTATTTTTCCTAAATATAACACAATTAAAATTGGCATCAGCAGTTTGTGTTTGCCACTGTTACCTAATCACCATGGGACGTGTAGTTCCCCAGTCTCCCACACAAATTTGATGCTGAGTTCCCCAACCTCCCACAGAGATTTGTACATGTGAAAACTCAAGTATAACGTTAAATGAGCTAAAGTAAAAGGCCTTATCTATAACCTACATAAACACATACATATCACAGATAGAAGTTTATTTGCCTTAGCATGCCTGCATGAGGACTCACATGCATACCCTTTGTATGAGTTTTCCTTTGAATGAATAGCTGGAAATCCATTTTGTTTTTAAATGCACCTGTGCAGACAAATGTGTAGACTAAACATATTCCCTTTCCTATTGTTTCTAGTATTTTTGGTATTATACTGTGTCAAAAAAAAAATTCTGTTTCTGATTCATAATTCTTTCAAGCAGATGCAACCTGATGACCTATCAGAGGATGGCATCTGAGGATTATCTTATACATGTGTTTGTGACTGAATTCACCGCATTTCTTCCTCTTAGCTCTGATATACATACATATGTATTTTTTTATATGTTCATTTTCTTCCCTTGTGAAGAGGTTTTCTTCTCAATCCCAGGAGAAAAACAGGATATCTTAGACCTTCAGCTCACCTTTTCAACTACGTGAATGAATGAAGATTTTACTACAGATCCCAGGGTTCTGATGAAGACAATTTTTTAGTAATGACTATGGTTTTCCTCTTTTGGTACACTGCTCCTTGAAGCTTTTACTTGGTAAAGCCCCAGAACTGGGAGAGTGAGGGAAATATATTAAGGGAATATACTATTATTTTCAAACTATAATCTTTACTCTTAGTGCAAAACATTTTCCTGTAACTTTTTATTACCACTGATATCCTCTGGTGTTTCCTTTGCATCATTTTATTGTTCTGTCAGCCACTCAATAAGTATACTAACAAAACTCACATCTGCAGCAGCTTTATTAATCTTGCTGGCTTTCTGCAAGAGAAATGCTACTACCAATTTCAAGCTTTCAAAATCAGCTAAAAGAAAGAAATCAGAGTTCTTTACTGCAATATTGAACTCTGAGCCCATCTCCTCATTTTAACTACCAAATACTGATCAAGAGAAACCATAGACTTCAATAGAAGTAGCTTACTCTGGAAAATTAGTAGTAGCTTCCCAGCTGAGGAATTGAGCTGAGCCCATGCAGATGCAACAGAATATTTCCCTGTATATTGTCAGACATAACAAACTCTGAGTTCTTCCTAGAACTCAGAATGTGATAGATAACTTTCATGAATCCTTAATCTGTGGCAAAACGGAGGTTGCAGAGAGTATAAAATTGCATATCAGAAACTGAAAAACTGACAGAAAAGTAATTTGTAAACTGAGTTTCAAAGTCATGGTAGGAAGGAATTAATCAGTGGTAACAGCAACTCAAATCTCCAAACTATTCCAAAAGGCAGAAGTTACTGGACAGAATAAGTTACAGGAGCACCTCAGTGATTCCCTGTGCCCATATAATTAGGAGTAACAAAAGTCTAAATAGATTGAAATAGCTTAAGTCCCAAAAGTAGCAGTGGTTCATGTCAGTATGTGATAACCATTTAATGAAGAATGATACAAATGGGTCTTTCTAAACAGGAATTTGATTTTTTTTCTTATATGACTGTTCCTCTGTAGATATGACACCCTTTTGAGTTACAGGCTACAACCTAGAGGGCTGTCTCAACACAGTCAAAGCCTTTTATAGGACAACTCTACCTCCAGGTTAGGCCACTTAATATGGTGTCTCTGAAAATGTGAGTCAGCTTGTAAATGAAGGAGTCTAGTCAATACAGTCAGCATATTCCACTAATCAGCCACCAGATCATGATTGGTTGCCCAAACATTGTGACCAAGTGCATGCTGAGACACTGCATAAGTCATAGGTCTTCTGGAATGGCAGCTGATGGTCAGGTAGGACACCCTAGCATGTTTCAAGTAACTTCAAATGCCAGAGTCTCAAGGAGTGATTCAGGCATTAGAGGAGTATTTTTGAATGAACTAAATTGCTTCCCAAGTTACATGGACTGTACTGAGATGTGCAAGGATTGTAATGAGGTTTAGACATCACATAGAAGTTTCAGACAGTTGAAAATATAAATGTGGATAATTAACTCTTGAACTGAATCCAAACTGGATGTGATTCACCTGCTTAAAAACAAACTTGCAGTGCCATTTCAGTATTCTGTCTAGCTTCCTGTTGCAACTTCAGAGAGAAATTTATCTGGATAGGATGTGTCACATCTCTCATCGTCTCATGGCACTCAGACACCTTTCAGTGTTTTGAAGGATACTAGATATTTAGGAAACAGATGCCAGTATATCTCTGTATCTTTTACCTCTTATGTGAAGAAAAAAGAAAATATAAGGAAAGTAGTTATAGATTACTCCAGAGGAACCACTGGTAACAAACATAAAATAAAAAAATATAAAATGGTGTCAAATGATAATGGTTTGAGTACTACTATGTTAGGCATCTTAGTGCTTCCTAGTACTTCCAGGAGGTGCTCTAGGATTTGCAAAGTTCCTGATGTGTTTCTTGCTCTCAGATAAAAGGAGACGTTTAGCTGCGATCGTAATATTTAAATTGTTTATGTAATTTTTAAACATTACAGAATAAACAAATCTGATACTAACAATATAGTTCCTTTGAAGCTTCTTAAGTGTAACTAGTAATAATGAAAGACATTATATGGTTAGTATAGATCTAGATATATTATTTTATTTAGAATTTCACTGTTTGAGAGTTTTGTGTTTAAAGTTCTTGCAAACTGTGTTAGGATTACAATCAGTGGTGTATTAAAGCACAAATAAAAGGCAGTGTTACGACCTCCTAAAAAGTACAGACACTACTGTTAGTAGATAAATTATGCATGCTCATTGATACTCTGCATCTGTTGATTTTCCAAAAGCTAATTAAAATGCTTTAAAGCCATTATGCTGTTTTAGGCACATTTTGTGATTTCATAAAATGTCATTTATCTAGTGAGAACCATGCTTGTTTGAAAATTTATTTTACAAAGCAACAAGGACACAGCTTCTGCATGCAAATGAATCTCTCAGGAAAGGTGTCTAAAACTAGTTTGACCTATAGTGAACAAGAGACAACATTTTACCTCTACCTACAATAAAACTTATTATTACAAGGCAAATTCCAATGATGAATTCAACATGGCTTAAGGTAAAAAAAAAGAAAGAAGACAGCAAACAACAAAGGACATTTCCTTATCTTTACCTAGAAGCCTGTGTGTTCCAGATGATGGGAAATTCAATTATGCTGTGAAACACTCTACTCTCACAAAAAAAAACCAAAAAAAACCCCAGGAGGGTATCAAAAGCCCACAAAGAACAAATTGAAGCAGGTTAAAAAAAAAAAAAAGCAAGCATCCACATTCATCCAACAAATCGTAGCTTATGTTTTCAGGAAGAACATTTATATGATAATAGTTTCCTTCATGTAGTATTTTAATCTTAAGAGGATTGCAACAACAATAACTAATTAATCTTCTAAGCAATCTTAGGAATTAGAAATTGATTTCTCCATTCCACTTGTATAGAAAGAAGACTTGGAGTCAAGAAGCTTAATTTGCTGAAACTGCAGCAACCTACACAAGGATGAATTTGGCCAGAAAAGATAAAGAGCCAGACTGTCAGATGGTTGTAGGAACTCTGACATACAAGACTACAGTATGTAAGAAGTAAGTATGTAGTTCTGAAAGGGCATTTCAAAATACAGAATTAGAAATCTGTAGAGAAAAGCTAGAATGAGATTCACAAAACTCAGAATGAAAAGTGAGAACATGCAAATTGCAAATAGGAATCAAATAAACAGGAAAAAGGGAATGTCTAACATTGACTTCCTGAACTCTATTTCTGCAGGGAGCAGCTGCCCCATTATTCAAAACAGCCTCTTGATTACATAATATATCTGGGAAGAGGAAACCTAAGTAAATCTTAGTCTGAAGAGATTTGGAGTGATGGCCAGCACTGTGCTCTAATGCAGGCCTAAACGAGAATAAGATTTAGTTCCTTCATCTTGGTTGATATTCAACGTTCTGCAACCAGAAATGCCAAATTCATAGGAGTTGAAACTGAATAATAATAGACATTATGATAATACAGTCCTCCAATTAGGATAATTTTTTGTTTGGATATCAGGTTAGCTTAGATAGCTCCTACAAATTTGAAATTGTGGGACTTGAAATGATCTACCCAAAGATCTCTGATTACAAAGTTTATGTTTACAAGTAGACAAAAGAAAAAACTTTCACTTGTATGTGACTAATTTTCAACTTACAAAATTGCCTTTGGCTAAGATAGCTAGCTGTTCAGTCCCTGACACACAGGGTAAGATTTAGTTACGAATAAAAATAACTTATTTCAGAAGTCTACATATAAATACCTATACGTGTGCTAAATATCCAGGTCTAAGGAATAACAGATGCTTAGTTAACAAAAAAATCCCCCCAAATTAGCTCACTCTAAAATCAACCTCTGTAGCTTAACTCAGCTCCCGAAAGACATCTATTCCCAAACAGAACTCAGTAGGACAGTTAAGGCACTAATACAGCTCTAGTAGGAGTGACACAGAGCCTATGTGAGAATATAGAAGAGCAAGTAGACATCTCTGAGGCAGTTGGGAGACCAAAGGTCACTTCAAATATTATTAGTATGCCCACATAATCACGTATCTGGTGGTTAGTCAGATTAGTTTTATTTTTTTTTTAGAAATTTTGTAGCTATTGACTATGTTGATTAGATTTTACTGTCTGTAACAGAAGCTTAGTCACCTAGAATGACATCAAAATCTGTAGGGAAATATTTATTTTTAGGTAATAAAAATCCACCCTAATGGAGACATTCACTAAAAAACTGTTAAGTGTTGAAGGAAATTTTGGAGAAAAAGTACTCAACAACGAAGCGTAATTTCTGTGGATAGAGTTTGGCTCCTATAACACCTTACAGATCCAAACATTAGCTTTACCAAAAGACCAGTAGTAAGTTGTTGCTGGGAAAAACTGCTGAACAGTTCAATTTAAACTCACTTTATGGAGTTTAAATCCAATCAGGATTGATTCATCCATTTATTAATGGCATTTAATTAACTGGCAGTCAATGAACTATATATTAAGAATCCATATCAGTAATACAGCAGATAATCAGCAATTCACTCAGTTACAAAATGCCAATAAAGACCTATTTTTTTGCTAAACACCCTTATATAACTAATCCCAGAAGATCACAATCACACACATGCACATTTATATGCAATCCCTACCAGTGTGGCTTACACATACCCCCATCCCAGGGTGTGGGTACAGGTTTCCCAAGTGCAAACTCTCCTGTGGAGATGTGGGTGCTCCAGCTGAGCATGTATGCTTGCCACGGCCCATGCCCAGCTGAAGGAAAAGCCATGGGCCAGAGCAACATGCAGTCCCACATGCATCCTGGGAAGTTGTGCACCCATGCTGCTCCTGCACTCTGGTCACTGGCTGGGTGAAGGCTGTTCCTGAGTCCAACCAGGAGGTGCTGGACCTGGCCCAGGTAGGAATTCAAGTGCCACAGGGTGACACCTGGCAGTGTCCAATCAGGGTCATTGCTCCTAACCCCACTTCAAGGGATCCCACTTCTGTCCTACCTTTTAAAAATTTCAGGTTTGCTTTCAGGTTCACTCATTTTTAGCGTGTTCCTGTAATTGCCTGGTTTGACCTTGACTGTCTGCCAAGTTCCCAGCCAGCTTTTCTCTCTCTACTTCATCAGCAGAATGAGGGGATAAAATAAGGTGGAAAAGCTCCCAGATTGAGATAAGACAGGGAGATGATTTACCAAATTACAGTCATGGACACAACAGACTCGGTTTGGGAAAAAATTAAAATAGAGTTGGATGCTGAGAAGCAAAGTCAAAATTAAAACAATACCATCTTCCATCCTCCCTTTCTTGGGGCTCAAATTTACTCCTTCATTCCTGACTCCTCATTTTTCCCCACTTCCCAAGCAGTGCAGGGGGATGGGGGAATGAGGGAGTCATGGTTAGCCCATAAATTTGTCTCTTCCTCCTCTCTTCTTCTTCCTGTTTAATCATGGGCTGTTCACGGGCTTCAGTTTCCTTCTCAGGTGTCAGGTCCTCAACGTGCTACATTGTAGATACCTGCTCAGGTACCTGGAGCACCTTCTCCCCTTCTTTTTCTTGGTGTTCACAACTGTGTTCTGTAATTGGTTGTTGTTGTTTTTGTTGGTTTTGTTTTGTTTTGATTTTTGTTTTTTCTCATCCCTTTTCCTCCCTGGTATTTCCTGTGCTTTCTTAAGCACTGTAAGTGCTTGGACACAGAAAACAAAGACAGCAGACACAAAAGCTGGTGGCCACTTTCATGTTAAACATAATCATTTGAGGTGATCAAGGAGCTTTTTTCACTCTAAGACAACAGGCTTTGGGCAAACACCCTCCAGACAGTATATTGGATGTGCACACACTATTTACACCCACAGCATAACAGGTGTTGTCATCCATGACGTTTTTCAAGGGTGGACCATGCAGGCACTCTCACATTAAGTCAGAGACAAAAGTCATGACAGAATGCATGAAGGTTCAGTCTTTGCACTTGGTATCACTAAACTTGTATAATTTAATTTGTTTGTGTTGCTGAGATAGTATATTCAAGTTATATCCTACTATTGCACTGCAAGGACAGACTGCAAGTTAAGAACAGGTTTTAAAATTTCCCCAGCATTTGTGAGTTAATACAATGGAAACTCAAACTCAGGTCATTTCAGTTAGAAATGGCAATGAATGCATAGCAGACACAAGATGAAAAAAACTTAATATACTGTGATTTAAAAATATATTCCAACATATAGAATTAGAACAAGAAAAGTAAAAAGTACAGAAATTCACACTTACAAACTCAGTGAATCACAGAAAAAGTTTATCCCTCAAATTAAATCTATAAAAGAAGGAATTCTAATTCCATTTCTAGGCAAAATCATATTTCCCATCTGTTTTTTTACTTATTTTCCCTAATTTTGCAAATTCTCCTCTTGAGAACAATCAAATAATTTTAACCAAGTATTCATTCTGATTTCTTATAAAAACTGATCTGGAAAGGACCTTGAGAAGGCTTATGTTTTATTCCTCTAACCCAAGGAGATATAATTCCTGATGTATACTTGTTTAATCTGTTTTTCAAAACTCATCCACTGAGGGATGCCACAATCTCTCTCCAAGCAGTCTATGCCAGCACCTCATTATCCTTACTGTTGTAATTTTTCTCTCTAACTGGAAACTTTCTTGCTGAACTTAATTTTCAGCATTTCTCTATAGAATCATAAAAAGGTTTTGGTTTGAAGGGACCGTAAAGATCATCTAGTTCTAACCCCCTCACCATGGGCAGGGATGCCACCCATTACATCAGGTTGCCCAAGGTCACATCCAAGCTAGTTTTGAACACTTCCTGCGATAGGGCATCCACAAGTTCTGTAGACAACCTGCTCCAGTGCCTTGCCTCCCTCACAGTAACAAATTCCTTCCTAATATCTCATCTAAACATATCTTCTTTCAGTCTGAATCCATTCCCCCTTGTCCTGTCACTACATACTCTTGTAAAAAGTCCCTCTCCATCCTTTTTGTATGCTCTCTTCAGGGGCTGAAAGGCTGCTATTAGGTCACTGTGGAACCTTCTCTCCTCCAGGCTGAACGATCCCAGCTCTGTCAGCCTTTCCTCATAGGAGAGGTGTTCCATCCCTCAAATATCTTCTTTAGCCCTCCTCTGCACTTGCTCCAAGAGGTTCATGTCCTTGCTACGTTGAGGTCCGCAGAGCTGAACACAGTTGACATGTAGCTCTACTGTAGACGTGGTAAACAGGTTGTCCTCCTCTTTGCACCGGTCACTTATCTTACGAAAACTACCACATGCTCTCACTGTGAAGGTCTCTAGACTGAAATCCTACAGTTTTTTCAGTCATGGACCTGTATGCTGACCACTTCAATATTTTACAATAGGATCACTTTAGTAGTGCAAGATCACAGATGTTCAGGATAACTTCCAATCATTTTATAGAGAAATCTATTAAGCCAATTTTCTCTGTCATTTTCTTTATGGAAGCAAGTATCCCAAGCTGTACTGCACTATTTAAATTCAATCTATCTTTACAAACATGCCTTCAGTTTTTAAAACTGAGTTGAATTCCGGTAATGTATTTCTATATGGTGTCAGTCAACCCCAATAATGATAGGTCAGAGACTGATTCTACATTCTAAGACTAAATGTCTATGTATGATGTTTTCATCTTTCAAGCAAGTAAGGAAAACAAATTGTTTTAGAATTCCATTTCAGAATGTGTCAGAAAGTATTAATTTGCCAAAATCATATACTTACTATCACATAAGGCAAAGATTTTAGTGATACTATTCTATTAATTCCAAATCACGTGAGTTAAAGAGCTGAGAAATTAATTACAGTATTTAACAGGAATAGAAAGTCCATGAAAAATATATAAATGTAATACTAAAGTGAAAACCACTGACTATGCATTTCTTTTTACCAATAACATTATTTTAGTCTACTTTTACTTAGAAAAAGAACCAAAAGAAGAAGAAGAATATAGCAGACTCTTTTCCCCAGAAATAAAAAAAGCCCAAAACCTATCAATGATGCCAGGAAAGCTTCAGCTGCAGTTTCTCTCTAACTATGCATTTTTAGTTGATATAATACAGTCCTAAGTCTTCTATATCCAGTAGAACTTGTATTAGTTGTGAAAGCAATTACTTGTAATGCTGGAACAGCTCATTAAACTTCTTTTTTTTCCTTTTTTCCTTTTCTTTTTAACCGTAGAATTGAGTGCTGTACCACTGGAACAATTAAGCCATTGGTGAATTGTACGCATTTATCTGAAAACTCCTTGTACAGCCAGATATAGCAGGTCATTCTCTCATTTTTCTTTTCTGTCCATGCTAATACCTCCTACATCTTGTCAAGCGATGACTTGATTCACTTAATTAACTGAAACTTTTAAGGCCTCAATACTTTCTGTGTAACAGATATGACACAATATATTTGATCTGTTATTCTTACATTCATTCTAATTAAAATGTACTTATTCCTTTCCTATCTTTGCAAAACTCCTACTAGTACTATATCCCCATGCCACACAGACACAGGTTTGATGACTTTCAACTTAAAAAAGCGTTTTAAGTGTATTTTCATTGTATCAGATAAGTCATGAGTTTTGTTTGCACACTGCAATAAGAAAACATAAAAGAACCCGGCATCAGATAGGCTTATAATACTTAGAGTTGCACTTAAAATATCATTTGGTATAAAGAGATGATAACATTTTCATGCTGATTTCTCCTGGCTGCATATGGGTTCCAGGAATGGAAGACAGTTACATTAGAAGGCTAATGGTATTCTTGAAATGGAGGAGATCTTTGAATTAAGAGTACCTACATTTTAGTAGTAGAGATCAGTCAGTTCTTCCCATATTGTTGTCAATAATGGAGGGAATTCATTATGTCCTACAGTCTCACCCGACGATTCTTGCCTAGGAAAATCAAGCATATGTAAAGTTGTTCAGAGACACCTACACTAGTATAAGAATCAGTCTCACCTCAGGATTAGAGATCACCTGTCTGTGTAGATATATAGAACATGTATACACTCAACAGTAATATTTTACTTTATCCTGTATAACCACAAACCTTGGTCATGTAAATTTGGTGGTGCTTTTAATCTGTAAAAGTCAATCCAGTAATGGGCAAAACTCCAAAATCTAAACTAGAGTCACAGCGGTTGGAGTATGCTTTCTGCTACTCCAGAAAGGAAAAGGTTTCTTTTAGGTCCTACATTATGTCAACGTTTTCATCAATGACATAATGGGATTGAGTGGACTGTCAGCAAATCTGCAGAGGACATCAAGCTGAACGACATGTTGGAGGGAAAGGACATCATTCAGAGGGACTTTGACAGGCTTGCGAGGAGAATCTGTTCAAACCTCATGAAGTTCAAGAAGGCTAGGTACGAGATCCTGCATGCGAGTCCGTGTAATCCCAATCACAAATACAGGATGGGCAGAGAACTGATTGAGAGTAGCCCTGAGAAGAAGGACTTGAGATGTCGGTCGACAAGAAGCAAAACATGACTTGGCAATGTCAGTTGGCAACCCAGAAAGCTATTCATAACCTGGGCTTCATCGAAAGAAGTATGGCCAGCAGGTCGGCAGGGTGATTCTACCACTCAACTCTGCTCTGGTGAGACCCCATTTGGAGTACTGTGTCCAGCTCTGGAGTCCTCAGTACAAGGACAAGGACCAACTGGAGTGGGTCTAGAGAAGAGCCACAAAAATGGTCAGAGGACTGTAGCACCCCTCCTATGAGGAAAGTCTGAGAGGGTTGGAGTTGTTCAGACTGGAGAAGAGAAGGCTCTGAAGAGATCTCATTGCAGTGTTTCTCTGGTTCAAGTAGGCACATAATAAAGATGGGGACAAACTATTTAGTAAGACCTGTTGCAATATGAGACATAACCATTTGCTCTGGTGTGGGGTTCCCCAGAAGTGACACTGTGTGTATCTGCTTCACCATCATCCTCCACGGGTTGCAGAGGTCTAGGACTACTGATACAGCTTACACAGTTACTAGATTAATTATTTTGTATTACTTGAGTAATGCTGCATGATCCAAAAGACCAAGATCTTGGTCTTGGGTTAGTAACTGTCATGGCAGTCTGGACGAAACTAACTTGGCTTAATGCAAGACCTCTAACATGTCCGTGAATTTAAAAATGCAGCTAATAGAAGTTTATTCTCTTCCTATTTAACCTTATTTGATCATGAATTATCTTTCTTTAGGAAATCTATTTCATGCATAATTTCTTTGATTCAAACTCCAACTTTTCACATCTTTTCAGAGGTTTATACACAGATAAAGAGTGACCAGAAGAGTTTTCTAAGGCCTGTTAATGGGGCAAATATGTCACACTCCCCAAGTTTCACATAGTACAGCTTTTCCCACTGTGCATACTGGACTGTATCTGTGTTTCTAGTTAGAGTTTCCCATTCAATTCAATGAGCTGGCACCAGAAGCAGGGGCATTCTCCTATGGGCTGTACTTTCAAATGCTGCAGAAGTAAAAGGAAAACTGATTTCTCTGTCCACTACTTGTTTCTCTTTTTATAAGTATTTAATTAGTGTTTGGTACCACAGTGGTTCACTCAGTATGAGGATGGTATCTCCAAAGAATATTAAAAATCTGAGTTTGTGCTTTTCAAGGCAGACATCCCATAAAAATTCTTATATAGACAGCTTTGCATGTGGTTCCATTGAAATAATTATCTTAAGTTATAATCAAATTACCAGATGATCCAAACCATACTTGTATCCATATTTTATTCAATATTTATTATCCTACTAGTTTAGCTTTAAAAGCAAATATTTTCTACAACCACTTATAATTTTTATTACAATTAAATATAGCTGTACTAAATGAGAGCTCTCCTTAGGGTACTTCTGCTTCTAAAAATGTGTCATTTTTTGTTTAGGTAATTGATGTTTTCTCCACTTAACAATTGCATTTTGAAATTCGCCCTGTGTGTTCAGAGAGGCATAACTATGCTTTTACATCTATACACTCAAACAAATATTATCACTAGGTCAGATGTAAAGTACTAATGATTTTAAGTGAGGTTACAGGAGATCTACAGGGTATGAAATAGAATATCATAATAAAATATAATATTTTCACCAGCTACTGAAAAGTTTGCAATTATCACAGAATCACAGATTAAACTAGGTTGGAAAAGACCTTTGAGACCAATGAGTCCATTATGAAGGCCCTTACAAAAAGCCATGTCTGTGTAGGCAACATAACCACATCTTTAGAGTGTCTTAATTTAAAGAAACAAATCCACTCAGGTTCACAGAAGATAAATAAAAAATGCAAAAATGCCACACTCTGAGAGTTTGCACAAAAGGAGCATAATTTCATTTTCAACAAACACAGTTCCAGTCAGATTTCTACCAGAAAACTTGAGAACCTAGACCAAGAACAAAAGGGGTGGAATGCCCTAGGTTCTTTTAGTGCCTGTGCATGTTATCCACTTCACATTACTAAAAAAATCCCAGCTAATCTTTTTTTTAATTGGTGACTCAGAAAAGCTTTTCAAAATTCTTCTTATGATTAGGCAAATCCTTGGAGATTTATTTTTCCCAAATATATGCAAATTTCTGCCATGTTTACATATAAAGTGACTTTGTAAAGTGGACTTCCTACAGGCAAATATATACTTCTCTAAACAGCACTGTTTTGCTGCTGCTGTGTCCTCAGACAAGTTTTTTTTAAGTACGGACATTTAGGAAAAAGTCAAATGACTGCTCAGAATTCCATGAAGGAGAATAATGACCAGTTTCATCATAAATATTGCATCACTGGCAATAGCCCAAGATAAAGGTGTGAGATATAAATATGTATCACTGCCAAGAAAAGCACTTGTAAAGCACAATGGGACAGAACATTTCACAGCTTTTGTTTGGTTTTGACTATGTATTTGGGAAATGAAAATGAGAAAGCTAAGAAAAAAAAAGGAGAAGAGAAACAGAGCGAATCAAAGACAGATTTGACACTGAATAAGATCAAGGTATGTAGACCTAAGGAACAGATTTGGGTTGTCCAGATTTCAGCCAGGACAGGGTTAATTTTTGGAGTAGCTGTGAGGGGACATGGCTAGGACACAGAGGTAATTTTATACCACTTCACGCTATTGCCAGTGATAAGGGAGAGAAGGGGTTCATTCTGGTTGAGCAAATGTGGTGGAGGAAGCCTTCTGGTATTGTCTGTTATTTGAGGGTGGGGGAGGGCAGGGTGTGCACATGAATTGGTTTTGACTTATACCCTCTGTCATTGGTATTGCTGCTGTTACTGTTCATTTTATCTCATTGCGCTTTCCAGTAAATTGTTCTTAACTCAACTCATGATCTTTGCCTTTTGTGCCTTCAGTTGGAGGGGAGAAGGGGAGAAGTTCATGGTTTTAGTGGGAGCACTAAATTGAAAAATACCATTTCTAAACCATGACAGGGGTTTATGGTACTGTTCCTCTTAATGAATTGAAACATGAACCACTGTTTTTTTTTTTCTTAAGAACAATTCAGAATGCTGCAGATTTAACTAGGCTCATTCATTCCTTAAAAGCATGGACCTTAAAAGCAAAGAACATGGTGAAGTCATCTTGTGGAAGAATTTTTTCAGCTAATCATGAAATATGACTTGGTAAACTTAATCAGACACTAGTGGGTTTAAATTCATGACCCAAAACATGCACAAGTCTTCCTCTTACTACCCATCTGTACCAAACACAGTGTCAGGTGCAAATTGGTGCTGACAATATCAGATACCTGTTGTCTAAGAAGACTGGCTAAGAAGAATTTAGTGGAGCAAAACTGAAGTACTTGTGCCTAGGTATTTAAACTCTGGTAGAATGGTTCCCAGCTGTTGCGGTGTGTAGTTCCTGCGTTGGTATGGCAAGCCACAGCCTTCCCGGAGAGCGCTGGGGGCAGCCTCGGGGAGAGTGGCTGTTCCGCTTCCCGTGGCCCTTCCGGGCTGCCCCGGGCTCATGCTCCCGCTAGCTGTCGGCTCCACAACACGGTGGCGATAAAGGAGGCGAGAAGGGTCTCTGCATGGGGACCTCAGAGGAACTTTATTCACATGATGAGAAGCCGGTTCCCAGAGGCAGAGAGATCACATAGTCAGGGAGCCTGGAGTTTTACTTGGGGACAAGGTGGGCGGTGAGAGCACATGGACTAATGGTCTTGGGGCGCAGGGGTGGTACATGGGTGGAGTTGGGGTACCAGAACCAATAAGGAAAACCTGAGGGGGTGGCCAAGACTAGGGGCAGGGAAGGGAAAACAATGTAGGAAGGGCAGACAATTTAGTAAGAAAAGGAGTGGGGAAATACAGCAGAACACCCACCCAAAAATAAAGACAGTAAACTGTAGTAAGATTATTTTAAATAATGCAAATAAATCCTCACAGAAATTAGTAATATAATTTATCAATATTTATGTATCCACAAAAAATATACTTCAGCTTATCTGTTGAGATACAAGGTTATTGTTTACTGTGCATTGTAACTAAATTAAATGCAGTAGTGTTCTGTCCATGTCCCCGAATAAAATGTAATGAAAGCAAGCTCAAAATAGCTTTTTAGCCACAGTGATTTATGTTATGTTCATTGATTTCAACTTATCCATAAGTAAAACTACCAAGAGTAAATCCCCAGCATGTTACTGGAGAATCACCTTTTTAAAATCACATGATGTCAGCTAAAAACATATTCATTCTTGTTACATACTTATTTTCTAACTGCATCAGTTTTCCACAAAGTTCTAAAATGGAATGAAATCTGGTATTTATAGATAGTCTGTTAAACTCCAGAATTTAGTGTGCAATGCAAATTCCTGCAATTTAAAAACAAAGTTTATTTTTCTGAGAGGCTGGAAGTCTAAGATTATTTTTATATTTGTAGCTTCAGATGCTGAAGCCTGAAGTTTGATGCAGCCTTACAGTTTGTAGTCCAATATCCTTATTTGCACATTGGTCACATACTTCAACTACTTTGAGTGAAACAAAGTATCTAACACAACAACAGCTCTCTGATGTATGAAATAATCACACAGTAGCACCCAAAGGCAAATCAGTATCAGAGACAATGTACAACAAAAATCAGCAACAAAAATCAACTCAGTGCATCACAGAACTTACAAAATTTTCAATTCAATAGGAACCAGCTCCTTTGTCAACAAACTAGATAATATTATTGTATGGCAGCACAAAATTTTGTAAGGTATGGTTCTACTCATTTCCAGTTTGAATGGCATGCTTGGGTATACAGACCACAAATATTAAGTAGAAATAAGAGATTAGTACTAACTGTATGACATAGTGAGTCTGTTGCTAGAGTATTAGGCTTTGTTCTAGTGTCCTTATTTTGTAATGGAAGTTAAAAAGTTGGAAAGAGATCTGTGAGCAATAAAGATAAAAATTTAAGATTTTTACTATTAGTTTTGCCAAGAGATGGAGGCAATTAAAATTTTCTAAAATCATCTTTTGCTGCTGAACAGGTTTTTCTTAGCATAAAAGGCCATACTATAGCCAAACAGCTGTATGTTCTGGTTTAAAAAGTAACTCTGGACTGGAAATCAGCAAATTTTAAACAGCTGTTTAAAATTACTCAGGAGGTCATGCAAGATTATCATAACAGCTTTCTCTGACAGTAAAACTTGCCACCCAGTGTATGAATTAGCAGAGGACACATGCAGAAAAATTAAACTGAAGTTCAGTTTTCAGCTTCTTTCACAGGCTTCAGGAAGATAAATTACTCCATACACTCAGGGCTAAGCTTATATAACTAACATGTCCTGACTGATAAGAATGGTATATTCTCACAGTCTGGTAAATGAACCTGCTTTGCATCAATGTAAGAATAGAGGGGTTTAATTTTGTCTCGGTAATTTAAAAGCATGATTAGTTAGAGTAACAGCTAAAACTCCCCAGTAGGCTTTCCTTGTTAGCCAAAGGCAGGAATAGTTATTCAGTAAAACTGTTTATCAGCTATATTACCTATAACTGAAAAACAGCACTCATTCCGTGC
The DNA here is from genome assembly GCA_013399875.1 of Gymnorhina tibicen. Lineage (NCBI taxonomy): Eukaryota > Metazoa > Chordata > Aves > Passeriformes > Artamidae > Gymnorhina > Gymnorhina tibicen. Next base: position 313,805 of record VXAZ01000788.1, read on the forward strand.
TACTTTGGATGAATTTTTAGAAGACTGTGAATGTAAAGCTAGTATTAAATGACTGCTAGATGTTGATGAATTATGCCTATGATCACCGTAAGGAACCTGATTTATTTGGAGAATCTGAATTAGATTTTGAACATTACATTTGATACCTGCTCAATATTTTATATTATCATTTGTAGACTATTGCTCGACTTCAGTCATCCTTATCTTGTACAGACTGTAAACAGCTCATTCAGATTTTCATTGCACCAGATCACTGCAGAAACTTATTTATATGTCTGTGAGCATACATAAACTCAATGTTCTCGTGCTTTCACTAGAAGGGTGTTTCTAACACATTGTACCAAGGTGCAACATTATTTACCATCTTTCCACTTTTTTGAATGGGTACACAAATTTTAAGTTCTCAGACAAAATTTAAAATAAATGTGTAAAAGCAGCTACAATATATGTACTATAAGTAACAGAAATTTTCTTTCACATCTTAAGTGAGAACATGGGTCCTCTAGATCTTTTCAGTAGACTGGGGAAAGACTGGCCCCTTGGAAGTCAAAATTAGTGTTCTGCTGCATAAACTTGGGTATGTACTTGAATATGTCTTAACAAAAAAGTCTAGTTATAAACTCTCACAGGCTATTTAAAGAATTAAATTAATATAAAAAATTTTCCTTTTATATCTGTCCTTCCACCATTTTGGAGGATATTATATTCAGGAGCAGACACACAGGTTTGTTGTACAGATTAGCCGCACCATCTGCTCATATTTAACAGAAGATCACATTTTTATTTTTAAAATTCATATTTTCCTGATGCTTCCTGATGTAATTTTTTTTTTAAAAATTAATCATCTGTATTACTCAAACACAAAGGGTGCCAGACATCTAAAAGGTCAGAAAATTTCAGACTCTCTTTATGGTATATCATTTTTTAAAATCCCATATTAATATACAAATGGACATAGACTCAGTTTCCTAGACAATTTTCTTCAGTCATATTATAAGCCTCAAAACACAGTGTTAAGTTCCTTAAACATCTATCGGTAAGTAGCAAGTAACTACCATCACATTGTCCACCTCAAAGGGTACAACAAGGGACTTACCTGGTATAGCAAATATTTGAAAATACTAAATGGAGAAATAATAATGAAAGAACCCTATTCCTACACTACTGAGAGAATTAAGTTTTACTAAATACCTTAGGAAAGACAGACTTACATACGTATAAGAAACACTTTAAGGATATATTTAACCTAGTTAATGATATTAAAAGCTGAATTAAAAAGAAATCTATTATAATTTAAAGACATTTTAACACATACTAAAATAGGCAGAGACCACAAATACTGCCCTGGCTTAGAAGACATGTGGACTCACTGTATTAACTGGAGTCTGCTGTGACTATACTACAATATTGTCCAGAATTAAGAGTTTTAGTAAATTTATGCCTGAAGTTACTGGCCTTGAACTTAGTATGTCAGTCACAGTAAGTACTGTGCATGCTAAATTTGAGATGGAGTTAGAGCTTTGAGCTGGGCCCCACTGAGGGACTGCTATGATTTCACAGACTTTTGCTTAGGTTTTTTTATCTGTCTCTGAGCTTACAAAAAGTATAGAACTTAGGTGCAAAATTTAGAGTTAGTGACAACTTGTGACAACAGTTTTCAAAATGGAAGGTGTCAACATCTGAAGATTTGATTCATATCCACCTCTGTTAAGACACTGTGTTTTGGAATCATAGAATCATTTAGGTTGGAGAAGACCTCCAAGATCATTGAGTCCAAACTTTGATCATCACTTTGGCAAACAGACCATAGCACTAAGAGCCATGTCCAGCTATTTCTTGAACACCTCAGGAATGGTGACTCCATGTCTTGGGGTGACTTTATGATGTTGTATCCCCCATTGCCTGCTCTATGCCCAGAAATGAATCCTGTGCCTTTCAGTGCCTTTAAGCTGAGCCTGAGAGGAGGGAGAGAAAAAAACCCAAGTGAGCTTTTCAAAGTGGTTTGTGCTCCAAGGTCACGCTACTCCTCTACTTGCTTCTGCGGTGGCAAGAGTGGAGGAAGCACCCTTCCAGCTTTCCAGCCAGCTTTCGGCTCTGTTTTTCCAGAGAGATGGAGAGTTACTTTTTTTCCTTCCCTGGGGCTTTGATTTCTTCCTCTTTTCTTCTGAAACTGTACAGAATACCAGAATTCACTGGGAGAACTTTCCACCGAGGACTGGAGGGGGCCCACACCGACCCAGCTCCAAAGAGGAGAGACCACACCCAAAGAAAGGACTCTGAGAATTTACCAGGTTCTCTCCACAGCGAGAGGTTTTATTATTTAGCATTATTCTCTTCCCGTGCCTGCTGTGCACTGTGTTTGTTAAATAAATAGGTTTTTTCACTTTTTCCTCTGAGGAATTTCTTCCTGAACCTGGTGGGGGAGGGGCGGCTGAAACCTGCCTTCTACCAGAGGATGTTTATTTTCAGACATTCCTCCGAATTTGTCTCAAACCAGGACACTCCACCTCCCTGTTCCAATTCTTAGCAATCCTTTCCACGAAGAAATTCTTCCTGATGTCCAACCTGAACTTCTCCTGGTGCATCTTGAGGCCATATCCTCTTGTCCTGTCACTGATTGCCTGGGAGAAAAGGCCAAACCTCACCTCGCTACACTCTCCTTTCAGGTAGTAATAGACACTGATAAGGTCCCCCCTTTCTCCCCAGGCTAAACAACCCCAGCCACTTCTCATAGGACTTACTCTCCAGACCCTTCACCAGCTCCACTGCCCTTCCACGGACACACTCCAGCCCCTCAATATCCTTCTCGTATTGAGGAGTCCAGACCTGGACACGGTACTCAAGGTGCAGCCTCACCAGTGCTGAGTGCAGAGGGACAATCCCTGCCCTGGTCCTGCTGGCCACATTATTGCTGATACAGGCCTGGATGGCATTGGGCTTCTTGGCCACCTGGGCACAGCTGCCTCATGTTCAGCTGCTGTCAACCAGCACCCCCAGACCCTTTTCTGCTGAGCAGCTTTCCAGCCACTTTGCCCTCAGCCTGTAGTACTGCATGGGGTTTTTGGGACCCAGCTGGACGAAGTATCACTCTAACAGGAATAAAAGTACTAGAAACTTTAACTTTAAGAATAAAAACTACTGAATACTACTGAATGTATTAGTAATTTCTTTTTCAGTAGCAGTTTATCTCGATGAACTAGTTTAAAGTTTTAATCAATAGCTGATGAATTTTAGTTTGCTTCCTCTTGGTGAGAAGCTAGTAATACAAAACCAACAGGATTCTTCAAGAAAGGATTTTATAAAATATAACCTGACAGCACTCTTGATACTGTTTTGGTTTATCTTGATTAAAATAATGAAATACTTAGGCATTCAAGTTAATGAAAACTAGATTAGGCTAAGTATAGAAGCAGTGATTTTAAGATTAAGGTTATATAAATTCAGGTATTGCTGTGTCTGTTAAATCTGACAAACATGCATACAAGTTTTTCATTCAGTTTGTAATCTCTGACATTTACTTTTACAAGATTTTGGGAAATAATTTGTGGAAAAGTCTTTAGGCCCAGCAGTATCATGCATATGCACAATAAATAAGACTCATTCTGGATTAATTTCAACTATTTTCTAGGTTGAGACTTAGGGGGATTTTTTTAATTAAACATTTCTAGTAGCTACAAAAAAAAGAGTAAATTACCACTGGATCATATTTAATCCACAATAGTAAACTACTTATATTTCCAGCAAGAAACATCCAGAGATGTAAATTTCAAATCTTTTCCTCAAATAACATTTAAAAATGCTTAACTCAACAGTATAAAGGAGCAAGATCTTACTTCCTACTAATGTAGGAAGAGAGTCTAATATTTCAGAACTGTTCAGATACAGATTTCAAGATAAATTTGTTATCCCAACTATGAAAGGTTGATATATTTTAATAAATACAAGAAATCTCTTTTGCTAAAGAAATACAAAACTCTGAAAAATCTGGTTATTTTATTAACACGTTTATCTGGATGGACTTTTACCTTAAAAATTAGAGAGAAAGATCTTGTTCTCCATTATTTTAAGTGACTGCGCTATCTATTTGGCTAAATATTAATATTTTTTTTTAATTTGGGATCTCTTCCCTTTCTTTCCCTCTTTTCTTCTTCCTCTTCTGTTTCTTCTTCTTCTTCTTCTTCTTCTTCTTCTTCTTCTTCTTCTTCTTCTTCTTCTCTTATCATGATCACCCTTTCTGCATTTCCTTCTATGCTTAAAAGACTTTTAGTTAAAAATGATAAATGTTGCAAAATAGTTCTAATTTAATAAAAGTAATATTTTCTTTAACATCTTAATCCTCAAATCCTGTTCTTAAAATAAGAACTCCTTTTATTGAAATTCCTATGCAGAATCTTGGTTTTATAAATTTCCATTAGCACTAAGTACCCCTTCCACTTGAAGAAATCTTTGTTCAGATGAAATTCTGGAATTCTAAGAGTTAATTTGAAATTGTCAGTGTTGGAAACCCTGTAGAATATATGCAGAACTTTGGAAGTAGGTCAAATATCATAAAAATCTTTTTCATCATTCTCCATCCAATTATGTTATTTAGGATTAGCTGTCAGGACTCTAGAGCTTGAGATAATTATTGATTATTTGTCAGATTATGCTAATATGGTCAGTACTACGGCAGATAAATATTTGTACAGCCAAATAATACTTGACAGAAAATGTGTACATATCGTTTAAGATATAAATGTCAATGAATCATTCTGATGATTGACAGGAAAGTGCACAGATCATTAAGATCCACCTTTCCCTAATGGTCACAGGACCATAACATACAAAATAGGATCAAATTTTCTTTTTCTTATCCAGGCTGATTTGAAGTAAAAAATATTAACCATAGCTCAAAGATGTGGAAGCACAATATTTAAGAGGCAGAGTGAGTGAACAGTTTTATGTTTGTGTAAATATGTTTGCATTGTAACATGGTTAACCAAAGTTACTAGATAGTACCTTTGCAAAAATAGAAATAAATTCTCCAAAATTAATACTCTATGTTTATTTTTCATGGTCCTTTTTTTTTGTTGTTGTTTGGTAGACCTTCGTGAAAACTACATTAAGAAGTCTATATGTAAAAATATTAAAATAATACTTGCTTCTTATTTTTTTCCATGGGTTCCAGATTACAGGCTAGTATTTTGAAAAGATTTCTTTAGGGACACTATACAAAGCTTCTCTTTTACACCTTACCATAGACAAACTTTTCCAGAAGATTTCAAAATTCTGTGCTTTTCCCTTCATGCAATAACTACACTAATCATGTGGTGTTTCCTCTGCACCTTTGTTTTTTCCTGTGTAAGTATTTTGTACAGTATAAGGCATGAACCAGGGCCATTAAGTACACACTGATTAGCATGCAAGTATTCATTCATTAACAGTCAGTGTAATAAAGCATTATATAGACTGAATGAGATATGATTGATAACACTGGTAGACTATACCTATTTTTGCTAGATATTTGAATAGGAAATGTAACTTTTTAAATAAGAAGATATAAAACCAGAAAAATGCATAAGAAGGGAATAAAAACCCTCTGAAGTCCTAGAACTCAGCGACTTCACCACCTAGGGGTGGCAAACAAAAATATTAGTAATGGAAATATTATACGTGTATTCTTCGAGTTTTGACCCTGGGCTCTGAAACAGTTCTACTAATGACCTAAAATACAAGACAAAGAGTTAATTAACAAGGGAGAATAATACAGAACAAAAGCAGAAAATGGAGAACTGTGACCTTGGTTTGCATAAAAAACATCACTTTTATTGAATAATGAGATAAACATGAATGAACTCCTACGATAAAATTTGGCCCAAAAGAAGTAATGTGATCCTTGGACATACAAATTGTATATGTACAAAATACTATCAAGAGTGGCCATGCTGCATTAATTTGGGTTTTGTCAGTAGAATAAACACTCTTGAGAGCTGTCTTCTGTTCTGGTGTTTATAGTTCAAGAAGGTGGCAATAAACAGGAACAAATTCAGAAAAGAATGCAAGAATATTTGATGGCTGAAAAGAATATTCAATTCTGAAAGGCAATGACCCAAATTATTTAACTCAGGAAGAGTAATTTATTTAGTTAAATATTCTTGAAATTTTTTAAATATGCCTGGTCATTTGCAGAAGAGAGAGATGAGAATAAGGAAAAAGGATCTTTAGTCCTCTCAAAGTGTAAGAAATTTTGAGAAATATTCAAGATCACCAATTTTTGCTCAAGCATTTATTTAAATACCACCCTCCTTCCATTTCCATTTCTTCATTTCTCTTTAGATCTAGACTATTAGATCTATAGTGTCCAAATCTATAACACTATTTTAACATTCAGCTTTATCTTCCTCTTTGCTGTTCTAAGTACTTAGGTTCTATACTCAATAAAATGAGAAAAAGACAATGTCAGAGAATGAGATTTTATAAAACTAGGAGACTCACCATCTGAGTCTGCTAGAAGTAAGCAGAAGTCTTAAATACTTTGTTTCTGGCAGAGAAAGTTACTATTCTGTGCATCAAATCCACTCACTCAAAGGTGAGTTCTTTCTCACAAATAATTAAGGAGCTAATGGCTATCCTGCCAAGGTAATTGGAATTAAGAGCACTTCCCTTGAGCTATATAAGTTTAAGGTGCTGTGTTGCCTTTGGGACAGCCACAGTTTAACACAACAATCCATCTTATTCCTTATGGTGCAGAGGAGTTTAACAGACAGAAAGACCGACCTTCCTGTTTGCTTGACCTGACCTTCATGCACAGAAATGAAGTATGAACTTCAGATTCCCAGCTAGTACAGCCAGTTTCTCTTTGACTTGACCTGGATGGCTTCAGTGTTGAAAGTCTAGGTCTCTCAGAATGAAAGCAAAAACATGAACTATAATCAAGCCCTTTTACTAATGAGTTGTGCATTAATATAATCCAGCTCCAGTTTAGTCAGAAAAAAAAAGGTATTAAATATTTACAATACTAATCAAATAGGTTTCATCTGCCAACAGGGAAGGAAAATAAAGTGGCAGTGTTTGAAAAGAAAATACCGAAGCATACCCATCAGAACTTGCTCACATACTCATTAGGGTTTCTGTAAGACAGTACAAAGCTAAAAATGAAACAAGATGAATTAAGATGCTGTTCACTGATATTCTTTTAATAAAAAGAAAAGCTAAAAGGGAATTTAATGAATACAATGGTAAAAAGATCACAAAAGTATGCCTCATGTTGTACACCACTGAAAAATAAATGCAGATAAGCTATTCAGCAATCAGCCCTAGTTGGTGATCCAGTCCCTGTTTTATGGTGTATGTGTACTGTATTTATTAATTAGCACTGTTGAGCACACTATAACTCCCTTGGAGAACCACATCATGATTTGCCTAACCCATGAAATATAATTAGCAGATTGCTTGTAAATAGAAACACTGATGAAGCACAGGATATGGGAAACTATCTCTGGAGTTTTGACACACTGTTTCTCACAAGATAAAAATATTATAACTTGCTTCTTTCTCTTCAGCGTTCAGCCTTTTCAGTAGAAAGAATTTATAAATGGAACACTGTTCAGGTATGCTACCTTGTGCACAAAGAAAGGAGTGAATATTTTTACATAGTTAGGATGTGGTCAGGCCATAAGACCTAGCAAAAGAGGAGCCCTGCTGATGGATAAGGATGGCAAACACAGTCGTAAATGAAAGCAGGTGTTTTCATGAAGAGTCTACCTCAAACTTTGAATGCAGCTCATACCAATAGTGTAGGCCAGTGGGAACAAAACTGGTGTTAATCTGAGTGGATAAATGTGTACATATAATGGAATTTATAATTAATACATAGAATGTAATTTTAAATATGTAATGAAATTTAACTTATTATATATATTAAACTTTATTGGGCAGTAAGCTGATAGTTATAGTAGTTTTGGACTAGAACTAAAATATTCATAGATGGGCATGTAGCTACTTCAGTATGAGATGAAGCTTTGAAATGATTTTCAATGAAAATGTTAGTGAAACTGAGACGATAATAAGTGCTTCTGGAATACCTAAATATTCTAAATTAATGGACACCTTAACAAGATCATCAACCAATGACATCAACATCAAAATTATTTTTAAAAACATGATAAAACCTTAATTACAAAGTAAAAGCAATACATATATAAAAAAAGTTTCTTTGCTTTACTTCAATCTGCTCTTTAACTTTCTCCCCAATAATATTTCTTTAAAAATTGAGAAAGTACAGGAATATATATATCTCGAATTGATAATTATAATTCAGGTGACTATTATACTGAATAACTACATATAAATATCAGGGCAGATAAGCAGCATTACATTGTTTTCCAGCAATTTCTACCCAACAGGAAGTGTATAATTTGACTTTATTTATTTACTTACTTATTTAAAAAACTAGCATTACAAACCCAGATTACTTCAAAGGAAAAGAAAAATACAAATACGAAAATAATAACAGCTCATTATGGAAATTTGTCTATATTTATCTAAAACCTTCAGGCTATTATAAAGGACATTGCAACCTTATGCAAATTTAACAGTTCTTCTAATTACATTGTGATTGATATGTAGCCTCAGCAGAATATGCTTTTGGGTTTTTTTCATCTGTGAGATTAAAATTACTTGTACATTACGGTCATTGAATCAACTAATGATGCTGTATTTAGTGAGCTCCCCCAACCAGGTGTATATTCATTTTAAAACAAGCTTACTAGGCTAGCTTTTATGCCCACGACACTGTTTTCCCACCAATTTCCCTACCACAACCAACACTACCTTTTTTATCTTGTTCAGAGACGTCCACTGAAAAGAATCCTAACAACAGATAACGTGACCAGTGGCACAAACAACAAGCTGTATAGTCTCTTCTCTATTGATTTTTCTGTCCTTAAATAATCAATATGAATATATTTAATTGCTGAACTTATAAAGTAATTAAAATATGTGTGTCGCTCTGTGTGAGTGGGATTGTTTAGGAGTCAAGCTCTTGGCTCTTTTAGGCTGTCTTCACTGAAAACTTAAATTGACAAAAATTTGGTCTTAAGACAATTTTTTTACAAGACTTTCCTATTTCTCTGCTCATTACTAGGCAAAGGGAAAAAAAACAGTCTGGAAAAATTGAGCATAAACTTGCATGAAAAAGATATTAAAAGAGATGCCTCTTCCATTTTTGGAAGCGTATGAGTCTCACCTGACAAAATGCTTACAGAGATGCATATAATTTCCACAAAACCAGCATGGGTATGTTGCTCCCTTGAAACAAGCAAAAATTTCTCTTGTGCTAAAATTTTCAGCTGAGGACCTCAAAACAGATTATGAACAGAAATTTATTCAGTTTCTGCTTTTGACATTCTGACAGACAGTGTCTGCTGCAAAAACATAAAGCAGAGGAAAATGCTTCTCTGTGCAGTGGGCTAAGCTAGAGCAATCTGTGTAAGCAGTATCACTTGGATAATACAGGTATCTGGGTACTTGATGGGAGATACTTAGAGCTGACTTTAAGTTTCAAAATACTATAATATTGGGAAATACTTGGATACCCAAAGACTTAAATGGTCATCCTCAAAGAACTTTACAGTTCTGCATTTGGTGAGGAAAAGATTCAGAAGATCAGCTTCAGCAAAATTTTTTAGGTTTTGTCATACTGAGAACAGAAGGGCTTAGATATCAGACCCCTTTGGACAGACCAAAACCCACATTTAAAATAAATTATCTAGTCTATATAATTTTTAGGCTTTTCTCTTTGAAAGACATACAGATCCAATTTATAGTTCTGAGATCTAAGGGTGGTTTCTCACGGCTGACATTCACAGACTATGAAATTGTGAGCACCTACTCGGAGCATTATACGTTTAATATTCATAAAGAGAAAACTTCAGGCTGTAGGAGGTGCCACACTGACAGCTCTCAAGTATCACATTCTCCAATTAAAAATAAAAGCCAGTACTGCTACATCTAAAAGTTATCCAAAGAATAACTTCTGTATATATTTTAGTTTCTGTGACCCATTTTATGGGAAGACAATGACACCATGTGAAGTAGATCTTTAATATTTCTGTCATGCTGATTATTGTAATTGGAGAAATATAGCTCAGCCTTCCCTGAGGAAGAAGCAAGTACAACCCTAATGAGTTCCCTTAATACTGCAACTTGCTTAAATAAAATAAGAATACAATTAAGTTTACTCAAATGTAAGATTAAATCAGAATGCCATTAACTATTGTTCAGTGCACTGAAGTGTGAAATATATGCTTTTACATTGCTGCAAAAAACCATGCACTTTTAACTTTGAAGGCATTGGATGAAGTAATACAACAAAGAAAAGAAAAGATAAATAATAGATAAAAATAGCTACAGTCTGAGACTTACATGCATAATATAATACATGAATGCACATGAACAAGTGAAAAAACCCAACAACTTTGCAATGCCAAGGGAAAACACCAGTACAGAAATCCTAACCAAATTACTGAGTCAGCTAAGCTTCTGATACTCCCTGAAAATTTTATTGTAGACCCCTTCAAACAGAATGATACTCAATTGAGTAGAGACAATCCAATCCTGCCATCCTATTCTTATGTTCATCAACATGTACTCAGATTGTTTACACTGCTTTAGCACCTGTGGTCAATATGAGGCTCACATTCTCAGAACTAAATGGTGCTGTGGTCATGGGTTTGCTATAAACAAAAGGGCACAAACCACATACACAGAGCAAAGAGTTTATTGTTAGCTCAATTAATGTTTAAACATAATAGCCCAAAGTGTTAGTTCAGTTACACTAATAGTCACTAATAATCCAAATTAACGCAGAGAAACTGAGTTAACTCAGTAATATAGCTAGCAGGTTATACTGGGGGAAAGGGAAAAAACAAACCAAACCACTTGTCCTGGTGCTGTGCTCTCACTTCCCTACCCCTGGCACCCAAACGTTGTCAGTCTAGAAGGAGGGAGAATGAGGGCAGGCTGCAAAGAGCTGTCAGCATCCTGATGGCTTTGATGGGAAGAGGAGGATTTTTCCACTAGAGTTTTTCTCCTACTCTTTGCCAGGAGAAGTATGGGGATAATTTCTTCCAGCTCAAGTTTGCAGTATGTTTGAGTTTGGGTTTATATGTTTCACTGTCACAGGTCACTTGCTTCCCCCACATAGCTACAGCCTGGCACTGGCCCCCAGAGCCACCTTCCCCACTCTGCCCCAAGGGTTTGTCAGACAGTGACAGACAGGGGGTGTCTGACCCCAGCAGGGACACCCCCAGAGCTCCAGCTGGAGCAGGGAAGGCAGCAGCCACCGGCACCATCAGAGGGGTTAAACAAGCAACACCCAGTCCAGGTCATGACAAGGTGGAGCCCTTGAACTCTCAGGTCAGTGCACAGCTGGGGACTTTATGCAAGCAGTGGCTAAAGTCTTATTTTCTAGGCTACATCGGCACAGACCACATTCAGCTTATTGGCCCAGCTCAAGTGTGAACTATTTACCTTTGCCTTAATTTCTCAGCCTAATTTATCTATCTATAAAAAGAATTGTCCACCTCCATGCTGCCACCTTAATGAAAGTTGGCACAGAAACAACACCAAAAATCTGAGCTGGAGGACAAGCTTGATTCTTAAGCTTCCATGATATTATAGACACACTTTTAGAAACCCATTATCCAAAGGACACAAGAAAACATGAGGTAATGGCTAAAGAAAAAATGGTGATATACCTGTAAAGGTATCTGGTGCACCTAACCTGAAATTGTATACATTTTGCAAGTAAGTCATGATGGATTACAGTAATAATAATTACAAATACAGGCTATGAAAAATCAGAAAAGTTTTAACATTGGTATTATGAAGCTTTTTGCTTGAATTTTAAAAGTGCCTATCAAAGATGAAGAGTCATGAAGTTCTGAGTGAAAGAACTTCAAAGAGGATTTGCACTAGAGAACATCTAGTTTTAATTTCATTTCTCAAACAACAGTAGGAAGCCATTATGTGGTGTTGGACAGCTTTTTTTCTTTTTCTTTTTCCTCATCTGACTGATCATAATGTTCTAAAGAACTCCAAATTTTTTACTTTACTGCTATAATCAAAGATGCAAGAATTGATACTATAGATTGAAGGAATATAAACTACAAATCAGTAAAGACTAAGTCAGTGATGTGATTGGTGTGTAAGCAATATATTTGTTTAAGGTGGTTTTTTTTGGATGGAGCCTGATTAGTAAATAAGGGGTTCTGCTGTAAGCCTGTCTCAAAGGGGGAAACGATCTTTGCACAGGAGTTAGCAGGGAGCTTTAAACTAGATTTGAATGAGGAAGGGGGTAAACCCAGGCTTGCTACAGATAAACACTGAGTATAAACATCAGTGTTTGAGACCCTTCAGTCTGCTATTTCAGTGTAAGTAGGGGATGTAGATCCATGCAGTGGTAAAGATCCAAGGTTTATTAGCATGATACAAAACCACAAAAGCACTTGAGAATGGCCACATAGGAATTAGAGCTTGTCCCCCCAGAAAGGTGGGGGATTCAACAGCCCAACTGAAGTGCACTTACACCAATGCACACAACATGAGCTACAAACAGAAGGAGCTGGAAGCCATCAAGCAGCAGGAAAACTATGAAAAAATTGCCATCGTGGAAACATAGTGGGATGACTCTCAAAACTGAAGTGTTGCAACAGACGGCTATAAACTCTTCAGGTGGGATAGACAAGGAAGGAGAGGTGGTAGGATAGTCCTACATGTTAGGAAATGTTTTGATTGTCTGGAATTTAATGATGGTGATGACAGTGTTGAGTGCTTATGGTTAAGAATCGGGGCAGGGGGAAGGCCAACAAGGCAGCATTAGTACGATTTTTTTTTCTGGGATTTTACCCTTGACAAAAATTAATTACATCAATCCAAGTATCCTCTTTTTCTCTTTGTCCTAGCTCTGTTGATGTTATTGATGCACACAAATACTGTAGGACTGAGGCAACTTTTGTCTTTCACCTCCTAGTGTTTCAGTCTGAAATTCATTCTTAGTGTCTGAAGCTGCTTCGCAGTTACTTTTGTCTGGCTATGACATCTGCCAGAACAACTGTCACTAGGTCCACTAATAGATAATCCTTATCTTAAGTGGAAGTTTCACTGCTGCAAGAGAAATGAATGCTGGATTCTGCACCTGGGCCAGGGCAACCCTGGATGAATATATGGACTGGGGAATGAGATGGTGGAAAGCAGTGTCACAGACAGGGACCTGGGGGTCCTGGTTGACAGAAAGTTGAATATGAACCAGCAGTGCCCTGGCAGCCAGGAGGGCCAACCTTGACCTCAGATGCATCAGGCACATCACTAGCTGGGCAAGAGAGGGGATTGTCCTGCTCTGCTCTGCACTGGGGCGGTCTCATCTCGAGTGCTGGGGACAGTTTTGGGTACTGCAATATAAGTGTGAGGAGCCAATTCAGTTTTGTTATGCCTCAGCAATGGTTGCCAGAGGCATGTGGAGGAGGGGTGCACATGTGCCAAGTGCAGGAGGAAACTAGAAGAAGCCTTGTCTCTGGGAGGAGTTTGCCTGGCAACACCTCACATGAGGCAGGCAGTAGGAGACACTGTGGAGGGGCTTCCGCAATCAGGTCACGACAAAGGTCTCCACCAGTGGATGGCAAAGAAAGGTTGGACTGGACCAAGGGCTCCAGCGGGCAGACTTTGGAAGGGGCCGGGGGGTATAAAAACCATTTGCATTGCTGCTTGCCGGGGGCTCATTACTGCTCATTTGCTGGCCCGCTTGCTCCCTCCTTTGCCCTGGCCCCAGCCTGCCTTCTGGCTCTCCTGCCCTTGCTTGCTTGCCCTCACACCTGTCCTGCCTTCCTGTACCCCTGACCACCACACTGCCACTTCACCCTATGTCCTTGCCTGACCTGCCTGCTTCCAACCCTGCCGCACCGATCAGTGCCTGCCCTGTCGCCCCGATCCAGCCGGTCACCCTGTCCAGGGTCCTGGTCCTCCCATCTGAGCACCCACTCACTGCATCTCTGGTGCCGTCGCCACATGAGCTGCGCCTGTGGAGCCGTGCCCCTCCGGGAGCCGTGCAGGCTCACTAAGACCCAGCCCGTCCACAGGCAGGCAGTCTGCACACCCCAGCTCCCCGGACGCCAACAGCACTGACATGACTCACTGGTAATGCCCTCTTTTTCTCTCTGTCCCCTCTCTCTGTCCTCCAGTCCTCTTTTATTTTCCTTTCTTCTTTTCTGTCTCTTCTAGCCCTCTTTCCTTTAGGCAACTCCTTTTCCTTCTCATTTTCACTATCAATAAACGGTTCTCAGATACAAGGTTTGCCTAGTTTGGCTTCATTTAATTCCCGACCATCCATTTTTAAAAGAACTCCTCACAGTTCCCCACAGTGGAACACGACAATAAGAAAGACATTAAACTATTAGAGAGTGTCCAGAGTAGGACAACAAAGATGGTGGGGGGGTCTTGAGGGGAAGCCGTATAAGGAGCACCTGAGGGCGCTTGGTCTGTTCAGCCTGGAGAAGAGGAGACTGAGGGGAGACCTCATCACAGTCTACAACTTCCTTGTGAGAAGAAGAGGAGGGGCAAGCACTGATCTCTTCTCTCTGGTGACCAGTGACAGGACCTGAGGGAATGGCCTGAAGTTGTGTCAGGGAAGGTTTAGGTTGGAGTTTAGAAGAAGGTTCTTCTCCTGGAGGGTGGTTGGGCACTGGAACAGGCTCCCCAGGGAGGTGGTCACAGCACCAGCCTGACAGAGTTCAAGAAGAATTTGGACAATGCTCTTGGGCACATGGTGGGATTCTTGGGGATGGTGCTGTGAAATGCTTGGAGTTAGATTTCAATGCTCCTTGAGGGTTTCTTCCAACTCAGTTTATTCTGTGATTCTGTGAATAAAAGAGAATCTCAAAAATTCGAGTCTCCATTGTTGGATTTGTTGCAAGTTAGTTGTATAACTCTGGTGAGACACACGATGTGTTTGACTCTTTTTTTTGATATCCATTTAGTTCTCTGCTTTCCAATATGGAGCAGTATAAGAGTTCACTCTGACAGCTACTTGTGATAAATGCATTTGTAGAATTATACTCTTTGTAACAATAACATTAATATCTCAACTAGCACAAGACTGTATGCATTCTAAAACGTACAAAGCAGTAAATAATATAAAACCGTTTTTCACTTTAGTTACTTCTTCATTAGAAATAAAAAGGTTTATAACTTTTAAAAGCCTTCTAAAATGTTTTTCGTGTTTGATCTTCAGTCAAAGACACAAAATATTAGTAAGACCCCACGACAAAAGAAGTATCAGGAATAAGCCAAGAGACTAAAGAAACTGGAAAGAAGGATTTGTCTAAAAATACTCTTAGAGACTGCAAAAATAGAAATAAAGACACACTTGGCAAGAATGAAAATATCTCTGCAAAAGAAATAATAACATTGCAATTTTTTGTTATTTATTCTTAAAAAAAAAAAAAAGGATAAAAGAGTTGGGTTTGCTATCTAATGGGGGTGGATAATTATGAGGCTAAGCCAGGTGGTAATGATAGTATGCCTCTCAGCTTTCTAAAGATATCCCAAAAACTTTGTATCAGATTTTAGTAAGGAGACCTGCATAGCAAAGACAAGTGGGATACTGAGTTCATAAACAAAAGAAGAAATAAAATTATCACATATGTAATGGGAATAGAATTTAAGCTTTTAAAAAAATATTTTTCAGTTGAGGAGGCTGAAAATATCAGTCCTATAGTATTGTAAGAATTGGAACACACACAATCACAGTTACAGCAAGCAATGATCTTTAATGTGTCTGCTGAACCAGGGCTAGTGCTGTGTGATTTTAGAATAGCAAAAATGCCACTTACATTTAAGAAACATCAGACAACTCAGTTTGCCCTTGGTAGTAAAATAGACCAAATGGCCTGCAGTCCATTGCTTTAAACAAAACTATTTTCTATTTATGTATGACAAGAATGCAGAGTCCACTCTTTAAGATAGAAATGTAAGTGCAAGAGTGCATGTGTAAATCAAACATGCAAAACTGAGAGGAGGTTTTAAATATTAACCAAGGAATTGCAAAGAGGTACAAAAGATTCAACATGAAAGACATAAAAAAGAAACAGAGAAATTTGTAGAAGGTGAGAGTAGAGGCCTTGGAACAGGGTGAGGAGCAGTGATCCTGGTTGGGTACTGCAGGGCATCACCTGTGGCATCCCCAGCCCTACCTCGACCAGACTCAGCGCTTCCTTTGGGACACAGAAACAGCTTGCAACTTGCCTACACCACATAACAGTGTGCGTCTACATGGGGGTCCTGCCCACAGATGGTGCCTTAGTGGGGTGCCAGCAGTGGCAGAGGTAGCTGCTCAGCTAGTGCACCCACATCGTCACAGTACAATCTGCATTTGGTGGACCCTCACCTGCACATTAGGTGGGTTATATTTCAGCCAGTGTCTGTGTGTGATTGTTGTTCTCCAGGATGAGTTATAGAAGAGTTACAGTACATAAATCTGTAGGTGTTTGATATCATTTTATGTGTCAAGTATTGTGGTGTATCTTTTGTTTGGCTTTTATTGGTGGACAATTAATGTTAATATATTGAAAATTTGCTTCTATACTGATTAGACTAAACTATGTGAGCTGAGTTTTCCCATTAGATTGGCGGATTAATGAAACAAAATCTAGAATCACAGGATATCCTGAGTTGGAAGGAGCCCACAAGGATCATCGAAGTCCAGCTCCTGTCCCTACACAGGACAGCCCCAAGAATCACACCATGTGCCTGAGAGCATTGTTCAAATGCTTCATGAACTTGTGTCAGGCTTGTTGCTGTGACCACTGCCCTGGGAGCCTGTTCCAGTTCCCAACCACCCTCCAGGTGAAGAAACAGATTTTTCTGACATCTAATCTAAACCTCTTACCTGGCACAACTTCAAGCCATTCCCTCGGGTCCTGTCACTGGTCACCACAGAGAAGAGATCAGTGTCTGCCCCTCCCCTTCCCCTTGTGAAGAAGCTGTATACTGTGGTAAGGTCTCCCCTCAGTCTCCTCTTTTCCAGGTTGAAAAAAGTGACATCAGATACTCCTAGTATGACTTCCAAATGTTGCATATGTTGGTTGCCTTTCCTTCTCCACTTTCCAATTTTCCCTATTTTCTGTCTTTCAGGCAGAAAAGAAAATATGAAGACCAAGTAGAGTGAATCCTGAAAGGAACTGAGATGTATAGGCATGACAATATCCAGGAGAGATTGAAGGCGATCACTGAGAACTGCAGACATATTTAGTCTAATAAGTCAAAGTTCTTTGGCACTTGACCACTCACCTGAGTTGTATGCTCCTGCTTTAGAAAAGGTTTGAACAAAAGGCTGGAGACGTAAATGAAAAATGGCATAAAGATTAGTGACTGTGGATCACACCTGACCAATTTCATTCGTATTTGAAGGGCACTGCTGATCTTCTATAAAATAAAAGAAGACAGCAGATCTAAGCAGTCTGGATTTCAGATATATACTTGCAAAGGTGCCAAATAGGAAAAGGTGAGTAAAGGTGGAGAAAGGGACTGAAAGAGAAACTGAGTATAGGGAGAGAATTAACTGAAGAGTACTCATGGATACATCATAAGGAAAGAGGGCTACTTAAATGAACACCTAGTGAAGCTGTTAACAGTTGAAACAGTCTTATGGACAAAAGAAAAAGAGGAGTATAACATATACGTGAAACTGAGAATTCATTTTTAGTCTTCTTGAAAGTTTTACCAGTGTAGACAAAATTCAATAAACATTATTATTAGTCCAGCTACAATAATGCTAACATTCACTTTCCAAATTATCTAATCAATACAATATAGATCTTACCAGTAATAATAAAGGTAGAAGTTGCTATATATGACAAACCTGCCATTATCTATCCCTTTCCCCAGGTAGTGTGCTCATCATTCTAATATTCCTCTATATTCTAAGAAGGATGGTCTTAGCTGGTGTAGGAGGCAGGCAGCACATTTTCAGAATTGTGAGGTCTCTGCAGGGAGGCCTATGGTAGTCATGATAGAGAGGTTTCCTCCTGCCTGGATGTGAGTTTTCTTGGTTTAGTTTTCTCAGTTTTTTAATCACAGCTCACTTTCGTCTCCCACTGCAGCCTGGCAGTGTCCCCCAGCCCCATGCACACAGAGGGATTTTGTTTGGCAGAAAATGATTTGGGGGGTTGGGGAGGAGTGTGTGTCCCCAATGGTGCCATTCTAGAGTGGAAGCTGGAGCAGGGGACCCAGCAGTCACTGCCCACGGCTAAAGGGGTTAAACCAGTGACACCCAGCTCGGGCTATGAATAGGCACTGACAGGTCAAGGTCATGACTTTTTAATCAGTAATTGCAAAATTATATATCCTAGCTATGGAACCCCTCAAAAAATGCCCATGGAGTGATGCAATACAGCTATCTTTTTAATTTTCCTGGCACAAAATTTATGTATGTGTTGATAAATTTTTCTGATAGGTTACACTGGGAGGAAGAATTTTTTTAGTTGAGAAATATAGCAATAGAAATGGAATAAATATTGGAGAATAAAATATCTTTCATTTAGGAACTAATGAGAAGAAATTCTTCAAGAAGTTGTGGTCTCATTAGCTGAAAACTGCTGAGAAACAGAAAAGTTGGCATATATTAGTCGTTAAAAGTCCACAGAATGCCAGTGTGACATAATAAAAGTGAAAAAATATCCTATAATTTGTCAGACTAGGTTTTACTTACTGAATAAAGGAATTATTAATTTCATTGTATGTAGTAAGGATCTTTTCTGTAATACTACATGCAATTTTGGCCCACTGAATAGCTTGTGAAGATGCCTGCAGATTGGAAGAGAGGCAAGAATATCTTACAGCTGCAGTGATCAAGAAATGAGCCCAAGATGATGGCTTTGTAAAGTTCCTGGGCAACTGTCTTTGAATATAAACGAGAACACATTAAGTACCCAGGTGTGCAGGGAGGTAGCTGTTGCAGAGTTCCCTAAAAGGCAGCAGCCTCTTTCATCTGCAGTCAGATGGGCTAACTCCAGGGGAGAAGCACTCAATGACAAACACTAGACTTAGGGCCTCTCACCACCCACCTGAAAGCAGCAATCACTACTGCTTACTTCCAGTGAACACCTGTGAGGGAACGCTTGATTTTCTCTACTCTGTGTGCAATTAAAAGCCACCTGTTTGCATGCAGGATCTGTTTGCAGCTGTTTCCCACAGCTGAGACCTCTTCTTATTACCTTTCGAAGCATAGATGTTGAAGCCAGCCATCAGCATCAAATTCCACCTGACTATAGCAAAGCTGATTATACTAGTGGTCATCAGTCTCAACCTGAAAAAAAGACTAATAGAACCTTCTAAAATAAGATGCTATGGGAATGTTCCTCTTATCCTGTATACCTGGTATGGAGCAATGAAACACAGAATGGTTTGAATCTGAAGGGACCTTAAAGAACAACTAGTTCCAGTTCTCCTAACATGTGCAGGGACACATTACACTTCACCAACTTGCTCCAAGCTGCATCCCACATGAATACTTACAAGAATGAGGTACCCACAGTTTCTATGGGCAACCTGTTCCTATATCTCAACTCGTAACAAAGAATTTCTTCCTAATATCTAGACTAAACATACCCTCTTTCAGTTTGAAGCCATTCCTCCTTGTTCAAGCACTACATGCCCCTGTAGAAGTCCCTCTTCAACTTTCTTGTAGGCCCCTTTTAGATACTGAAAGGCTGCTCTTCTCCATGCTCAACAACTCCAAATCTCTCCACCTGTCTTCAAAGGAGAGGTGCTCCAGTCCTCAGATAATTTTTGTAGCTCTCCCCTGGACTTGCTCCAATAGGTGCACATCCTTATGCTGGGGCCCAAGAACTGGATGCAGTGCTCCAGGTGGGATCTCACAAGAGTGGAGGGGGAGAATTACCTTCCTCAACTTCCTGGTCCCACTTCTTTTGATGCAATCCAGGATGCATTTGGCTTTCTGGGCTGCAAATGCACATCACCTGGTCACATTGTGCTTTTTAGCAACCAACACCTGAAAGTCCTTCGCCTCAGGTTGCTCTCAGTTCTCTGCACAGCCTGTACTTGTGCTTGGGACTGCTCCAACCTGTGCGCAGGACCTTGCATGTGGCCTTGTTGAACTTCATGATGTTCACACAGGTCCACTGCTCAAGCTTGTGCTATTAGCTCTGGGCGGCATTCCCTTCCTTCAGATTGTTGACTGCACTGCGCTTGGTATAATCAAACATGCTGAGGGTGCACTCAATCCCACTGTTCATGCCATGACAAAGATGTTAAACAGCCCCAGTCCCAATACCAAGCCTGAACAGTACTGCCTTTTCATTGAGACTTTTTGACAGTGAATGGCATGGTATTGGGATAATTAACAGCTGCCTAAACAGATGGTTAGAGAACAAAAGTTCTTTAAACAGTCCTCAATCATAGCTTTTTTAATTATTCACCATTCTGGTTATGGTATTTATCAACATGATCTTCAACTTGGCACAGAGGAGGCTACAACACAGCATAGTATAATCAGCACCTCAGGCCTGTAAGGATTTCATGTTAGGTAGTGTAGATAAAGGTAAACTCTTGGGTTCAGACCTTAGTCAAATATACATTCTAGGAATACTTTTTATTGAAAAGAAGAAAAAAAAGTAAGGTTAGTATTTGCAAATGTACAAGGACACCAAGGATCATGCTGGCAAATAAACAAGTATCTGTAAATTCACCAAGAAGAAACACAGGAAATTAAACAAAGGCTCCTAATCACCAGCAAGTGAGATCTGAAGAGGTGGCAGGAATAAAACCGGCTTAAAGTTATGTTTATATATCAGATAATTGACTATGACAGGAGAAATCTGGTTTTAGTATTTTAATAAAATCTTTCAAGTTATATGTCCAATACTCATGGGATTTTTAGGTATGATCTTTACAGTGCCAAAAGCTAAAGTATGTCTTTTTATTTCTATATGAGATCTAGTTTCTGTATTGCAGTAATGCTCAATCACCTGCTTGGGGTTAGGCAGTTTGGGCCCTGCCAGCAAGCCTTTAACCATGTAGGTAATTTTAAGTTTTATATGCATGAACATCTATGGGTCAGACAGCACCTGAGTGGGAAATCTTCTTGAAATGGTAAGGAAAGATTTGGTTGATAAAGTCCTTCTGTGGCTTTAATCCAAAATCCTTTTGCAATTCTCTCTGAGTTATGAGAGTGGGGAAAAAATTCAATTCCTGCTGCAGAAGTGATCCAAGGGCTGTCATGCTTCTGAGAACAAAGCCAGAGTAAAACCACCCTCAGTTCAAAAACTTGACATGGGCAAAATCCTAGCTGATAATTTTTTGAGTGGATTAGGGAGGATTAAAGCAGAGAGAGCAGTAGAATAAAAATAAGATAAAAAATTTTTCTCCAGTCACTTCTGAGCATAGTAAATTGGTACCTCTAAGATTTTCACAATGCCAAATGAAACACTTTCCAATTTGACACTTCACAATCCAAATGTCCAGGCTGATCAGCACTTATAAGCTATTCTTAGACTGCAGTCAGGACTCAAAAGAAGGAATAGAAAGTAAGCCAAATACTGAGATTTAAAGATTTTTAAATTACTCTAGTCCACGTTTTTTGGTATTGTGGTTTACATATTTTCTTGGGTTTTTTTCTGTGTATAATTTAACTAATGGAATGTTAACGTGGTGCTGATGCAATATGACTTTCTACTGGAGGTAGACAGTTTTTTATAATTTTAAAATTCTTTACTGCAGTCATTAAGAAATATTGTCCTTGCATTCATCATAACTTGATAACTGATGGAAAATTCAGCTCATGGTCTTACTGATACTCTTGATTTTTCTTTCTTTATGTATAGACATATGTATATGTGTCAAGCTACTCAGTATCTCTGAATCATTTTTCTCACTATTTGTGTATGTGTGAGTTGTGTGTGTGGCATATCAAATGAAACATATCTGTCCCACAAAAACATACTGACACACCAGGTATCTTTCCTTCCCTTCTGTTTTTTTTTTTTTTTATTATCCAACTATTAATTTTCATTCTACTTCTGGTTATTGATTCCTTGTTCTAAAACTGGTGGGGACCTAAGCATTGCATTAAATGGAAGAAAAAATAATGCATTGTGGAAGGATGTGTAAGGAAGGCAGATAACATATGTAAAGTTTAAGACTGGTTAAGATTTTTAAAAACATAAAATATTTCTTTTTATTTGTTTGTGGCTATGCCTATAGCTAGTTAGTGCAAATTTTCTCTATTCAGTTACCTAAGAAAAAGTTTTGGCTTCCTAATCAGCTGACAGTATTTATTCTGAAATAAATATTCACTCTTTTTTTGCAAAAGGGATAGATATTTCATGTGAGGGATATTAAATGAGAATGCTGTGTGATTGCTTCTTTTTCTATACAGGTTGCAAACTCAGTTCTGTAGGGAAAGCCCAAATGCTGCTCTGCTGACTCTGTCATCAGAGTAACCTCTGGCAGAGAAGCCATAATAAGTAGACATAAAGGTGGAGAAAAAACACAGCTTCCTGTTATTTATCGAGAGAAAAGAATGAGAGTCCCTTGGTAGCTAGGACTACATTCAGAAATTACTCTTTGAGGCAAAGTAAACAGGCATTTTTGCCTAAATACATATTTAAAAATATATTAATGAACAATGCACTGGATGGAGTCTTACTGCTGTTAGCAGTTCTATAAGGAGTCTGCAAACTTATGTCACAAGCTGATTCCTTATATACTCTTGCACCAACATCAGTCCAACCTCAGTCCTGTAAGCAATAACTTACAATGCCTCAGTCTGGCACTGGTCCATGCTCATCACCACACCTGCTGCCCAAATGTGGCCCCTGAGTGTTTGCATACCAGGATGGCTACAAGACAATGCTGTGATGATTTCTTATCACCAAAGTAAACATCACTCCCTTACAGGTAACTGTGTTGCCTCTGGCTTTTCTTCTTCTAGCTAGATGATTCCTTGCCCACAAGTTACCCATGCTAGGCAGTTATGATTTTAATTTCCCCTTCAGTAGCTGAGGGTACTTCCCCCTCAGCTGCTTCTATTCTCAAAATAAGGATGACTTTAAATCCAGAATTGTGCCTGATATTAGCCACATCTGGTAATCAGTAGGGACTGGACACAGGTGGAATGGATGAAGCTCATTTTGTGTCATGAAGAACATAATACTAATTGCACAAATTTGGGCTTTATTTATGTCAGAGCAGCTCCCTAGGCCAGGAGCAGAACCCTAGGCAAAGATTATAAGAGGTAGGAAAGCAAATGGTGATATTTTCTAAGTAGTTCTGTTATTAAAACCACAGTCAGATCCTTCCTACTATATGTGGGCACCTCAGAGGTGCGTTAATGAAGGGTGTCCAATATCATTATTTTTCTGCTTCCATTAGAAAGGACATTGAAATAACTCAACATTATATTGCAGTACTCTGTCTTTAAACCTGATGCAATCCTCTCAAGTGCAGCAAAGAGCATTTGTGAGCCTTTCCTATAGAAAACAAAGAAACAAAAAACACCTATAAACCAATATTGAAACAAACATGAAATACTCTATGGGAAATCAGAAAGACGAAATCTGAAAACCTGAAGCAATGCAGTGAAGCATTAGGCCCAGTGTTTTTGTTCATAAGAAAAAGAATTATTAGGATTTAAATGAAATTTCCAAATGTTTTTTTGTGGTACATGCACATTTATATTGTGCCAACTTTGCAGAGGTGTCATTATGCTACAGGGAAAAGCCACAGATTTTAAATAGTAAAATAAGCCGCCTTTTTTTTTTTAATGCTTGGTTGAGTACTTATACTTTGCTAAAATTCTCCCAGTGGGAGAACGCATACACTTTAATTTTCATCGCAATAAGCTGTTTTTCAGACAGGAATGAATAACAGTTGATCTATCTAACAATTCAGCCGTCCAAGTTTGTATCCTAATTTCCTCATTAAAGTACCTGAAAGCCATCTTTTTCCATACTCACTTCAATGCATTAATATCCATGCAATTTTGATTCATTTTTCTAGATGGTTGTGAATAAAGAACTTATTAGACACTCTACTCATAAAACTGTTGAATACTGTTTATACTTAGGAAGGTGACAGATCTAGTGTGTGTTTTCCATCATCCATTGACACAGGTTCACATATTGGCAGTCTTCACCATAGTATCTGAGTGCCCCCATAATGTCTGAGCACTACTTACTATATTAGGTTATTAATCCTAAGAGACTGTGGATTGGATTCCAGCCTTTTTTCTTTCTTAGGTGTTTTATTTTTGCAGCTCTAGAAGTCCTTAATTTACACTTCTCTTCACTGTAATAAGCTCCTAATACTGGATGGATACAAGTGAAAGCAGAAGCATGCCACTCAGTATCATTTTGATTACACCCATGCAATATTACGCTCTGATTTTTTACTTACCAGAAAAAGATTTCAAAATAAATGATAAAAATGTTATTTTGCGTAAGTGGAATCTGTGGAGACATATGTCCTATGAAGACAGTAGATAATGAAATTTAAAAAAAATGCAGGACGGAAAAAGTACATTTTAAAATTATTTTTAATATTTAAAGTATTCGTTTATTAATAAAATACGTGGTTAGAAGAGAATTATCCTTTTTTCAGAAGATAACAGCTATATTTGTTAAAATGTTATATATGACGGAAGTATAATGATATTTCAAAAGTCTTTTCAGGTATTACTTAGATATCTTTACTCTTTGTAACAAAATTTTGAAGGACTGAAATTAAAGGAAAATTATATGAAATATTTGACCTGAAGCACCCTACCTCATCCCTACCTTCCAGACTGTTTCATTGTATTAGCCTATCCAGATAACAATATGAAGTAGTAAAACAGATTTCTGCCTTTAAATAAACATATCCTTTGGGAGAAAAATGATACTTCAAACTATTGCTTTAGTGTAAGAGTGCTGCATGCTGCTGAAGAGAACTGAGAGAAGAAAGCATGACAATGAGGAACTAGTCGTGCAATTTTGCCACAGCCTTTGTCAAGGGAAATGCAAAATAAATAAGCATATCCCTTCAACATCCATCAAATAATGAGACTGTCATATGAGTTCTGGGTCTCTGTTGAAATATCTTGAGCAGAAGTTTAGGTTATATTCACAAAAGGGAACACTTGCTGGGTTGTTTTTTTTTTTAATAGTATGCACTTACTCAGGA
Source organism: Gymnorhina tibicen (assembly GCA_013399875.1). NCBI lineage: Eukaryota > Metazoa > Chordata > Aves > Passeriformes > Artamidae > Gymnorhina > Gymnorhina tibicen. The sequence goes on from VXAZ01000788.1 coordinate 339,017, forward strand.
CCACATTATTCAGTTCTAACTCCTATTGGTATTTATTTGAGTAAACCATCCTCTTATAAAACTACTTTCATGGGTAAACTTTGGATAGCATAAGAGCTTCATTATCAGACTCTTTATATTTTTTTGCTATATTTGGCAATAATTCCATAGTAACTTGCTTGAACAGGGAGGTTGGACCAGATGACTCACTGTACTCTCTTCCAACCTTATCCATTCACTGACTGTGATTTTGCTGACATTAATTCTAATAATAATTCCTCTACAATGCCTTCTTGGTAATTTAGTTATGTAAAAGGCCTTTGATTTCATCAGTTTACTGATTATTTCATTTATTTTCTGTGTTACTGGATTGTTCCAGTACTAATCTTCTTTCCTTCCTTCCCCCCACCTGCACCTTGCAACACAATAATGAAAGTGAGCTCTAAATAGCAAAACAACCTCCTTTCTTACAGATTTTGTACTTCCTTAGCATAACATCTAGTTCTAAAATTCAAGCAGGATTCACCAGCGATCTTTCTTTCCATTTCACCTGTACTGACTGTAATTGACCCTCCAGAATCAAAACAAACATCCCCCCACAGGAGTGATACATTAATTCATGCACAGCCTTTCTTCCCCTTGTTATTGGTTATGTGTCCCAGCACATAAGAACAACTCCCAGGTCCCAGCTACTCAAGCTGCTTTTCAGTTTTAAAAAACACTAGCTACTCTATTCCCACAATCCAAGATCATCTTTCCCCATCCATGTTCAGTTGCAGCTCACACTGCTGCCCCAGCAGTATGTCCTGCCACTGGTCTCCCCAGCACACTTCTCTAATCTTCAGGTGCCTCCCTGAAGAATGAGTAGGGTCAGCATCTTACTTTGGGACTGATCCTCAGAAAAAGTGTGTCCCTCAGTCATGGATCCACCACACCATACAAGAGTCAACAGTTCAGTAAGCATTACTTTGGTGAACCAATTGTTTTTTCCAGTGTATGACACCAGTCCAATGCCTTGTGTATATATTCTATATATAGGATATCCTTTTTCCTATATCCTTCTCCAAAAAATCCCTATCCTGGATATATAATGGGAAAAGCTGAGGAAGCTGAGTAGTAGAGGCTTGCCCGCTGGTGGGACTAGCCTTTTGAATGAATAATTACATAGGTTTATTGTATACATGGATAGATAGATAGATAGATCAATTAGATAGATAGATAGAATATATGAATATAAATATTTATAAATGCATAATCAATCAACTGACTGAACAACCCTTGAAAATAATTTACTTTCAAAAAATTATTGATCCTTTTAAATGTCTATCTGTAACACAGCTTTCTGCAGGATAAATTCTGTACTCACTTTACAGCAATACTGCCTGAGACTAATAATTCAGTCTCTATGTCCTTGGTTACAGTACAAGATGTAACCAATAGTATGTGTTCTATTATCATCTTCACAAGCTGTTACAGCAGGTGGGGCAGTGTTCCTTTATCTCCTACCATGCCTCATCCCTGATAACTCCCTCTGGGGGGCTATCTCTGTTAATGGGCTATCAAGGACCCATCACATGACTCACAGAATTACATCAGCCCATTGTGAGATGCTCCGCCCAGGGGGAGAAGCCAAGCATTCCCACCTAGATATAATCTGGGGTTTGGAACAGCACAAGGAGCCCTTACCTACTGGATTCCCAGAGGATAAGAGCTACCACTGTACCTTCAGGTGAAAAACCAGACCCTTTTATACAGGATCACCGCTTTGACAGGACCACTTCATCTGGACTGCTACCACCACCCTGACTAACAGGGTGTCAGGTTGTATCCTGACTCTGTCAGTGTTCTTGTACTATTGCATTTATTTTTAATTTTCCTATTAAATTATAATTCTGACTTGCCATCTCCCGCTGGTTTGTTTTCAAACTAGTACACTGCAACATGATTCCTAAATACCACATTTGAAGAGAGAAGCTGATAAGCATGTCATGGTTTTCCAAAAACATGATAGTTATAGCATCTGTTAGTTGTCCTGAGAATATTTTTGATCATTATGTGTGTACAAAAACTACTGTACTTTTGGAAGGCAGATAGAATGCTAGTAGTTTATGATGTCACCCAAAGTAGAAAAGTATTATATAGCTCTACAATCCCACACAAGTAAAGACCATTTTAAGCTTTCTCCTGAAGATGCATGTTCCCAGGTGGTCAACAGCACTTGTCATCTGTTATTTTGGAAAATGCACGGAATTTAATAGATGAGGTATATCAAACTAACTACATTAGGAACACACCAGCTGTCAATATGGCTTCAGCCCAACAGCATCTTTTGGGAAAAGCAAATTCCAAAATGAAGACAGTATACTATTAGTCTGATAGAATGATTATAAGTTTCACCATCTGTTGCATATTTCACTATTAATTGTGATTTGTATCAATAGATATTTTCTAAAATCCACATTTTCTTTTTTATACAAGAAACAGCAAAGCAGAGCGACAATGCATTGTCTCAAGTACAGATGTACCAATGCTGGAGCTAAATCAGATAAACTTCACCCTGGTTTAACAAGGTAGATATCTAGGGCACTAATTAAAGTAAGTAGATCTAAAAATATCAGTGACAGAACAGAAAAACAAACCAGAATTATCCATCTTTGCTTGACAAACTTACTAATTTTACTTTTCAAATTTATTCCATTGTGCAATCATATACTAGTTATGTTTAACATTTCAAAGCCCATCAGTTGAATGTGATTAGATTTTAATTACATTTAATCAAACGTAAATGTAAAAGCTACAACAATTTTAAAATGTTTCATGGCTAGATCTAAACTGGAGTGGAATTTCTTGCATGTAAATTTGAATGTCTAGTCAATGTATTTAATGTGAAGGATCATGACAGTGTTTAAATGTATATCAGAAAAGAAAGATAAAATATTTAATTAGGTTTGAATCTTGGGGTTTGGTTTTGAGTTTTTTGGGGTTTTTTGAAGGTTTTTTTTTTACTTATACTTTTTTTACTGTACCTCATAGCCCTAAAGGAGGTTTTTTGTTTCTTTGTTTCCTACTTTCTTCCTATATTTCTTTCCACATGATCCCCATCTGTTTCCAAGTGAAAGGCCTGGTTCTAGTCCCAGCCACTATTCTTCAATTTTGGCTTGTTGCCTATTACATTGATAGGCTCTGGACAGGGCTATAGCATTTATTTAGACATAAGATGAGACTCATGGGCAGACTAGGGGTTGATGACATTTGCAACACTGTAATCATAAGTTAAAGATTTTTGAAAGAAGTCTTACAAATATGGTATTATTTAAATTCTTTCATTCTTCTCACTTTAAACTAACATTTTGCTTGACCTGAAGATAAGCCATCACTCACATCATCTTTGTGCAAAATGACTGAACAGGGCTCAAAGTAAAAGGAAAAACTGTAACAACAGGTACTTAGTATTATTGCCGAAGCCAGAAACTGAATTCAGACAGCGTTTTGTTTTCTCAAAAGCTTTTTCTACTTTGTCTTCTTTGTATTGAAGAAACTATAATTTCTGCTTCTTCCCCTGCTATTCCTGTAACTTCATTAACTGATTAACAAAGAGAAAATAAAGCAGAACTCTGCAGTGCCTAATATAAGAGTGTGTTCACTATAGGCAGGAAATTACTATAGTAATTTTCACTATAGGAAATGACAGTCCAGTATTCAGAAGTCTCTGGAAAATCTGAGAAATAAAAATGAAGCCATTCACTCTTTCTCAGCTTGGCAGCCATACTAATGATTGCTCAGGTCATTTGAAGCATTTGATGATATCTACATCAGTAGAGGAATTTGTTGGCCTCTTTGGTAGGTTTTTTTGGTTTGTTTTGTGTTTTGTTTTGTCACTGGCAATCAGTCAGCACAGTAAGTGTTATCTTTTAGGACAACAGGTATCAATCTAATAAGCAGTGCTTACCAAACTCAGAGCCAGATGAAAAACAGGCTTTCAACGTGCTGGGGAAAAAACAGTGTCCTTTTCAAGACATATGATGAAAAGTGGGTATACCCACGCTAATAGCTTTTTGAGAATTTGCTGTGACAAGAACGCTTTAGAAGTGAATATGGTGTCCATTAAAGCAGAGATAAAGACCAATCGGGGAAGTTAAGCTTCATATGAAATTCTATTAGAAATATAAAATTCTATGGGAAATGTGTTGAGGAACATATTTGTTCCTTTATAATTTCCTTCATGTTTAAAAAGAATATGATTGACATAGAAAATTAAGAGGAGTGGGGTTTTTTTTCTTAATTTTGTGTAAGGATGTGGAGTGACATTAAGAAAGACCTGCATGTTTTATAAGTACAGCATCAGGCCACCACTGTGTCTGAATGTATGTGGAGAGAGATTTACAGATGCACAGCAGATTTTTGTCAAACAAAGTTACCTAGACATGTTTCAAATTAATTGCCAAGGTTATGGCATTGCTGGCATACAACCAAAAACCCCTGCTTTTGCCCAGTACTATAAAGCTATTTTATAATATTAAACTACAGCATTAAGCAAAAGCCCATATATGGGTATTTTTATTTTAGAGAAGACACATTTATAACAGATCTTGAATAATTTTGCACTCTGGTGACAAATTCAAACACTCTAGATAATATTCTATATGAGCTTGACACCTACTGACATGCTTTGTTTTTCTAAGACATTTTGTTTCCCATTGATTAGTGAGACATCACATTTTTCTTTTTAATTATAGAGGCCTTTATATTAATATTTTAGTTCTTAGTCTTTATTGGAACTACTAGTGAACTGAGATTCATGTTCTGGCAACAGCCCTCTCTTCCCTTTCTTCTTACCAGCTCTTGTGTTCAAAGAGCTACATCAATCATATTTTCAAGCCAGTTACATGACTCTGGTTCTTTTGGATGACTTTAACGTATTTCTGAAAATAAAAATATGTCAGCCTGCTAGGAGCTGAATCCAGATTCCACACTTAATGACAGCACCTACATCTATCTCTTCTTTTATCCTTTGGTCAAAGAGCAGCTCCAGAAATGTTCATTATCCTCCTTTCTTTGTAAAGCTGCTCCTCCTGTTTGTATTTTTTGAAGTCTGAAGCAAAAGGTCAATTTATCTGTTTAATATTTTCAGTCTCTCTCTTTAGTCTTGAAGTAATATTCAGCTCTCGTACCTTATAGGACATACTACATTCTGAAGGATATGGCAATGGCACGTTATTTCACAACCAGAGATTTTGGCACAAGATGGTATTTTTAATACCCACTGCAAAATAGAGATCTGTGACTTTTCAAATTTTCAGTTCGTTCATTATCTCTTCCTACATTTCTACTGCATAAGCAAAAAGCATCTCTAGCTCAGCAATATTTCTTTTTCAGTCTATTTTCTATAGAATACGGTAAACCTAATCTATCTGATTTGGGGCTATTGATATCTCTGTATAGCAGTAACTTCAGCAGTTATTAACTTTTTTTTTCTGTGTGTTGGCAAAGAAGCACTAAAGACCCAAATGTCACCACTACCAATAAAGGACTTTTGTAGTGCTGATTAGGAGAGTTCCCTCCTAAACCAGTCTGAAAGACCACCATCCAAATGGTAACATCCAGACCTGTCACATTCCTTTGTCTCCTGATGTTAAAAATTTGCTCCATTTTTATATTTAAACGGCCCTTTGCCTTAGAATCATAGAGTAGTTTGTGTTGTAACGGACCTTTAGATCATCTAGTCATCTAGTCCAATTCTTTCTTCAAAAAGCACAGACATTTTCAACTCAGTCAGGTTGCTTCATCCAACCTGACTTGAATGTCTCCAGGTGTAAGGCATCCACCACATCTCTGGGCATCCTGTTCCAGTGTTTCACCACCCTCTTACTTAGTCTAAATCTACCCTTTTTTTAGTTTAAAACCTTTACCCCTTCTGTTGCAACATGCCTTTATAAGAAGTCTGTCCCCATCTTTCTTATAAGCCCCCTTAAGTACTGGAAGGTTTCAATGAGGTCTTCCTGGACCCTTCTCTTCTCCAGGCTGAACAACCCCAGCTCTTTCAGCCTTTTCTCATAGCAGAGGTGGTCTAGCCCTCTCACCATCTTTGTGGCCCTCCTCTGGTCTTGCTCCTTATATCCTTTGTATGTTGAGGCCCTCAGACCTGGAAGCAGTGCTCCAGATGGGTTTCACAAGGACAGAGTAGAGGGGGAGAATTACCTCCCTCAACCTGCTAGCCATTCCTCTTTGATGCTGGCCAGTATGTGGTTGGCCTTCAGTGCTACAAGTGCACACTGTGGCTCATATCCAGTTTTTCATTCATCAGAACCCTCAGGTCCTTCTTCTCAATCTTCTCCCAGTCTATGTTCATGTTGTCCTGACCCAGAACCTTGCAGAACCTTGCACTTGGCCTTGTTGAATCTTATTAGGTTCTTGTGGTCCCACTTCTCAAGACTGTATAGGTCCTTCTGGATGGTGTCCCATCCCTCAAGTGTGTCAGCAGCACCTGTCCCTGCTTCCCTGTGCATTTGCTTCTTGCCCTTTAGTTTGGTCAGCCTACTCAGCCAAACTGAGCTCTTGCCTTCCTTTCCTGATTTCTTATGCCTTTTATATTTCTTATGCCTTTATATTTCTTATGAGGACCAAGAGCTCTCCTGCTCTATGGAAAGATCCACAAGCTCTGTTCTGCTCCCTTGTCCCTGAGGACAGTTTTCCAGAGGGTCCTACTGACTTCTTTTGAAGAGCTGAAATACTGCTTTCTTAAAATTCAGGGTACTTTTTTCTTCACCTGATCCATGTCCCTCAGGAATGCAAACTCCACCAGTGAGTGATCACTGCAGCCCAGGCTGTCTTCAGTTTTGGTGCCACCAATGAGCTCATTTGCACTGATGACCATCAGGTCCAGTAACTCACCCCTCTGTGAGGGCTGTCTTTTACCTAGGTCAGGAAGTTTTCCTCCATGCATTACAAGAGTTTCCGGGATTGCCTACAGCTTATTGTGCTACTTTCCCAGCAGACATTGGGGTGGTTGAAGCCCCCCAGGAGGACAAGAGCCTGTGAACATGATGCTGCCTGATCAATGGAAGCCTGTAGCAGACATAGACCAATAGGTTCCCTTTGTTGCCTTGGTCTCTGATTCTTACCCACAAGCTTGCAACCTGCTCATGGCTGCTCTTCAGAGACGACTCTTCACACTCAATCCAGTTCTAGATGTAGAATGCAACACTTCCACCCCTCCTTCCTTGCCTGTCTCTTATGAATAGGAGGTACCATCAACAGCTGCACTCCAGTCAAGGGTTTCATCCTTCTCTCTGTTGCCTGGATCTATGATTCTAGGAATTACCCCACAACATGTCAATTCCCTCTAGCCTCTAGGAGAGGATCAGCCACTAAGGAGATTGAATAAACAAAAACTAAGAACTTTCCACCCAACCCCCCCACAAAAACACTAATGATACAAAGGAAGCTCCCAAAGTTAACAGCTACTTACACCTCGTGACAGATGCCAGCACCAAGCCAACTGACCAACAATAGAGTGAAGGATTAGACAGAATTGCTAACCCCCCAAAACAAAGCACAACCCTAAAAAAAGAATACAAGTTGAGTCATAGTGATTCTCTTTTGGCTTTTCTTCAAGGTCTGTGGCCTGAAAAAAAATTGAAAAAATCTAGCTTGAATGAACTGTCAGAATGAACTTCCCTACAATTCATTTCCTGCCTCCCACAGTTCTATCCAGCCAAAAGGTATATCCAGTAACAGGCACAGCCATGCTACTTTTAAACGCATGACTCCCAAAGGGGAAAGAATTTTATGCATGGCTGCCACTGTATCTGGCAGTGAATCAGGGACTTGTGTTCCCTGGACAGAACTAGGGAAGATTTATGTGTCTCAGAGTAGGGTCAAAAACAGTCAGCATGCTGAACAAGCAGCTGGTAAAGTAACACCGAAAAAAACTGTTGCAGAACTTCCACTGCAGTCTAGAATTTGGGTTGAAGTTTAGGCATCTATTTCAGGATCTGATTTTAAAACATACTTTTGATGATATTTTGCATTTTCTTGCGGTAGATGTCAGAAGCATTTCTGCAGGAATTGTTTACCTGGGCTCGGTGATGTTTTCAGGATATGAATTCCTTTTCAAGATGTGGATTTCTGCCTACCCAGGGAAAAGCCTGAGCTGAGTGCTGCCAGTGTACAGAAAACACAGCATCTTAGTCAAAAAACAGAAATCTACAAGATAGGTTCAGAATCTGGAAATAAGGAATCTGTCAACTAAGAAGTTCCTGAGCCAATAAGCTGGTATTAAGATGCTTCCTAGGATTACTGTCCTTGACCCGAGGATTCAAGCTGATCACTGTGCAGTAACTCACCTTAAAGACAGAGAAAGAAATTGATCTCTCCTGTCTCTCTTCTTCAAGCAACAGCCTTAACATTAATGAACTTGCCTAGAAAATATGAACTTGGATGTTCTTCTCTTTACTTCCCCTTGCTTTACATCACAGCTATAGGAAAATATACACCTAGACTTTCTGGGTCACTATTTTCTCTTGCAATAGAAGTGTATGTGCTTTTTATCTGAGGTAAAAAAGCAAGCTGTATTAAGTACTGCTCCTGTAGTTCCTCAGAAAAGTACCAAATTTCTTCTAGGAAAAACATATTTTCACATCAGTTTCAGTTCTTTCCTAAGGTCCTCAGGAACAAATTCAGCTGGAGTTGTTTCACCAAAATCATAGTGCGGCTTTTAGTAGTGATCCAAAGTAACAAAAAAATGAAAACAAAAGGGCCCAGCCACCCCAGTCACTGTAAGAGCCCTGACGTTCTGTGTAGTTCATTAATGTCCTGTTCATCTGCCTGCCTTGCCTTAACCACAGCCAACAGCCAAGCCCCACGCAGCTGCTCGCTTACTCCCCCACCAGCAGGATGGGAGAGAGAATTGGAAGGGTAAAAGCTGGAAAACTCATGGGTTGAGATAAAAACAGTTTATTACGGAAAAGAAAAGAGGTACACACAAACAAGGCAAAACAAGGAATTAATTCACTGCTGCCCAAGGGAGGCAGGTCCCACAGCTGGTTGGTGGACCCTCACTGTAAACACTGCTTTTTTACCACACCACCTTGTGACACCCCGCATTGTGCTAATTGCTTTTTATTACAAAACTAATACATTTTTTCAAAGTACTCTTTTCCTACTTGAAGAAACTGGAAGAACAGCTCCCACCTTGCTGCTTCCCTGATCTAGAAAAGGTTACCACTGGACTGAAAGACTGTAGCCCTCTCATCCAGCAGCAACTTCTGACTCAGGGCTTGTTACCTTTTGAAACCACTTATAGAGTTAATGTAAATATAATTGTAATGTCCAAAGCTTGAATTTATATACATTCCGTGAAAAAAAAAAAATAACAAATTTAGATACTGTTAAATCATTTTTTGCTTCTTTGTATTTTCACTAAGCTGTAGATTATTACCTGACTGTTTATTAGAAAAAATTAAGGTTTAGATGTGTGTTGTTACCAGTTATTGGGTGTTTTAACCTGTTCATAGAGAAAAATAAGCTCTTGTGAAGTTGTGTTCCCAACTGATATTAATAAAGGTTTGCTTGTAGGTATTTTAGAGAAACCCTCTCAGTCAAGGCTTAAGGCTCTGGCCAAGCCCTAGCCCTGGCTGACGGGGAATTATACCACCAAACCCAGGTGTTTCTGCCCTAAAAGTGTAATAAAAGTCACTTTGACTTGCTGATTTGATCTTAAAAATGCTGGACCCTCTTTCGAAGTGAACTTGGAAGTCTTGCCTGGGAAAGACTTCCCAAGTCCTCACTGTGAAATAGAACTCCCCAGCTAACGCAGACTCTGGATGATGGTAAAGTATTTAAATAGCTGATAATATTATCTGGCTTATTTTTAAGAAAACTGCATTTTATATTACGCATTTTCCTGAATTTAGTAAGTTAAAATATGTTCATGTTATATTCTAATGTTAAAAGTGTTTTGTTTTGTAATTCTTATTTATATAAAACAAAAAAGAGGGAATTACGGGGAAAGATAAGCACATGGCAGCACAAAGGAGCACATGGCAGCACAGACCCTGGGGGGAGGAGGTGTCACGTGGCAGGCCCCTACAGAGAGCAGCCTGCCAGAAGCTGACAGATGGGTGAACAGTGCGTGATCACCTCATAGAAGGATGTTAAAAAGGTGTATTGCTGTTGTGGCAACACGGGATGGGTTGTGTAGTGAACATTACCATGTAAGGAAACACTACCTTAAAGAAGTGTATAAAAGCAGCTTGTTCCTTTGAATAAACAATCCAGATCGGATGATCCAGGTCGGAGATCCAGGAACCAGAACCAGACTCAGATTCAGTCTGAATTTCAATCACCGACAGGCAGGTGTTCAGCCATCTCCAGGGCCATCATGTGTAACGGTGACTGGGGAAGACAAATGGCATCACTCCAACTGTCGCCCTTTCTCCTTCTTCCCCCACTTTATATACTGAGCATGATGTCACATGGTCTGGAATATCCTTTTGGTCAGTTTGGGTCACTTATCCTGGCTGTGTCTCCTCTGAATCTCCTATGCAGCCCCAACGTCCTCACCAGCATGGCACTATGAAAACCAGAAAAGGCCTTGGCTCTGTGTAAGCCCTGCTCAGTAATAACAAAAACACCTCTATATTATCAGTTTTGTGTTCAGCACAAATCCAAAACACAGTCCTATAACTAGCAACTGTCCTGAAAATTAACTCTACCCTAGCCAGAACCAGCAGACTTGCCCATGAAGGACAGTACAATTTTATATGCTGCCTACTGTCCTTTACCATCACCATGGTTTGATGACTCCATACCAGTTTTCTCTCCCTGCCTTTCCCAAGCAAGAGGTCAGTGAGCGTCCTTTTAACCAGAGTCTTACATGTTGGAGAAATCTGCCTCTGGGATTTAATTGCAGAAATGATAAATATGCTGTTGAACCAGAAACCTGGACAAAGCCTGGTATTTAATTGCATTTTGATGTCCTAGTATTTACTTCCATGCTGTCTTTAAAACAGAATGACCCCATATTATTTCCTTTTTGATTTCCAAAACACAGGCTGTTATCCAAACTGAAAGCTAAAACGCTAACCAGCCCAACAGATCCTGAATCTTCAGAAGAAAATTTTGTGTAATTTCGTAGTTTCTGCATACTCGCCTAAATATGTTTAGAAATAAAATTTTGCAAATGAATGGAAAGGCCACAAATTGTGGCTATTTGCAGATGCCTCTATTTGTAGAAGTCACTATTTCTAGAACTCCCGCTGTATGCAGACTTCTGGGAGGAGAAAAATTTGTCCAGCTACTTTTAATGTGAAGTCACATATTACCCATTTAACAAATTACAATGCCTACCAGATAATTGGAATATTCTTAGCTTTTACCTGGAATAGATGTGTACAACTATTGAAATTCTGTCTATATGAAAAGATTTTTATTTTAAGCTTGTTTACACATTTAACAAAGTGCTGTGGCATTATTTATGTGTTTTCTTTATATAGGATATGATTTATCAATTCCTGGAAACTTCTGTGTGATAGAGATCTTACAAATATTGTCAGTATACCAGATATTGAAATTATAAAGATGTTCAGTACACCTAAATAAAGTCTCTTTGGTGTACATGATAGGAGCTGAAATAGAACTGTCAGAGCCAAATTTATGAAAGCTCTTCACAGGGCAGTGAATATATGCTTTAAATATATAATAAACCTTCCTCACAGATGGAAGAATAAGCTGCTGCTGCTGCTGCAGTGACAGAGCAAAAATGTTGCTGCTTTTGTCATCTGTTAGACCCAGCAGTTGTGATGGGAATGGCATCACCAGCACTGTCACAATCAGCAGTGCTGATAGATCTGTGGAACTGGAAGGAGACATGAGAATTTTCAGAGGGAGAAAGCTTATTTAAAAATTAATAAGACTTTCCACTGTTGAAAACGGAAGTTTAATGCATATGATACTGCATGAAGGAAGCTATTATGAAACAGAAAGGTTAAATTTAGTCTACAGCTCCATGCTTAAGTTTAAAAGATGAGAAACGTGATTTTCCAGATGAAATAAAATACCTTAATTTTAATGTTTTTTCATGTACTTCTGTGGTTATAACTGTCATGGTTTAAGGGTATAGCAACGAAGAGTTTGAAGAGTCCACGTTTTACTAGACCAGTGGCTGAAAATAACAAAAGACCCCTGCTTTCAGCCACACAGGCCGTTCAGATCTGATCTTTTAGGACAGGTTAAGAAATAAGGATGATATTATGAGCACGAACAGCCCACATATAGCAAAAAAATTAAATACACCATATGCAATGCATTACTAAATATTTTTCCCTTTTTTTATGTAAGATCTTCTTTTGTGCTGACAGATAACTTTATGTACCGAAGAAAAGAGCAAGAATAATGTGAGCATAAGTATCTAATATTTATGTACAGATGTCCTTCAGAAATGAAATTACTGCAGAACTGGCAAAAGAAATGGTGGCATTTTATTTATGTGAAATAAGACGAAGTTCTACCATTTTTCTCTAGAATGTTTTGTTAAAGTCAGATAAAAATAATATATTGAGCTTGTCATCTGCAAAATTTTTCTTGTCAAGTACAGCCATCAGCAGCATCTGTCACTGCAGAGCAGTTGCAAGCAGTGATATCAGGTATTCAGGAGTGAGAGCAGCTCTCAGTTGTATAGGAATTTCAAGTCTTACTTTTCCCAGTAGTGCATGCACTGTGGTTTGGGATCCTTGGTCCTAACCTATGCAATCCTAGTTGTGCCTATAACATCCCTCATTAACCAGCAGGTGATACGTTTCTAGAATTATGTTTGGCACTGTACATGTATATGATATATGAGCAGTGTTATTCATATTTTTTCTTCATTTTTGTCAAGGTCAAACTTCCTTTTAGCATTTCAGATACTTTTTGAACTCATAATCCATCTGTCTAGCCACTTAGCTGTCTTTCCAAGATTTTTTCTTGCTGCTTACCAGTGCACTATTTGAATGCATCATGAGATTATTTATAAATGATGCATAAATCCTGGTTTTTTCCTTAGTAATATGAGGGCAAATTTACATTTAAATGCATATAGGTGCAATTACAGCTATGAAAAAGAAATAAAAAAAGGCTTTTGCTTAAATAATATTCCAATGAGGAGGAGTATTTGCATTTAACTGCTTCAGTTTTGCACATATTTGAGCAATTTTACAGGTATTGACAATTATACAAACCCAGAAATTTATCTGCCTAAACAAATGTAATGGAAGTTGTTGGTTTGTTTTTTAGGGGTTTTGTTTGGTTGGTTGTTTTTCGTCCTAGCACTGAATTGATTTTTACAGATATTGCTAAATTACTTTTATTTACAGCATTTGCAAATGCAGGGCCAGAGGGCACTACTAGGCCTTTGCCACCCTGAGCAGCCTCATCAGGGATGCACATCCCTGAGCTACATCACAGGTGGGACTGTGCTCAGCCTTGCTCCGGCTACTCTCATGCACTGAATGGCCTTTGTGGATGGTTACCACTCCTGACTCATTACCTCGCCTTTCTGGGACTGTGGTAGACCACATCCATGTCACAGAGACAGTGGGATTGGCCTTGGGTGTCTTTCCCTAGACTGTGCTGGGGGATCACGCTTGGCTCCTGGCTTGAGTGTCCTTGTGGAGCAGCCTCTTTCTAGCATCTGCCTGATCCTTGTATTAGTTCTGATTCCATCAGACAAAACTGACAGATTTCTGGACTATAAACTAATCACAAGACACACACACACACATAAAGAAAAGAAATACAAGAATAATGTCCCACTGATTTGTTAATTAGTCATTTATGAGTAAGTAAAACAGATTGCAGCATCTTTCCAATCAAGTCACCCATAGAATTAATTTTAAAATTGTTACTGAGTCAAAAAAATTGCCTTTTTTCTTATTCACATTTCCAGAAAGCACATGTTATTCCAGACATAATGATGATATAAACCACAATAAAAAATAATAATATGGTAGTATCACTAAGCAACAGAAAATTAAGTCAGTTATTCATGACTACAAAGCATGTTCTGACAGATTGACCAAAACAGTAACAAAGGAATTTTAAGGTAGACAATTGTAAATACAGTACAATGATCTACCTCACAGTCATTTCAAAGTCTTGTGGAGGCTAACCTAGTTGACCTTGCTATGTACAGAAGGTTTAACTAGATAATTTCCAGAGGTCCTTCCAAATTCCTCCTTTCTGTGATTCTGTGATTCAAAAGTTTCATAAGTAAATTCCTCATCCTTTTGATTCTTCTGAAAACACTAGCCTTTGACTACACAAGTTTCACTTTCACCGCTGCATGTACCATGATGGATAAGCAGATGTACATCTCTGTGTTTCAGTTTCTCATAACAAGCATATGTAAAGGTCTCTACTCATATCATAACCTGACATTCATGTTAGCCCTCTATACCTGATGTGCTTCTTTCTTGTTTTATGCCCCCATACTCTCACATATTATCTCACATTCAGGACCTAAACATACAATCTTATTTCCACTCAAAGAAAGTAGTGTCACAAAAAAAACTAATGTATGGAAAGAATAAAAAAAAAATCTGACACATAATCTCAGCAGAGATTTTTATCTCAAAATTCAGCAGCTTTATTTATTTCTCTATTTGAGTCATAGGTAGAGTGAATTTGTATCTGTTCAACGAAAACTCACAGGAAAAAAAACAGAAAACAAAGATACAACTTCCATTTTAGGATTTTGCTGAGCTACAGATTGTTAATAGTTCAGTTTCCATACTAGAAATATGTGATAAAATGTCTTCCTTGTCCTTGTAAACCTGTGAGGTTTTTTTCCTACAGTTTAATGTAATTATAAAGTATATATTTATATCTCTCCATGTGTATATATCTATATCCCTCTGTATATGGATGCAATAATTAATATGGATTCTGCTGTTAACAGAATGCTGTCAGGGCTCCCCCCGGTAACATTAAAAGGAAACACCTACAGGAACATACAGTTAGAGACAATTTTAGGAAATCTACTTCCTAAATTCCAATTTCTTGCCTCTATTTTCATTCCTTTTTAAAAGTAATTTCCCCTACATAATTTTATTTCATCTAAAGTGATGAAGATTTTGTCACTCTTGTGAAGTACTTTGATCTCTACCTATGACAATTAGAGCTACTATAAAAGATAGTAAACCATGTATGTATGTGGGTAATATACAGGAAAAGGTTCTTCATGCAGAGGGTGGCTGGGCACTGAACAGGCTCCCCAGGGAAGCGGTCACAGCCCCAAGCCTGAGAGAGTTCAAGAGGCATTTGGACAATGCTCTCAGGCGCATGGTGTGACTCTTGGGGTGTCCTGTGCTTGGCCAGGGGTTGGACTCTGATAATCTTGATGGGTCCCTTCCAACTCATCATATTCTATGATTCTATGAAAATCTTACATCTAGAGATAGCACAATTGTTTATGGGATTATTCTTACCCAGTCAAAAATACCACTCAACCCATCACTTTAGATGCCCCAGTTAAAATGGAAGTATACAGCAAATTCCATCCCATTGATAGAATATATGGTTAGAAGATTGTTTGCAAATAATGGATTCAGTCTCTGAGGATAGGACTTATTTTGCTTAACTTCTCTCTTCTGTGTTAAATGTCAGTGCTCTCATTGCAGAGAAGAGAAGGCAGCACTTTCAAATGCATAACTGATCTGACTTTAAACATTTGGTATTGGATGGGAAGAATAACATGGTAAAAGTAGCAGCTTTTCCCTAATAAGCATGAAAAGTCTAGCCAACTAAATGAAATGTAGGTGTGTATCTTGTAGACTCTTGCATCTGTTCAGGTAATAATTTAAATTCCAAAGTGGAAACAAAAGTAAAATTAGATTAAAAGTATTTTGTAAGTATTTGTTGCTTACTATTCTGCCCTCTGCTCTTCCTTAAAGACTGTAGCACTCACTGATTTCCAGTAGAGATGATTATATCACCCTAGTACTACCCAATACTGAATTGCTCTATGGAATTACATGAGATATTGCAGATGAAGGATATAAGTAAACCTACATTCAGTTTTTATAGGAACAAGGTTTGAGGTCCTAATGTGAGTGACTGATTCATGAGACTGTGACTGAGTTCTCTGTGACATCCCAGATTCACTGGCATAGAATGCCTTAAGGATGAAATCTTAACACCCCAGTGAAAAGAATTTCTGATAGGAAAATGTCATTAGTAATTTGTACACCCTGGGAAAATAAAGCATGCTTTTAGCTGGAATAATTGGTGTTTCATTATGAATGAAAGAAGCAAAAACATTTAAGCATCTGAATACTTACTCATATTGTTAAACCTGAGAGTGTAGGAGACCTAAAATTGTGGTTAGACATCTTAGGTTCCTATATTTGTGTGATTCTATGTATGCCTTTTATAGCTTATCTTGACTTCACAAAATTTAAATAAGCAGCTGTTAAGAATGCTTTTGTACATTCTATACAAAAAGGAGCATGATTTATTCCTGTTATAGCCGTATTTCAAATTGTTGAAGTTGCACTGATCTGATGTTTCAGGACTGTTCATTTTCATAAGTCTGTCGTTAGCATATAATATGATTTTAACAACTTCCTTATTTTAATTTTAATTTTCAATATTCATGGAATGTATTACAAATTCTAATCAGAACGATGACTATTGATATACTTGTTCACATCCCCACATGACAATTTTCAGAGTTTGTTTCCATACCACTTTATGGGACTGAGTGTCCCCTCATTTCATGCTCCAGCTGTACATATTTTGTCATTAAGCATCTGACAATTTCCATTCGTGGTATAGAGGAAGAAGGAGCCAGATCTGGGACTGTGAATTCCATGTGTTTTCAGAGCCAAATGTCCAAGATATATGTTCATCAGCTTTCAGATGGTGAAGTAATAGACCATACATTTATGGCACATGGAAAAGTCATTTGAAACATCCACCATGCTAAGGGTGCATGTTTCAAATAGAGAGAGCAGGCAAAGAAGGCAACTGTTTTGATCTCTGTTTTCCTGGTGGCTACACCAAAAGTCCATTTGGACAATTTGGGTCCTTGAAGAACTCTTTCCTGAGCATACTTGGTTGGTTAACACCAGAGGAACTCCTAACTGTCCTAGTTCTGCCTAAACAGAGCCCCTACATACTGTGGGTGAAGATAAAGCTCCTGTAGTGACAGACTGGGAAAGGCAGTGTGGATTATTCCTCGCTTGTGAAAAGCCAAGCAGCTGTGGGATTGTCTTCACTCAAGGACCTGGGTGTACTTGCAGAAGGATGCAGAAATAATGCAGAAGGATGAGGAGATCCAGTGTCTACATTCTGGAGACTTCTCTTCCTTGGGAAGAAACAACCAATCATGTGAGTTGTATGTTGAAGGAAGTAATGTAGCAGAAACTACCTGAACTGATGAAGAATGAGCTTCACAAGGAGCAGGGTGAGCGCAGTGATGACCCAAATCAAGCTGGTGTTGGCATTCAGCAATCAAACATATTGCTTCTGTTGTCCTGAGCAACCACTGTGATACATGAGTCCCAGATCGTAGTCTGTCCTTCTGGACATTTTGCAGAGTGACAGAGACCCATAAAGTTGGAAAATTAGCTCTCTCTGTTAAGGTGCAGGGTAGTTAATCAGAATCTATAAAACGTAAAGACAGTTTAAGGATGTAGCATGATTTACAAGTGTTGGTAAAAGGGGATTTCAGGAATAAGAAATATACAATTTGATGGTCAGAAGATACGTAAATGTATCAAATTATGTGAGACCTGAGCATTTTACAAATGGCATGGAATAAGGGCTAAAGATTGTATTGGATTTGGCTGGGATAGAGTTAACTTTACCCACAGCAGCCCATATAGTACTTTGCTTTTACTTTTAGTTGGAAGAGTGTTGATAATATTTTGACTGTTGCTGAGCAATACTCCTACAGTATCAAGGCTATCTCTGCCAAACTCCCACAAAACAGCCACTAGGCTGGGTCCAGACAAGAGTTTGGGAGGAGACACAGCTGAGACAGATGACACAAACTGTCCAAAGGGATGTCTCATATGACATGACTTCGTGCTCAGCAATAAAAGCAGAGGGGAAAGAGGAGGAGGGGGAGCAGTGTTTGTTGGTAAGGTGACACTCTCCAAAGAAACTGCTACATGTACTGAGATTCTACTTGCCAGGAAGTCACTGGACGTCAGCTGGTGATGGGAAGTAGAGAAAAGATCATGTTTTGTTTTGCTTCTCTGC
Source organism: Gymnorhina tibicen (assembly GCA_013399875.1). Lineage (NCBI taxonomy): Eukaryota > Metazoa > Chordata > Aves > Passeriformes > Artamidae > Gymnorhina > Gymnorhina tibicen. The sequence goes on from VXAZ01000788.1 coordinate 357,239, forward strand.
AGAACCTTTGCTTTCTTTGCTTAAACTGTCTTCATTTCAGCCCACAGTTTTGTCATCTTATTTTCTCCCATTGCCCTGCTGAGGTGGAGGAGTGAGAAAGCAGCCAGTCAAGATTAACCCACCACACTTACTTAAAAGACAGATCCAGTCTTTGGAGTCAAAATATATTCCAGTGACAAACCTTCAAGCCTTTTGCATATTGGGAAAATCTGTGTAATTAACAAGAGAAACAAAATTAAACTGAACATATACACAGAATGAAACTAAGATATGATCACATTTTTAATGATAAAATCCACTTTGAATTTATCCTTAATATGAGAGACAAGGATATTTTAAGCAGTGGAGGAATACCTATATATGCAGTGGCCAGCATGAAAGAGGATGAGTAAGACAGAAATTATCTTTGCAATGACTGAAGGAATTAAATTTTCATTGACTTCTATGACATGAAAACTTTGTGCTGGTTTGTTTTCTTAAATTTCCCCCAAATAACTTGTTTTTTCTAGAAATCACTGGTTCTGAATACTTTTGTACATTCATAAAATAGATTGATATTTAATCTTTGGGGGAGATGCATCTGTTAACATTTTCTGCAAAGCATTAGTGAAAAGTATTTCCCAATTAAAGTCAGAAGTTTTCAGAGGATGTAATGGAGTCACCATAGATATTTTCCAGAGAGTAGAAATCTCAGCAGGTGGAAAATGTTTGGTTTGTAATTAACAGTATGTAGTTATTGTTAAGGAATGTGATTTTTTATTTTTAAAGCTGACAATTTTACTCCTATGTTTCCATTTAAATTTTCTACCAGGAAAAAAGTATTGAAGATTAAAAATAAATGGTTAGATAAAAAAAGATTTGTTTTCTCATCAAGTGTATGCACTTCTCTTTTCTTTAGGCCAGTGATACTGTATGTCTGAGATGCCCATTTTTATATCATGACCCATCCTATGTTGCTTTTTGTTCCCATCCTTGCATCCTTCTTCATTACTTTTTCTCTACACAAGTACTTGCTTCATTTCTACCAGTCTGCTCCCAAACATGAAAAAAAGCTTACTCTAGTAGAGTGTGAAAAAGTGTTCAGGGACAGCATATCAAAATTTCCAAACACTGTTACGCATTATCAGAAGATGAAATTAAAAGAACCATTTCTCCCTCAACAGCTCTAGACAACCAATGAACACTGAAACACATTTCTGTATTTTCACTAGAACCAAGTATGGCTGCCTTTTTTGAGATTCAGATAATGCGTCAACACAGTGTTTAAACTATTATCACCTTTTTTTTTAAAGTTTGGAAAGACATTTATGGACATGAGGTTCTCTTTTCTTTTCTTTTCTTTTCTTTTCTTTTCTTTTCTTTTCTTTTCTTTTCTTTTCTTTTCTTTTCTTTTCTTTTCTTTTCTTTTCTTTTCTTTTCNTTTTCCTTTTCCTTTTCCTTTTCCTTTTCCTTTTCCTTTTCCTTTTCCTTTTCCTTTTCCTTTTCCTTTTCCTTTTCCTTTTCCTTTTCCTTTTCCTTTTCCTTTTCCTTTTCCTTTTCCTTTTCCTTTTCCTTTTCCTTTTCCTTTTCCTTTTCCTTTTCCTTTTCCTTTTCCTTTTCCTTTTCCTTTTCCTTTTCCTTTTCCTTTTCCTTTTCCTTTTCCTTTTCCTTTTCCTTTTCCTTTTCCTTTTCCTTTTCCTTTTCCTTTTCCTTTTCCTTTTCCTTTTCCTTTTCCTTTTCCTTTTCCTTTTCCTTTTCCTTTTCCTTTCCTTTTGTCTTTTCTTTTACATAGGATAACTGCTTGTTACTATTACCTATGCAGAATTGTGGTTGTGTCACAAAAAGATAAAAAAAGTTAATCAAACCAGCCACAGACATCTAGTCAATTTGAGAAACCCTTAAGTCAAGTCATGAGTAAATCAAATAAAACTGATGAAAATCCTTTTCTTAATTGAATTCTAACAGCCAATATCTACTGTATCACAATGAGTTTTTGTCACATAACCCATTAAATGCATAAACTGCTGAGTGGCTTCATTTCCATATTGCTCTTTAAATATGTACAAGGGGTAAAAGATTAGCAATGTATTTAACTAACTAAATACCCACACACTGATGGCTTTTTTTGAGCAATGACGTGTAATTCCTGTGAAAAGCCTCTTATAAACCTGTTTGCTTGTTTGTCTGTTTTTTTATAATTTCCCTTAAAGCATTCTCACAATTCATTTTTTAAGGAATTCCACCTGGTTTTGAAACTACGTAATGTAGATGTGATAAAGATTGCAGCCATGACCTTGAAGATTTTCCTTATATGGATGATGGAAGCCAATCAGGGAATCTTGTGTGGATTGCAAAGAGTAATTGTGCCTCTAAAGAGACCAGTTGTGATGTAAAAACTTGAATAAAATGAACAAGAATTTATATAGAAAATACAGAATAGAGTTCTAATTCTACTTATCTGGAAAATGTACAACTAAATTTAGATAAAACTGCATGTGTTTATCAAACTGAGCTCTGAATAATTCTGGGGTTTTTGTGGTTTTGTGGTGTTTCTTACGTACTGTGTCCACAGTCTTCTCTAACTTGGAATTTTATCATCATATCCAAGGATGTTCTTTCACTGATACTCTCTCAACTATGTAAATGAGTCCTTATTCATAAGTTTTCTTAAAATTGAAGTTGTGTATCTAGCCTTCTTTTCGGTAGTACCAATATAAATGTCTCACAAAGCTCAAATGAGATTAGTCTCAAAGAGGGTTTATATCTTTAGGTGACACGATAGTAGAAAGTAATTAAATAACTGGTCTCTCTCTTCCACTCTCCTTTTTTTCCTTTGTAGCTTCTTTTCTTGTTTCAGACTTCTCCCCTACCCCATAAAATAACTTCTTTAAATGGCAATATCTAGAAAAAGAGTGAAAATAATAATTGTTTAAAATAAAAAATTTCCACTAAGACTATTTCTTTAGCTAAACTTAAGTTTTTATGCGTAACTCTTTCAGGTCCTAGAATTTTTTCTGGGAAAACAGCTCAGCCTGATTTGCAGTATGCTCAGTTTTTCCCTAGCACCTCAGCCTTCCAAGAGACTGATAATTTTTGATCTCACATCTCAGCATTTGCAGAACAATGCTCTTAGAGGGTGGGAGCTAGAAGGATTCTTTCCATAGCCACAAGCTACACGGCCCATCACTTCACACTTTTCTTCTACTCTGCTGATAGCTTTTGCTTTTCTTGAAATAAACACATACATGGCTTCCTTTGACTTAATTTTATGCTTTCAGACAGGCAGAAATACAAAACTGAGCAAAAAAGGTCACAGATAATATTCATTAAAATTTAATACAGGCATTTTCTTTGCTCTTCACAGAGGATTTTTATAAGCATAAACAAGGAAATCCTCAATAAGAAGAATCTTTAACTCTCCTTTAATTTCTTCCTATAGTAGTACATGAAATCCTAGAATGTTTAATAATTATTTGGTAGTGGAAAAGCTATGGGTATTTTTAATTTGCTTGTTTAGTGTATATTAAGATGCTGATAAATAGCAGGTTGCAGCTCGTTAGGTTTGCTAGTCATTCTGCCCTTAAAGCATTGAAGTATTTTTTTATATAAAAATTGTGAGGCATGTTTTTCAACATAGGAAAGAAACAGAGAAAGGAAACATGTAAAGTTAGCAAATCTAATTGAAATAATAAAAGATTCAGAAACCAGATAATGCAAAATAGCTTTTAACAAAGTAATTTTAACATGCTAGCACCATCAAGTAATTTGGGTAATATTTTATTTTGATAAATATACTTTACATCCTAAAATAGTAACAAGTTTTGGTATGAGAGTACATAATGAAATGCAAAACTAATTTTTTTCAAATTGAAATGACTCCATGTTAGTTGAATAAATAGCTCTAAACACAGAAACATAAGGTGGTAGAATATAGTATTAAATATGGTTAGAGAAGCTAAAATTTTAAAAGGCATCATCTCACTATTGCATGTATGCTTGTAGACCATGCAAAAAGAAACATTAGATCTTGTGGAGATGGTAAAGTTATGAATTTATCTCTATAAATGGAGGGGCTTGTATTCCTTGACAAGACAAAAATAATTATCTGTTTACTTCAGTTAATGTACCTTTCCCCAGACACTCATTTGCACCTTATTGCTGAGTAAGGCATATATATACATTATTAGTTCTTGAAAAGTTAAAAGACAGTAACTTTGGTCTTCTTCTATTTCTCAGTGAATTTAAGCTATAAGCTTAGAAGAAAAATTGGGAATTGTTGCAGGCCTAGTGGAGATACAGAAAGCAGAACTGCATCATCTATGTAAAATAAGAAAATAATACTAGATATTAAGGAGCTGTAGATAGAAATAAAACAAGAAATACCTCATAATATTTCTACTTACATGCTATTCAGCTTCAATTTCTATGTAAATGATAAAAAATCTGCATCAGGTAGTTACAGATCTGGAAACATGGATCACTGAAGAGTCTCTCAGGAATCAAATTTATAATAATATACCTAATGGGTTTCAACCTGCAACGCCTTCGTGTATTGGACCTTAAAACTTACCACAGACAAAGTCCTGTCAGTACAACAACCTTAAATTGTGCTGTATGATGTGGTAGGTTGGCCCTGGCTGGACACAAGTTGCCCACCAAACCCATTCTATTTCTCCCATCCTCAGCTAGTCAGGGGACAGAAAATAAAACTAAAGCCTCATGGGTCAAGAAAAGTGCAGGGAAAGATCAGTCACCAGTTACTGTCATGGGCAAAACAGACTTGACTTGGGGAGTTAATTTAATTTATTACCAAGCAAATCAGAGTAGGATAATGAGAAATAAAATCAAATGTTTAAAACATTTCTTCTCCCAGTGTCCACCTTCTTCCTGGGCTTAACTTCACTCATTAAATTCTCTACCTCCTTGCCCCTGGCTGCACAGGAAATGTGGGTTGCAATCAGTTCAGCAAATGATGTCTCTGCCACTTCTTTCTCCTCAGGGAAAGGGCTCCTCATACTCTTTCCCCGCTCAAGTGTGGCATCCCTCCCATGGGAGACAGTTTTCTGTGACTTCCTCCGAATCCTTACCATGGACTTCAATTCTTCATGAACTGCTTCAGTGTGGATATCTTCCATGGAGTTACAAATCCTGCCAGCAAACCTGCTCCATTGTGGGCTCCTCTCTCCACAGGATCACAGGTCCAGGCAGGAGCCTGCTGCAGCATGGGCTTCCCACAGTGTCACAGCCTGCACCTTTGGACATCCACCTGCTCTTTTGTGGGATCCTCCAGGGGCTGCAAGGGGATCTCTGCTGCCCTGTGGACCTTCATGGTCTGCAGGGTCACAGCTGCCTCACCATGGTCTTCACCAGGCTGCAGAGGAATCTCTGCTCCTGTGTGTGGATCATGTCCTCCCGCTCCTTCTGCACTGACCTTGGTGCCTGCAAGAGTTGTTTGTCTCAAAATTCTCACTTCTCTCTTCTATGGCTGCAATTGGTTGCATGGAACATTTTTTTCCCTCCTAAATTATGTTATCCCAGAGGCACTGCCACAGTTATTGGTGGGCTCAGCCCTGGCCAGAGGTGGGTCTGTATTGGAGGTGTCTGGCATTGACTCCATTGGATGGGGGGGAAACTTCTCATAACTTCTCAGAGAGTCCATACCTGCATCCCCCTGCTACCAAAACCTTGCCACATCAACTCAGTACACACAGATCACAGTGTTCCCAGGTGAACTAAACCAGTCTTTTCAGATAGTATGCACACACATATATGTGTTTCTTTTTGGGTGCTTGTGCTCATGAGCAAGTTATTGTTCCATTTGCTTCCAAAAGTACTGAAAAACAGATCTTAACTCATTAAACATTTTTTTCCTGTGATTTCATTCTTCAACATATGCATTCTTTAAAATATTTGTTATGTGTGACATTTATCCAAATTCTTTATGAAACTACCCATCTAAATTTTCCTTGCTTGGACTTTGATCTTTTATCTGCAGGCTGTTTTTTTGCTGAAATTTCATGACTGTCTGCTTTTGACTTAAGTTGTCTGACTTACATAAACAAGAGTACACAAAAAAAAATTAGGAAATCTCTAGATGTTTCAATGACGTAAGTGAGATGACCTCTTCTGGGAGAAATTAATCTTTGCTGTCCTGTGAAGTATTTTCACTGAAAGTATAGAGACTCCAGACTGAGGTATTCCCCATTTAGTACTGAAAAGAGAATAGTAATAATCTCAAAAAGTGAGAAAGAAGGCATAAAAAGTAAGCAGCTATGATTTGTAACACAACTTGTAACCATTTAAATACCCAAAACTAAAGACAGCCATGACTAAAGGATTAAGACTGGTCAGCAGTGTAAAGTAACGCAAAGACAGTGTTTAGGAACATAGTGGTCCAAAGAGAATATGTCATAAACCATTCTGCTAAAACAGTTTTTTAGGATTTTTGTGCTACATTTGGAATTGCTCTATTTTTTACTGTAATACAGAACTTCAGATTTTCCATCCTAACTTCCACACCATTTTCCACATTGTCATCATTGCAGCTATTGCCATGACACTGAACCATACTGTGAACTGTCGTGCTTTATTCTTCCAGCAATAACAGTTTCAGAGAGTATATGAATTATATTTCACTCAACTGACAGATAAAAAGTTAGGGTTTCTTTCTTCTTTTAACACCTCTTAAATTATTCAGTAAGTGGCCTTCACAATGGTAGCAAGAAGTCTTTTCTTCTGCTGTTTATTTGGATAGAATACGTTCAATTCAAGCTTAAGGGTAAAGTCATGTTTTTGTGTAGCCTAGCAGTTGCCAGAAAAAAAGTTACCATTATTTTTTAGCTATCAGTAAAAAGTTCTTATGTTTTTCGTTGTTTTTTTTTTTTTAATGAGCTTCTTTACTGCTAAGCCTAAAAGTTAGAACTAATTCATAGCTGTAGTGGGTTGACCTTGGCAAGCCACTAGGTGCCCACCAACCTAATTGCTATATCTCTCACCCTCCTCAACGTGATAAAGAGAGAAAATGTGATGAAAAGTTTCTGGGTTGAGATAAGGACAGGGTGATCACACAGAAATTACCATCACAGGCTAAACAGATTCAACTTGGGGAAATTAATTTAATTTATTGCCAGTTAAACAGAATAGGATGATGAGAAATAACAAACCTCCAAAGACCTTTTCTCCCACTCTTCCCTTCTTCCTAAGCTCATCTTCGTTCCCATCTCTTCTGCTTCCTTCCATTAAATGGTGGATGGGGAGAGGGGACTGCAATCAATTTATAACACGTTTCTCTTTATTTCCCCTTCTCATTTTTAGCTGCTCCAGAGTAGGGTCTCTCCCATAAGATACAGTTCTTTATGGAATTTGCCAGTGTGGGTCCTTTTCATGAGGCTGCAATTCCTCAAGGACTGTTCTGGCAAAGGTCATTTCCATGGGGTACAATTTTTCAGAGATAGACTGCTGCAGTGTCCTTCTCCCATAGGGTCACAGGACAGAAAACCTGCTTCTGCATGGGGTCCCTGTGGGCACCTACTCCAGCATGGGGTCCTGCATGGGCTGCAGGATGAATATGTGCTCCACCATGAAGATGACAACGTGCATTACTCGTCTTATGGTGCCTGGAGCACCTTCTCCCTTCCTTCTTCACAGATCTTGGTGTCTACAGAGTTGTTTCTCTCACATCTTCTCACTCTTCTCTCACAGCCGCTGTCGCACAGAAATTTTATCTCTTTTTAAAATTTGCTATCAAAGAAGAGCAAACAGCATCATTGATTGTCTCAGCTTTGACCAAGAGCATGTCCATCCTGGAGCTGGCTGAATTTAGCTGTGTCTAATAAAGGGACAGCTTCTGAAATTTTTTCACAGGAACTTTCTCTGCCACTCTTTCCACCCCCTGCTACCAAACCTTGTCACATAAACCCAACAAAGTAGTTCTGAAAAAAACCTTCATAGAGTATTTTCTGATTTTTGAGATAAAATCTCTAACTCTCCTTGAGGCATTTTTCTTTACCTTGCTGAATAATTTTAAAAATGATAATTTCAAGGAAAGGTTCTAAAAAAATTGTTCAGTGTGATTGTACATATTTGAAAATTAAAATTTATGCAAGAAATAAGAATCTCATTTTCCTACCCTTTTTAATTCTCGCCATCCTGTTTTAAACTGTCAGGCCTTATCCACTGTATCTTTGTATGTTGATTTGCAGAAATAATTGTAAATGTGAGGAAAAAAGCCACAACCAACATAATGAATATATTATCTATTTGTTAAGTACATTGTGCATTTTTTAAAACCAGTTCAGCCCCAAACTAAAATTGTTTTCTTTGCAATCAGCTCATGCAAAGACATAGACTATAATTACAAAGATGTTACAAATATATCATGGCAAACAATTTTTTATGAGTTTCAGCAGAGAAAAAATTAACCAAATAAATCTGATGCACTTTGAAATAAATGTGGATTTTACCTACTTTTTTTTGTTTATTTGAATTAAATATTTCATTACACTGTGGTGTTTCTAGAGCATGAAAAAATTACCCAGAACTTGGAGAACTGCTCGAGTAAAAGGGGTATCAAGGTATAATGGCTGTGTTATCTCATATCTCATAGCATATTTTTTGTTAAAGACATAAGAGTATCAATACTTTAGCATCCTTTTTTTTACTATTTATGTACATTCTTTATATACATGAGAATGAGCAAACTGTGTCTTTAATGTAAAGACCTCTAGAATATATATTTTCCCTAATACAAGATTTGGGCAATAATTCTAAATTAAATATTGATAACTTAGTGAAATAAATACATAAATAAATAAATAATATATTATACAGTATTTACAGAATATATATAGTGATAGTATTTTAATTTTAGGGCTATTGTCTTAAAGAATTAGATTAATAAACAATGAATGTTCACATTTTTATTTCATTGTGTTTATTACTGATTACCTCAATGCAGCATTTTGGTGTCACAGATTTTTTTTAGTAACAGTGTTTTCTGGCTGGACCTTAGTACATTCTTTTCATGTGCAAACCAGCATTTCGTAACAGCCTAATCTGTTTCCTCTTTGCAATATAATATAATAGCTGTAGTATTTAACTTAGAAAGTATAAGACAATGTGATTTCATTGTATCTCTGAGGTGTAGATTATTAGAGTGAATTATAAGGTACTTCTTAGAGTTTATGTGTGAAGAGTGACATATTTATTAAATATTCAATGTTATATCTAATCTTTTCCAAACACTGATAAATTTGACCGTAATGAAGGCTGTTAGCTCCTTGCAGCTTTTAAAAATTAACTTTAAAGTTAAAAGCCTATTGAATTGGTTTTCTTCATGTATCTAAAAATAGATTTAGAAGAATGTCTGTGTAGACACTGGTATTGCACTTCTACCCATGAATTGATTAAGAACCACCTCAGTTCTGAAAACTGCTTGGATTCCTAAAATGTGACTATATTCTTTCATAACTCCTTCCTGTTGTCAAAAGTCCAGAACACTAGTGGCCACTACCGTGGTTAAGCAGATTCAGGTTTACATAAATTTTTCTTTAATTGATGTTAAAATTATTAGAACTAAAAGTTTTTAAATTGTAGAATATTTTAGGTTAGAATAGATCTTCAGAGGTCATTTTATCCAACTCCTTGCTGAAAGCTGACCATGTTAAAGCATGCTGCTAAAGAGCTGTGTCCAGTCGAGTTTGGAATAACTCCAAGGATGGAGACTCCATCAACTTTATGGGCAACCTGTTCCAGCATTTGACCACTCCCTAATACCTTTGTAATTGCCTGTGTTTTATCTGGTGTTTGTTGCCTCTTGTCCTATCACTGTTCACCCTTGAGAAAAGCATCATACCTTTTCTGTACCCTTCTCTCAGATAAGAGTAAGTAACAATGAACAACAATAAGATCCCATCTCAGACTTCTGTTTTGGAGTGTTGAACAGACACACACCCTTCAGCTTCTTTATATGTCATTGTGAGGTTGAGTTTTTTAAAACCAGTTAACTTCATATGCCTTTTATTGTATGCTGTTTACAAAGAAATTTAAAATAATCTCTCTACTTTCAGAATGACTCTCTAATTAATGTTCATATTCAGAATTTTACTGTCATTACCAAATTACCTAATGAGTAAAAATTTGGTATAGTAGCTCATATCTTCAATGGAATGACAAAATGAGATAGTAACTGTTAATTAGTTAATGTAGGTTGTGCAATCTTTCAGTAAATTTTTCGAATGAATTTTGCTATTTGGTAATTGTAAAATCTCTTTTAATAATAATTCTGGTGCAGAATAATCCTAATTTAGGGGAGGCATATACTGAATTTTTATTCATGTTCTTTAAGCTTCAGATAACTGGCATATAAAAATTTACTCTTTATATATTTGAGGATATTTTTGAAATTGTTTGCATGAAGGAAGTGCTGAGTAGGACACTTACAAATACATAATTTTCCAACTGTATTGCAGAATTTGCATCACAAACATTGCTTCATACCTATGTATTTATATGAGGGACTGTTTGAACTGACTGTATGCAAAGTCTCGAGTTAGAGACACTAGTTCTCTAACATTTATTCTTTAAAATTTAAAGACCTCATGTTAGATACTGGTCATTAACATAATGCTATTCTCCACAGAACAGGAAAAAATTAGTCACCTCCTCCTCTACTGGGCCTCACATCATCTGGCAGTCTTGATCTCTCATTCAAATATTAATTCTATTATTTTCACACTTTTCAGATATGAACCAATCAGATGATACAGTTTGGTAGAAGACCATGAAAAAAAAAAAAAGAATTCTTAAAGAAACTGTATTTTAAATGAGCTATTGTAAATATAATCCACAATAAGATTGCCTTGCTTACTGTACATATTTCAGCATTTTTTTTCTGTCTAAGAATTTGCAAGTTCCTCTGAAACAAAGGGAAAAGCAGCTTTAACTGTCGTTAAATGAGTTCCATAGGTGTTTCCATGCCAGGAAGTCCAGTGGTTTCGCCTGCTGTTCAAAAAGTAGATACTCTGTGAAAAACTCAATAAATGCTATCAATGAAAAAGGCAGCCAAAGATATAATCCAAGTATTATCATGTTAAAACTGTTTATAAGAAACAAATTAATATTTTTTTTAAGTGTAAAAGTTGCATCACTTAATTGGGATTTTTAAAATTATTTATTTTTAATTGAAGTAGTTCAATAAGATATTGAAAATGGCTTAGAGGATCATTAAGGTTTGCTGGTCAGTTTTTCTGTCAGGTTTTTCTGCCAGTGTTTGTAAAAATCAGTTTATAAAACTAAAAATGAGGCCTCTAGGCTAAGGTTTTTGTTCATGTTCTACCTGTAGTTAATGCACATGAATAAACAGCCATCTGATAGAACCTGCCACTTTGTAAGATGGCAGAGCAAAGCCAGACAGACTTTTTTGTAGTTTGTACTACAAGACTCACTTTTATATGGCCATGTTTGTGGAACATGACTATTGGGTTCAGGGTTCTTTCACTTAAAAAAAAAAGGGACCAGAAGCTGTTGACCTTTGAAAACAACTTACAAAAAAAAGTTTTATTAGAACCAAGTGTACTGAATTGTTTAGATTGAACAGAATATTTATTTCAGTAAAAAATGTCAATAATCCTCACTCCTTATTTTGATGCCCAAATGGATCCATGTCCACAGGTTCCATAAGCAGGATGGCATGACGAAATTTCTATCAGCAGAAATATCCTTCATTTATGAAAACCTCCACACCAGATCTTTTGAACTTTTCATGATGCCCCATCACATCCCAGTCAGTCTGTGAGCCAAAATCCCAGCCTGTCCCCATCTCCAAGGATGTGCCTGATTCCCAAGAGCTGGATCTGCCCTGGTGGCCCTGGCTGCCCTGCTCCTGGCTGGAGTTAGGCTCTGCCCTGATGGACCCCTGATGAGCCCCCACTGCTCCTGGCCCTCGTCCCAGGCTGCTGCTGGCACCCACTGAGCCCTGGCTGCACACAACAAGCCAGCTTTCACAGAGGAAAACCAACAAGGATGGAGAAAATTATATTCTCTCTGATGAGCCCTCTAAAAGGAGAGAACAAAATGCTTTGAATAATTTCTGGGTAGTTGTGGTAGTATACAGAACCATTTCCTCCTTCACCAGGATCACAAACAATGAGGGAAGTCATTGCTACTGGCAAAGAATGGAACTCTAGGGGAAAAAAATCATTAGACAGACGGTAAGTTATTCATTGTGTACAAACGTTAAACACCAAACATGAAAGAGCTAATTACGTGTTAGAGTTTTTAACCTAAATTTGCCAGTTCTAGAGCAAATAGAAATCCAATATAGAAATCATTCTTCTAGACTGGGAAACCAACATTCAGTGGGACTGGAAAAGCAAAATGAAATAATAATTCAAGGTAACTGAAAGTAAATCAAGTAGAAATGAAAAATATTAACATTATAGTGTATCTTCCCTAATGTGCATACAGGAAAACCAGGTAGCAAATCACTGCTTGAACATTTGTGAGCAATGATTTATATAATTAAAATTTCACTCTTCTGAGCAGTCACTTCACCTAGTATGAGTAAAAGACTGATATCGCTGTCTCTAATTATTACGTAGAAGACTTGTAACTTCTAACAAAAGTTAATTTCAAAAGTTAACTTCGAAAGTTAACTTTTGTTAACTTCTAGCTTCTGAATTAAAGGGTCAAAGTCAGGACTACAGGGTAGAAAATATTATCCCAATTTTTTTGTATTAGTGAGTCATAATAAAGTCGATATAAGAACAAAACATATTGAAACTAGTTCTCCAAAAATAAAACAAACTGAAGAAAGGAGGAAAGAATGAAAGAGTTGAAACAGAGGATGAAACTGTAGAATAAAAATCAGATTATAAGGAAGCATTTTCACAGCATTAGTTCATTGACTTGGTAAAATTGCTGGTTTATTATCTTTTGTAAAATTATGTGTATCAGAATTAGCTTTCCTGGAATCAATGCATTTACAGTAGTGTCAGCTCAATGAAAGGTGACCAGCAAAGTCAATAACTTCCTTTGGTGTTCAAATATACATTACAAAGTAAATTTCAGCATAATTTTCCTTTTGGAAGGGTAGAATTTTCTCTTGTAATTTACTGCTTCACTTTCACAGCCTTGTACATAGCTGTCTACCTGCCACATTTGAGCCCAGAACTTAAATTTCCAAGTATTACAATTAATATCTTTAACAGTAGTGGGTAACATAAAATTAAATTTGTACTACTAAAAAGATACTGGGTAAGAACAATATGTTTACGCTAGGCTGAAGAAAAAGATGTTCTTAAACAAAAATGTGAAACTCAAACTTTGAAAAATTGGGTGGGTTTTTTATCTTTAAATCTACAGAAAAAACAGTGGGCAGAAATTCAAAGAAGCTTGCAGAATATCTTCACCAAGTCACAATTGCACCTGGCAAAAAAAAAATAGCCTGATTTTATTAAAAAAGCCTATTTAATTTACTATATTATGACTAGGATTTGAAATTATCTTGCTGAAAGATCTACTTTTAATTATGCTTATAACTATTGCCAATCATGAATAGTAAGTAGAAATAATCTATTTTTAAGAAAGAAAAATTAGTAATTATTAAATCAAACTTTAGAAGACTTCTTTCATGCTATCCTATAAAGGGATACCTTCTCCAGACAATTCTAATAAAAATGAATCCAGTCCACTAAGCTTGATATTTTATTAAATATTTTTAGAAATGCAGAGAAAAGATAAAAAAATGTATTATATTATTTACTGTTACTTCAGTTCCAAACCTAGCCTCCAACATATTGAATATCAAAATCAAATGTCTAGTTGTCTAGGTGCAGGACAGTTAAGTATGTACGGGACACACCAGTAAATGCAACTGCAAAATTTAAATGAAGAATAAAAATCCAAATACTCTGTCATTAAATAATTCAAATTACCTCTCAATCAAAGTTCAGTGATATACTGTCAGCCAAAGAGCGTCCTCCCCTCCTTTTCTTTATTTTTTTACTTTCTTTTGCAAAGGCCAGTATAGTCTGCCACTTGTAACAAAGCAGCATAAATATTAAGTTTCTCTATTGCTTTCTGCTGAAGTGCGCTGAAGACCTGCACATACGTGTTAATGTCTGGCCAGCTGTATGACCTATAACTTAGATTAAAGAAAAATACACTATATAATAAAAATAATGAGTTATGGAAAAATGCCCAGCTGGAAATTAAACCCTCCCTCTACCCTTTCAGGTGAGAGAGACAAAAGGCAGAGATATTATGAGGCAGAGATATTATGGCTTGAGATAACAATTTACTAGAAACAGCAGTGAGATAAGAAAACAAACAGTAACAGCAACAATGCAAATAACAACAGTGTATAAAAGAGAGTGATTACATGCGAAATGCTCACCAGGTCTGACCTGACATGACCCCAGCTGGTCAAAGAGACAAAGAACAAAATGGCCCCTGGACCCTCCATGCATACATTTTTTCCCCGAGCCAGAGACAATGAAAAACAATTGCATACAAACTCTTCAGTCAGGACCAGAATAACACCACTGCTCCATTCACTGCTTGCTCCCTGGAAAAGGACAAAATGGCTGCCGACCCCTTCTTCTCAGAAGTGAGAATCCCCTATTTCTGCACTCCACCAATGATGTGTGTGGCATAGAATAACAACCTAAACATTCCCACACAGCTCCAGGCTCTGCCTCGTCACATCCTGGGCTGAAATAAGAACAAGAATTTAAAGATTACTTACTTGCATATGTTATTAAATAAGCAATAATTATTGTCATCAGTAAGTCTTTAGTCTTCATTAATTTAACACTAAATGTTGAGTCTCCAAAGAGAAGCAAACATATTTCTAACTGCAAGTTGTAAGACTAACAGAATCAAAGAACCTTGTTAATTAAACATAGTCACCTTGTCAATTACAAAAGTAAGCATAAAGCACCCTTGGAGAGTGCAAAAGAGAAGAGAACAGGATCAGTAAGCTTTAAATATTCACAAAGAGCTCCAAACCAATCTGAATAAGCTTTTTGCTAAACTTGAGGAGGAAGAAAAAAGCAAACAACCACTAAGCTGTAGGGCTTCTATAATTTTCTTTCCATCCCCGTGACCCTATGGGCTTATGAAATACATTCCAAATGTGAATTAGAATCTAACCCCTGCAATAAAGATACATATGATACACAGACACAATGGAACCACAGACCACATTATAAATGTATTTAAATAATTGGAGTAACTTTTGCTAAACAGCAGACCTTACATTAAACTCAGTACTGAAAGACAAGAACTGATTTACACTGAACTTCAAGAAAAATAACTGGGGTAAATATTAATTAAAACTTATTTGTGTTTATGTTACAAAATAAACACAAAATAAAATCGTGTGAGTTTGTTTAACAAAGTGCATACAAATTCAGGAATATATCCAGTATAAATGTAGCTTAACCTTGTGTAACGCGTTTTGACCATATACACTGAGACAAAGCTGAATCAGGATAATAAAGGTGAGTTATCCAAAAAGCCGATTAATACAATCAAAGAAAATATTAATATATTAATAGATACTGCCGTGGTTTGACACTGGCCCAACGCCAGGCACCCATGAGAGTTGCTCGCTTACCCTCCCCTGCCACAGCTGGGCAGAGGAGAGAAAAAAATTAAAGAAGGGTTCATGAGTTGAGATAAGGACAGGGAGAAAAAAAACACTTCAAGGGCAAAACAGTCTCAACTTAAAGATGCAAACTGAATTTATTACTAACAGAATCAGAAGAGGATAATGAGGAGTAAAATAAGCCCTTAAAACACCTTTTTCCCTCCTTCCCACCAACAGTGCAGGGAGACAGGGCATGGGGGTTTTGGTCAGTTCATCACTGAGATTTTCTTCTACTGCTCAAGGAGAGGAGTCCTTCCCCTGTGACGTTCTTCACTGGGAGACAGCAGGTTTGATGGAGAGAGATTTCTTCCTTCTCTGTCTTTGATTTGCTTAGTGTTGCTTTCATATATTTGCTCATGCAGTCTTACTTGCTCTTTCTTCACTGATCTCCTGCACAGATTTGTTAAACATTTATCATATATTGTATTCATGAGGATAACCAAACTCCCAAGACACTCAGTCATTACCCGATCGTTAAGCAATTATTATGATGTTAGCTTAAACAAGCTAAACTTAGCTCACACCAAGACAAGTCTACACAATTCTTCAGGCTTCAGTGGTGTATCTTTTATTACTCATAGCAATGACATATTTCTTGGGCTACAGGGCTACAATTTCAAATATTAATTAATCCTTTAATATGCCATTTTTTGTTCATCAATAAACATTATGGGAAAAATAAAAGACATTACTAGATAGCCCACACTCACAGAGCATTACTCGGAGAATTTTATGATATACTTTTGCATAAAGATAATGCAGAAAACTAGCAGATCTTTGAAATAGCTATGTTTATAGCATTATTTGAGTGGATTTGGTGAATTAAGGACATATGAAGTACTTTGAATTGAAAGTTTGTCTAATCAAACTTGACCTTCCTCACAACTGACCTTGAATTTTCGGGTTTCTGGTAACAGATACCTGTGCGAACTAAAATTGAAGCTTTTGAAGTAGTCTTACAGTGATGGGATCATATATTTAGATATGCAAATACACATAAAATTTTTACTAACCAGACAGAATGATTTATCCATCCCATCTCCTCTTCCATGTCTTTTAATCTGTAGACTATAGTAGGAAATTAATCATTAGGAATAATAGTCTATCTTATTCTGTGCACAGAAAATTTATTGGGGAAGAGAGAAGTTGTATGCTGGCATCTCAGGAATAGTCCTTTAGAGCTGAATTACACTTTATTTTCTATCTTTTCCTTTTATCATCGCAGTTTCAATTCTATGACTGTAATTCGTCTTCTTTTTACTCTTGACAAATTATAGATCATATGAAATCTGATCTCCAAATCAGATAAAAAAATCCTATATCACCTAAACTTTTTTCCCTACAGTTATATATAATTACATTCTTATGACTGACTTCAAGAAACAAAATTTAACTCAGACACAGAATAAAGCTGTCCTGAGAATAAGAGTAATTCAGGAATAAGCAATTTTGTGTGCTTAAAAACTCTAGATTTATTTTTTACAATAATCTCAGGATTTTTGACCTTAGTATTTCCTACTTTGTAAGTTACATAATCATGAATAAATAATTTTTCCATACTTTTATTTATCTGGATAATTAAGAGTGCTAATTCCTCTTAGGAGTTACAAAATAATGCCAATTCAATGTCTTATTCAGGAATGGCTCCTTTAGTGTGCTGTGCTGTTCTCTTGGAAAATTTCTAGGTTCACTTTGATTTTACAAATATGAACATAAATGATAGTGATAAGATGCTTATTCACAGCCTGTCCATGCATCTCCCATTTCAAATCATTTTATAGATGAGGAATCTCTTTATTGCAGCTGGGCACAGGGGTAAGTTTATTCTGCCATCAGTAAGATGTGAACCTATATGGACTTTCAGAGCCTCTGTACATACTCAACTATCCTTTTAATCTTTAGGATCAGAAAAGATAGCGGGCAGAGGTCTTAAGAAAACATTATTAATTTAATTATTTTTGCCAATAAGCTAGTATATTAAGGATTTGTATTCAGCAAACACTAAGATCAGACCAGGAACTGAAAGCTAAATGTTTGGAAAATAGTTGAACAGAGTACTGTAAAGATAGAGTAGATATATAAGACTTTATTTATCAATGAAAACATAAGCTGTTTGGCTTAAAATGATAAATCAGTTATGTGAGACATAAAGACTGCAGCATATCCAATGTTATGTCCATAGGGAACAATATAATATGTCTGACAATGACCACTGAGATCACTTGGAGAATTCTATAAAAGGCAGAAATATGATGATATTTCACCAGAAAGTTTTCTCACCTTCAGGACTTAATGGATCATGAACATCACAGAGATCTTTTTCCTCCTGGAAATGCTAAAGAAGCCTTTTCAGAATTCCCTGAAATAGCCCAACATTTTTAGGGATTTTTTGTTGTTGTCATTTATATTTAAACTTAATTGAAATTAAAAGTATGATTTTAGAGTATCTGATGTTATTGCAGTAGAATATCTCTGTTAAAACATACTGTGGCGTTTCATGATGCTCATTATGGGCAGTGCAGTTGGATATTCCTTTGTGTCCTTTACTAAAGTTGTTGTAATGATGCCACGATGATTTTTTGTCTTTTTATATGCCCCTTTTATACCCCTTTTATATACCCTTTTATATAGCTTTTATGTATCCTCAGTGCTTTTAGCCCACACACTTGTAATTCCCTAAGTCTGACAACTCAGCTTAGACCCAAAGTTCTGTTAAGCCAAGAGACCAAACATCCTGGAAACCTCCTAGCTGGAGGCCAGAAAGCCCTATGCTATCCTGAGAAACCAAGGTCCTTTCTAGCACACATCCTGTAAACTAAGACAGGCCCATCTCGCGGGGAATTCTTTGGGATAGGGGATTCACTCAAGCCTCTCATTGGGGAATCTTTGATAGATATGCTAATTGACAAGGCCTATAAATTGTATACGTGATCTATGGTGTGTGTGCATTTCGGTGTGCATTTCGGTGTGTTCCACCTGGACAACGTGGTGCACCTAAGGATCCTTAAATAAATACCAAGGTAAAAACCCCTTTTTCCCTTAACCGTGTTTGGCTCTTAATTTTAAGACCAGGGAAAGGCAACAGTAGAACAAAGCTATTGAAAGAATGATATTTAAAGTGGAGAAAAAGAAATCCAGTTGTGTACAAAACCAGTTAAATTAGTATTATATTAATGAACATGAGAAAGTTACACTGCAGAGCCGCTGGCATCAGTGGATGGGTTTGTGACTATAACTGAGTATATTCCTTAATGTAGATTAGCTACATTACATTGGTGAGGTAAATGGTGAAAAGTAGAAACAATTAATGCTTCAGAAAATCTCTCCCCAAATCCTTCAGTGAAAACTTCTGCATCTTGAATGAAGGCCGCATAATTTCTCTTTATGGAGGCAGAGAGCAAAAATGCACAGCATCACAGAATAGTAGAAACTCAAGAAGATCTATGGAGACTATAATTCAATCCCCTCATGCTGCAAGTAGGGTGAGCTAGAGCAGCTTGCTCAGGAACATGATCAGTTGGGTTTTGAGTATCTTCAAGGATGAGGACTCAGTGACATGTTTTGAGCAGCTTTTTCCAATGCTCAACCAATCTTACAGTGAAAAAATACCCTCTTCATTTAAATGGACTTTCTTGTGTTTCAGTTTGTGCCCATTGCCTCTTGTCCTGTCACTGAATACCACTGAGAAGACTTTGTATCCACCTTCTTTACCCTCCAATCAGGAATTTATACATATTTCTCCATGCTTCTCTAAATCACTTTCTAATCCTAAATAAAATTTAGAAAGCTTGTTGCTAGGTGCTTTTGCATGCTATTTTGTTGTCATTTTATAGAAATACCATATGGTTTATTTAAACAACTCTCTCCTTTTGAGCTCAGGAAGTGTTTATAATATTTAGCAAGTGCCATGAGAAAATTATACTGGTCCCAGGATTAAATCCTATAGACTCTTCATTGAATGGTCATTTATATACTTGCTATGTACTTATGAACATTTATTTATGTTTCAGTTGGTCAAATGTTTGCTATAATAATAATAATAATAATAACAACAACAATACCTAAGCATTAAAAGAAATTTCTGTGAAAAGCCTCTACCATGTAACGCTGAAAACTCCACATACAGTTCAAAACAACCATGTTTTTTCCTTCATTTTAAAAGAATTTTTATATTTAGTTATTTCAATTAAACAGATCAACTTTAAAGAACAGTAAGGAGAAGATTACTGACAGCTTATTAAAATCTGCAGGTTTTAAAAAAATTATATAGTTATTTTTTGTGCTTGGCAAAGTTAAAGAATGCATGAAATTGATTCTAGACATTTGAAGGTGCCCATTTTGAAATTTTTCACCTCACAGTAATTAACATTTCATTTGTCAGAAGTGCAATAGACTGCTTTTGTTGACATACATGATGTATTCATTTATTTAAATGCATTAGGAAGTGTATCCAAGTTCACTACATATAGGCAGATTCTTACCTATCACCCTCTCTCCACTGAAGTTACTGTCTATTTGCATTTATATGAATAAGAGCAGAAGGTAAGAGATGGAAAACAAACAGGCTTAAATTTAAACATATATTATATAATTTTCTGTTTATTACAGAAAAATATGAGCCAAATCTAATTGTTGTTTCTTCATCTTAAAGCAAATAGACTATGTATTTTTCATGCAAGGGCTAATTTTTTCCAGACCCTCATCTGTCTGGCACAATCTCATTAATTAAAATGTACAACAAGATCAGTTAGAAATGGCTGTTTACCTTGAATTACGTGCCAGACAGTCACTAGCAAATATTTTAAATTTTTTTTTAAAGGGCATGTTGGGGAAGGGTTAGCCTTTCTAGCATTCACAGAAGGTAAAGTATGCTTTAATGAGTCACAGTGAGAAGTGAAATCCAACAGATTACATCCTGTCAGTAATTGCCTCCCACTTTAAAAAAGAAACACCAGCTCAGAAACTGCCACTGGCATCGTCTGCAAGATTATGTTCATGAGAGAGTGAGCAAAACAGAGGAGCCGAGACATAATAGGTATATTATAGGTTAATACAAAGACCCTGCATAGCCTGCAGAAGCTTTTTGAAAGCCATTACTTTTCAGAAAGTGGTGTGATGTAGTCACAACATGAAAACTGCAGTTAACAAGCATGATCCACACATTATATTGCTTCATTCTCTGAGTAGCCTCAAGGTGGTGACCAATGTATATTTCATTACACCTGCATAATAAAGGAATAACAAGACTTGGGAACACTAAATTGTGTCTCAAGTGAACAGGATACACTTATCTTGTACACAGATTAAAATTTGGGACTTGGCTAGAGTTATTCGGGCATGAAAGAGAAGTCCTGTGTACATCCTAGGGTACTACCTCATGATCTGTTTCAGCCAAAATAAGGCTGTATTTTTTCCAAAATAACATTCTCACCTTTCTAAGCTACAGTTTTTGCTGCCTCCCTTCAGCCAGCACGAGCATCATGGGGCCCTACAGCAAGTCAAGATTAGCTATGATTGAAAACTAATCATGGGGGAAAAAATAAGCAACACCAAAAATAAATGATCTGACTCACCTGATTGCAAGTGCTGATACAAGAATGAGAACTAGTAAGAGTCCCTTTCAGAGGCAGATAGAGTTAATTTAGCTTAAGCCAATTGTAAAAACCAATATCATTAAAAATCTATAAAATCTTCTACCTCTTTTTCCAAAACTATCCCCCACAATATCTCCTTTATTTCAGAAGAGATTTATAGGTCTCTCAGAAGTTCATACAGGCTCAGGAAAGAATTCATAAATACCTGTGCTAAGTTCAATAAAGAATTATCTAAGATATCTAAGTATAAATACTGAAAAGTACACCTAAAAGGAACACAGAAGCCTAATTTTTTAACAGAAAAAGAGATAATCCCATATCAACATTAAATATATAAAATTAGATAGCTATATGACAGGAATAAAAGAAAGAAAACAAAATGTAAAGATGCGTTCCCCTATTTGTCCAGTGATATAGTTATTATGATGGCTACAGAACAAAAACTGACACTTATTTTAAAATCATCCTTCGTAAAACATACATAAATTTCAATCTCCCACATCCCAGGAAATTGCACTAAACACCAGTGTTTTGGACTACACTGCCTTAAACCTTTTCTGAGGAAACTCTTTTACCTGAAATATGTATTTACGAAATTTGAATATATGGCCATGCTAACTGCCCAACATCTCTTGGTGAGACCCCTGAGCACTGAGCTGTGGAGGTGGTCAGTCAAACCTCTCTCTTACTCATCCTTCCCAAGAAGTGAACAGAAGTTTGAACTCTGCTAGTACCAAGACATGAGCAGATTTTCCTGCTTTCACTGACTGGTCCTCAGATCTGACATGCAGATGTACTCTGCCATCTGACACCAGACAGCAAAGAATTGCATCCAGATGAATTTCTAGTCAAAGCCAACCTGTGCATAGTCAAAACAAATCCATCAATATCCATTTTTATCTGAACAGCAAACTGGTATAATTTACACAAGCAAATGTAATGCTCACAACAACAATAAATTAACTATACAAATTATTACATTATGTACACATATAAATTCACTTCATAAACAACCAATCTGTTATACAAACCTTGAGTTCCTTAAGTTTAATTGACCTGTCACAGGCGATTAAATTTGACACATAGACAGTAGCAGAATATTATGGATGGATCAGGCCATGAATGCCACTCTTCTCTAGGCCACTAACTCTCAGTGGGGTCTCAAACATGGCACTAAGGTCAAAACATAGAGAGTCTGAACAAAATGTAACCCATAAACAAGTATCTAAATGACCCTACTAACTTTTTTAAGTAATTTCAGAGATTCTACAAGCTTGATTGAATTTGTTTGGGATTTCTCATGTAACTGCCAGCCTCTGGAAGTTCTATGTATTCAGAAAGTTTTGAAATAAGGCTATTTCATGATATTTCATAATATGGGCCTGAAATACGTATTTACAACAATACTGCTCTTATTTTTAAATCAGCACATTCATTTACTAAAGAAATTAAAAATTATTTTTAAATGGTTTATTTATTTTAGTAAGTGTATTTATTTTATCTGTATCTTTATTTCATTTGTGCATTTTTTAATCCATATTTAATTTATTTTATCTGTTTTTCTGAGGAACCGGTACATACACAAGTAAGGTTTGACGAGATGTATCCCAAGGTCTTGAGGGAACTGGCTGATGTAGTTTGCTGTGCTGGTCTCCCTTGTATTCAAAAAATCAGGCAGTATTCAAAATAGCAGTCAGGAAAGTCACCAGTGACTGAAAAAGGGAAATATCCTGCCCATTTCTAAAAAAGGAAGAAAGGAGGACCCTGAATACTACTGAGCAATCAGACTCACCTCTTTACCTGGTAAGAACATGAAAAATATCCTCCTGGAAGTTATGTCAAAGCATGTGTGGGGCAGGAAAGTGATTAGAAATAGCCAACATGGCTTCAAAAAAGGCAAATCGTGCCTGACTAATCTGATCATCCTTTTACGATGGAGTGACTGCATTGGTCATTGAGCAGCTAATGTCATCTACCTTGATTTCTGCAAGGCCTTTGATGTGATTCCCACAAGACATTTGAGTTGCTAAATTGGAGGGATATAGGTTTGATGGATGGACTATTCATTGGATAAGAAATTGTCTGGATAACCGTGTCCAAAGAGTAACAGTCGATGGCTCAGTATCCAAATGGATATCCGTAACAAATGGTGTCCCTCAGGGGCCTGTATGGGGAACTGGTACATTATAATTGCTTACAACTGAAAGCCTTGCTGATGTAGTAAGAAATTGGATTTATGTGAGATATTCTGTTTTTTTCAAGAGTTTCCTCTATGATACTTCTCTGCAAAGGTGTTTGTATTTACTGTACAGAATTTCTTATTTCTTTTCCTACATATTTAGATTTCTAAATTTTTTCTTACATAACAGCTATGAGCTGAACAATTTGGGGTGTTAAATCACCATTGCATCCCATTGAAATACATATTCCTCAGGGTCTGAAAACCTTTTGTACATTTTGGATATGTGAAACTATGAAAGTCTTTAAAGTAGACAGACATTAGTTATAGAACTTCCCTGTAGAGAGAGAAAACTATGTAATGAAGAAATAGGTGGTTCAGTAAAGGGAAATTCAAAATCACTCAGCTGCCAGCACTCTTCAAGTGTTGCCTTGGTACTAACACTCATTCATCACCTTTCATTAATGACCAGAAGACAGCATACGACAAAGTTTCAATTTATATCATGGGGTTTTTTTGAAATTCACGCTTTTTATTGATGATAAGGTAAATGCACAGGACCTGATAAAAGGGAATGAACAAATGAAAAGGTAGGAAATCTGTTTTCATGAGTTTCAAATATAAGATAGGGGAAAATAATCTAAACCATACTTTCATGGTGTCGGAGTTGAACTAGCAGTTGAAACTCAAGAAAAAGATCTTAGGAACATTCTTGACAGGTCTCTGAAAACATTCCTTCAGAACAACACCACCAAAAAGTCAAGCATAAACTGTACTACATTAAAAAAGATATGAAAATAGAAGTAGGGTATAATTTTACTACATATAAGAACTTTGAATAGTGAGCATTGTGTGCAGCTGTTAGGATCTCAAGAAAGGCAAAGAAGATTTAGAAGAGGTACTACTACAATAGTTACAGAGGTGTAACAGCTGCCTTATGAGGAAAGACTAAGATGGTTGTAACTTTCCAATTTTTATAGCAGAAGGCCCAGGAATAAGACGGAGTTTTAGAAAATTGTGCAATGGTGGGTTAAACAAAACTGTTGATCTCCAAATCCCTCCATATTCAAACTAAATAAA
Source organism: Gymnorhina tibicen (assembly GCA_013399875.1). Taxonomy (NCBI): domain Eukaryota; kingdom Metazoa; phylum Chordata; class Aves; order Passeriformes; family Artamidae; genus Gymnorhina; species Gymnorhina tibicen. The sequence goes on from VXAZ01000788.1 coordinate 381,723, forward strand.
ATTCAGTGAAACTAGTAGAAAATAAATAATCATTTTAAAACAGAGAAAAGAAAATATTTCTTTCCCTGATGAATTTCTGAAATGTGGTACCATAACAGATTATGGAGGCCAGTAATACCAGTAGGATTATAAAAAATTTAAATTGAAAAAAACCCCAGCACATTATTGAACAGCAAATTTATACACAGCTACTAAGGAGAAGTAGAAGGAATATCCTCAGAAAAGAGCTATGTGTATTAGAGGAATACATTGGCAAAGGTACTGCATAAAGCAGATATGTTCACATGATCATCCTGGAGAAAATATACTAGTGTCAGTGATGGAAACAGTATACTAAGCTAAGTAACAGACACCTAAAAGAACCCATCTAGACATTTGAAGGCCAGATTTCAAAAAAGGATCAAAGGGATGAAAGTGGCAGCTATTTCTTAAGTTCCTTCTTGCTTCCCCTCCTACATCTACTGTCAATAATTAGTTTATTTTTTCATTATGCCTTCAATCTTAAACTTAACCCCACGATATTTAAATATATTTTGTGTACATCATTTCCACTAATACTTTTTTTCTCTTGGGCTTTTAATTTCTGCCTTGCCCCCATCTTTTCACCCATAGATAAGTCATAGAAAGGAAAATTTTAAAAAAGTTGTTTATATTAGTTTTTTGTTAATGATTTTCTTATGAATGAGGATGTGATTTTCTGTTTAATTCCCAACAAATATATTTACTTCAATCACTTCTAAAACCTCAAAATTTATTGTATGTTAGAAAGCACTGGAATCTGAGTTTCTGTAGTTGTTTCAGATATCTGTATGTCAGTTAACTTTTTTCAGATTTTGACTTTTTAGTGACAGAATCATATGAAAGAACTAGCCAGGCTTAAAAATCCAAATTTGGATTCTGTTTTTCATTTCACATAACTTGGAAGAGTTAAAATGCAAAATGTGGCTTTGCCAGATCATAAGGCTGGTGTTCAAACACATTAGCACAAGTAATTAATAAACAATAACTGGCTTTGGAACACTTTAGACAAATACTGAGCAATTCTGGTTGATTTTTGCCTGTTGCTGACTAGTGTGTTGTACAATGTTTGTAAGAAGTAACTGTGTGTTCCAGGAGATTAGAAGAATATGTTGTCAGCAAAATAAAGGTTCTATAGGAGCTATCCCTTGTTGAGCCTGAAAACAGTAGTTTCCAGATTGTTATTTTTTTGTTTACTAAGTTCCTCTTGGCGAAACCAGTTACATTCAAAGGCAAGGTTTATTGATCCTGTTCACGCCAGAGTAAGTAATCCCTTTTACTTCAGAGACCATTAACAGAATTTCATTGCTGGCTGTAGGACTGGATTTCTCATGCCTCTTTTCAAACATCTTAAAAGCTATGATATGCACAGAAAAGAACAGGTGAGTAAATAAGGGACTTTCTGGCACTGTGAGTTATGGGTAGGATATGTTATGCATGAAGTCACTCAAATTTTGTTGGTAAAAAATCATTTTGCAATACTGCTTTGTAGGTGAGATACTTTAAGTTGATGACCAGCCAGCATCCTTTACCTAGGATACTGGGAAGGCCATGAGAGAAAAGAGTTTGTCATATCTGCTTCTCTGGTATATCACCAAGAAGATGAGCCCAGGGCCAACAAAACAAAACAAAACAAAACAAAACAAACAAAACATCGATGCTTTAACCACTATATAATGATTAAATAGACAGCAGTTGTCAACTGACAAGTAGACTCTCCTCGAACTTCTCTGCAATGAGGCATCCAGTGCCTGGGGTTTTAGCTGGTTCCTGCAGGTTCTTGCTCATATAACTTAGGACTTTTTAGAAAAGAAATGTTTTGGGCTTTTAATTCAACTTTTGCAGTCATCTGTTTTTCAATTTGTTTAAAGTACCTACAGACAAATTTAGTTAAACAATATCTACTGCTGGTTTACTTCTGCAAAGATTGCTTCCTCATCATGTCTCTCACAGGATCCTTCTGAACAAAATGTCCAGCATTCACCTGGATAAACACATCGTGAAATGGGTGAGCAACTGGCTCAGGGGTAAGGCACAAAGAGTTGTAGCGGATGGGGCGACATCAGACAGTCAAACTGTCACTACGGGGATTCCACAGGGCTCCGTCTTGGGCCCTGTGCTCTTCAACATCTTCATAAATGGACTGAAGGGATACTAAGGAAGTTCACAAAAGATAACAAATCTGGGAGGATCTGTTAATTTCCTCAAAGGCAGGAAGGCCCTGCAGAGAGACCTCAGCAAATCAGAGGGCTGGGCAGTCACCAACCATATGAAGTTCAGCAAGGGAAAGTGCCAGATTCTGCACTTAGGATGGGCAACCCTGCATGTATGGACAGACTGGGGAATGAGATGCTGGAAAGCAGCACCATGGAAAGGGACCTAGAGGTCCTGACAGAAAGTTGAATATAAGTCAGCAGTGCCCTGGCAGCCAGGAGGGCCAAGTGTGTCCTGGGATGCATCAGGCACAGCATCGCCAGCCAGGCAAGGGAGGGGATTGTCCCGCTCTGCTCTGCACTGGGGTGGCCTCACCTCGAGTGCTGGGGGCAGTTTTGGGCACCACAATGTAAGAAAGACATTAAATTATTAGAGAGTGTCCAAAGCAGGGCAACAAAGATGGTGGAGGGTCTTGAGGGGAAGCCGTGTGAGGAGCACCTGAGGGCACTTGGTTGGTTCAGCTCAGAGAAGAGGAGACTGAGGGGAGACCTCATTGCAGTTTACAACTTCCTTGTGAGGGAAAGAGGAGGTGAAGACACTGATCTCTCTGGTAACAGTGACAGGACCTGAGGGAATGGCCTGAAGTTGTGTCAGGGGAGATTTAGGTTGGAATTTAGAAAAAGGTTCTTCACCCACAAGGTGGTTGGGCACTGGAACAGGCTCCCCAGGGAAGCAGTCACAGCACCAAGCCTGACAGAGTTCAAGAAGTGTTTGGACAATGCTCTCGGGCACATGGTGGGATTCTTGGGGCTGTCCTGTGCAAGGACAGGAGTTGGACTTCAATGATCCTAGTGGGTTCCTTCCAACTCAGCATATTCTGTGATTCTATGTCATGATGCATAACATTATTTAATTTATGACCCTGATGAAATTATTATAATTTTTCTGTGTTTAGTAAAGAATACATATATGGAAAATTAGGCATTTTGTCATGATCAGTTAATGTGGAAGAACCTGCTTATACAGCCCTTTGTGTAATACAGAGGCACAATAAGCTCTGCATTTAACCCTCATAAGAACAGTTTTCATAAAACTGTAGTATATCCTAAAATCACAAAAAGCTAAAGCTGGAATATTTTTCTGATAAAGCATTTTGAATAATTTAGCTTCAGTCCTCCTTTGCATCTTTTTTTTGCTAGAATTGAAGGTTTAATTTAATGAGGTCTGATTCTTACAATATATTTATTGTATGCACACAGCATACAGAACATGAATAAATTATATTACTGCTCATACATTTTGAAAAAATTCTGTTAAATATACAGGAATATTTTTTGTAGAATCATAGAATCACAGAATGGTTTGAATTGGAAAGAACCATAAGTATCATCTAGTTCCAAACCCTCTGTCATGGGCAGGAATGCCACCCACTAGATCAAGTTGCTCAGAGTCCCATTCAACCTGGCCTTGAACACCTCAAAAATTTTTTCATCAGATCCTGTGAGTTCACTGGTTTCAGACAGACTTGTAGGGTCAACACAGAATCACTCAGGTTCCTTTTCAGTGTAAGAGTAATTCCTTCTTCCTTCCGCCAAACATGATTGCTGTCACCAAATTTGCTCTTGAAGCATTTGTCTTTGGAGTCTCTTTCACCATCTTGGTCTCTTATACCCCTCAAACCACATGTCTTTTTCACCACCCCAATGGTCTTGATTAAAGTTATAAGAAAAGATTATTCTTCCACTGCCAATCCTAGAGCCACTGATTGAATGGACACTATCATTCTCCTATGGGTATCATTGCATTCATCTCTGATGATTTAAATGTCTCACCAACAAATACTTGTTTTTTACTAAGTAAAAAAATGTCCTTTTTTTTTCCTATGGTTTTCTAGGCAGAATTTTACTAAAAAGAACATTATTGCAAGCATACAATCATTGAACAAATTTTTATTCCCTCCACTCATTTCTACAGAATATCTTGCTGTAACTTAGCTCACCGTTAAAATTAAGTGTGTGTACATATGAAAGTGAATCTGTAAATCTTCTGAATTATACTGGCTGAAAAATACAAATTAAAGGTAGTCCCTAAAGATAAAGCTGATACTGAAAAATTAATGTTTATGACTGAAATGGTATGAGGCCATTTAACATTGTACTGTACTACATGCAAAGATACAACAGCAAGGATTGGTTTCTATCATTTTATACACAAAATGAAATGCCACAATACTATGAATAATCTGTTTGATACAATTGTTAGTGCAATCTTCTACTCCACAGAAACATTTTTTTTGCATACAATTACTAATCAATTCTTACTGTAATGAATTGGTAATTAACAGGAAAATTCATGTTTATGCATATTTAAAGCACAGCAAGTCTTCATTTCCCAGTAGATAAAATGTATATATACATTCATTTAGTCACACTTCTAGGACACTAAGTATGTAGACAGTCAAGACAATAGAAAAATATAGATTATATCCTTCATTCATAACTCAGTAGAGCATCATAAGTGCCAAAATCTGTGCAAGCAGGCCTGGTTGCAAGGTCTAGGCCAAATTGATAACTGCATTGATTTGATAACTCAGTGACCTGAAGCTCTACTGCTAAGGTTGGACATATAAATATGATACTGACCCATGTATATATGTCAAGTAGCTATCACGTACTGGCAATATAAATATCTAAACTTAATTGCTTTCTAGCAGATGAATACCTGCAGTTTTCAAAAAAATTCAAGCCTCTAGATGATGATAGATATACATGCATCCCAAAAGAGAATCTTACTTATGAAGACATCTAGAAGAATCTGGAAAGAAACTGGCAAAATTTGGTCAAAAGACATATCCCATGTCCATTGTAATCATATGGAATCTCTTTTGTAATAATTCTATCAACACTATGTTATCTTGGGGTGGGGAAATTGCCCTTTTCAAAGTGATGATCATCAGGATCAGTAACTGCTTAACTTCTTTTGTCTTTTCTAGAGAAACAAATATCAGAGTACATACGTATGGATTTAATCACAGTCTCTACCATATTTTCTATGACACAGCATTCAGTCAGAAAACCTGAATTACAGAACTGGTCATGTAATATGGCGGGTTTTTTCTGCAAGAGGTATTGAAGGAGGTGGAGTATTACTAAACTTTTATTAAATTTGTTCCTTTGAAAAAAGGCCAAATTCTTCAGATCTATGCAACATAACCTGGACTGTCCCTTTATTGACATTAGGGATAAGAAACTGACCAAAGTTTTAAACAACATACAGTAGTCTTTCCTTTGCTTGCATCATCTACAATAAATACATCTACAGCTGTAGTTGTATCTGTAGGAAGTAACTGACTGAAAAATTCCGAAATCATCTTGGAAAGAAAAAAAAGACAAGAATAAAATAAAACTTAAGAAAACGAAACAACAAAATAGCAGCTATGTCCCCACCAAACAACAAGAAGGAAACACAGGCTTTCTTAGGTACTGTGGGTTTTTGGAGAATGCATATTCCAGAGTACAGTCAGATTGTACGCCTCTCCATCAAGTGAACTGGAAGATGAATGATATTAAGCAGTGTCCTAAAAAAATAAAAAACTTTTGAACAAATTAAACAGGAGATAATTCATGCAGTAGCCCTTGGGCCAATCGTTACAGGACAAGATGTGAAAAATATGCTCTACGTTTAAGCTAGGCAGAATGGTCCTTCATGGAGTTTTTGGCAAAAAGTACCCAGGGAGACCTGAGGACAGTTCCTGGGGTTTTGGAGTCAGAGATACAAAGGATCTGAAGCCTGTTAACCCTCAACTAAAAGAAAGATACTGTCAGCTTACGGATGGGTTTGAGCCACTTCAGAAGTGACTGGCACCAAAGCACAGCTTCTCCTGACACCTTGACTACCAGTGCTGGGCTGGATGTCAAAAGAGAAAGTCCCTTTGACACATCATGCCACTGATGCTGTGTGGGATAAGCGTCTCGCTTGATCACACTGCAAGCTCAAATAGTAAACCCTAGTTGCCCAGCGGTCTCGGGAGTCATCACAAACTGACCTGAAGGCAAAATATTTGGACTATCAGCAGAAGATGAGAAGGTGCTGAGGAGGCTCCACCATATAATCAGCTACCAGAAAATGAAAAGTGATATGCTCTCTTTATTGCCAGTTCCAGCTATATTGTAGGGCTACATATATGCTATATGGAGTCCTATGTGGCGAGTCTCAGAAGCAATTGGGGCACAAGGTGGATCCAGTCAGGTCACAGAGCTGAAACCCATACAGCTGGCTTTAGGTATCACCGAATGAGAGAAATGGCCAAAACTCTACCTCTGCACTGGCTTGTGGATGGTAACATATGCTCTGTGGCTTTGGGTGGACCAAGGGAAAAAGACCAATTGGCATCACAGAGGTAAAGCCCTCTGGGCTGCTATATTGTGGCAAGACATCACTTCCCAGGTAGAGAAGTTGGGCATAAAAATGTGTCATGTAGATGCACATGTACCCAAGGGCTGGGCCACTGAAGAGCATCACAACAATAGACAGGTAGATCAAGCTGCCAAGATAAAACTGTTTTCATCTCAGTATGTGATCTTTACTTTTTCTGCCTTCAGTTCTCCTCTCCAGTGCAGTGCAGTGGGTTGCAGAGGGGGGAGTGAGCAAACAGCACATGGTTTGGAGAGTTTCAGTGGGAACACTAAATCGGGAAATGCTGGTCCTAAACCATGACAATGAGATTTGCTGAGAACAGTAGCATGGAATAAGAGTCGTAGCAATTTTTTTTCCTATTTTATAGTTGTTTGTGGGTAGACTTTTAAAGTCTAAATACTGCCCTCTTGGAGTGAGCATTCTAGTCTGTAGATGGAAGACTGGCAATATATGTATATACGAGAAGCCATTTCAGCTTTTTGAGTTTCAACAAACACTCTAAGTTGTTCATATAATTGTTGATGTTGTGAAGGTCTCCAGACAGGTGGAGTTTCAGACTTTCCGCTCTCAGATGGACTTTCCTACAGCCTGTCTGCCTTGGGGAACTCTATGAGGCAATGGAACAGGTTGCTCAGACACACTGTGCCCCATCCCTTTAAGTGTTCAAGGCCAGGCTGGATGGGGCTTTGAGCAATCCGGTCCAGTGGAAGATTTTATGCCCAAGGCAGAGGGATTAGAACTAGGGGATTTTTACTGTCCCTTCCCACACAAACTTTTCTATGATTCTACGAATTTAATCCTGTTGGAAAAGCCCATCTAAGATCTGATGTTCTCAGATTTAGATGCCAAAGTCAGGACTAATTTTTACTGATGGAGCTGAATGCTTTATTTTTATATATTTCAGAGCTGAGCATTACTATATTTTTTTAATACAGTCTTCTGTATTAAGTGCCTTTTTAATGCCAGTTTAACAGACACTAGCTCCTTACATCAAATGGGAGGATAAGAGCAGTGAACTTTCATCCTGTTCTCCCGAAATAACAAAAAAAAATGGGGAGAGACACTTTGCCTGTGAGGAAAAAGCCATAGGAGCCTTCCCTGTGAGTTTGCAGATAAAACTGTGCCTTGCTCTTGCACAGCACAGATAACTGCTTGTAGAGAGTGAACTTACAATTTGCACACTTATTTCTCATCTGCTTAGTTTTTAAGTGCCAATTTACTCAGTATCCATCTTGATGTACAAGATATAGTTCTGCTCAAAGGATGGTGTGGTAAAGGGTGAAGCAAATACCTGGTGAAATTATTCTGTGGTGTACTCAACTCTCAGTCACCTGTCAATGATTGCTCTCACATAGCTTGTTAAAGTGTCAGACTGACTTCTCTGATAATTTAAACAGATTCATTCCATTTCCTTCCTGTAGCTTTCAGTTATTGAAATTTTTTTCCCCTATATATTAGCTGGTTCCTCTTCTTTGGCAGAATATATAATGATTTTGATTCTATGATTCTGTGTGTCTAAACACTCTACAATAATGTATGTAACTTACATCTTTTCTGGTTAACACTTCAGATTCAAGGCCATTTGACTACTAGGAACTTTCTTAATGTCAGCAACAACCTCTACAAACAGCACAAGTTTTCCTGGCTTTTTCAATGTCTTCTTAGCAGTGCAAATAGCAGTGAATATTTCTTGCCATCAGACAAGGTAAATAAACAAAGAAATCCTGGGGAACCTGGACTTGTCAATCCCACTTCCCAAAAGATAAATCTGTTACCTTGGTGTCCAAGCTCCAGATGAAATTCTGCCTTGAGCTTGTCAACACACTGGAAGTCCAAAGTTCCCCTAAGATTTTTAATGCAAATTTTCTCTCAGGAGAATCACACTTTTCTTTTACCTCATCACTATTAGCTGAGAGTTTGTAGTATCAGTATAAAATGTCATTTTAGTCCAAATCCCAACCCACATAGAAGAATTACAATTAGAACTCAAGCTTCAGAGACAGAGGTTTAATTTCCCAGAACAAAATTACCTGTAACTCTGGATATTAAACCAATATAATTTATTCAACTAAGTGATAGGTTGTTTGAAACATCAACTTTTCAGCTATCCTTAATGAAAGCAAATGTGTATCTGATGTTTTGGAATGTTCTATTATAGTGCAGAATCTTACAGAACAGCAGCCTATAGAGTCTGGTTGAATTTAGCCTTAATAAATTTTCCCAGTCACGTAAAAGAAAGAAATTCTAGCATGTAAAATACAATAAAATAGAAATTCTAATTCATTTTGGATGAGAAAAAAAACCCCAAATAATTAAGAACATTTATCCTGAGACTTCCTTATGGATTTTAACTTTATGATTGACAAAAGTTTTTAATCAAGAATCATTGTGGCTAAAGTGACTACAGCTTAACATTTATATTATGCAAAATGCTTAACCAAAAGAGAGTTTCACTATCAGTTTGTCTGCTTCTGGAGTACTATAGAGACATACCCTAAGGACAGAGATTCTTAGTTAGAGAAAGACAGAAAAGCACCTGTGAAGAGTTGATTTTATGCTTACCTTACCCTTACTCTATATATCAGTATTTGAAGAAATGTGTATCTGATACGACTGCACATGGAAAATAAATCTGTTGGTTATGCTAAATCAATTAGGACAGCATTAGAAAATAAAAACCAAAGAATACATTTCCATCAGATAACTACTGAGTGATGCTTCCCCCCAGCTGTTTTCTAACACATTAATGTTCTTTCCATCTAAGCAAAGTAGTATGTAATACCGAGGTATCCTTGCTCTTTGGTGTTACTTTCTCAGTCATGCAAGGGTACAGAAGCAATCAGAACAAAGCACTAAATGTCCTCATCATGCATGTGATTCAAAGCTCTCAGAAGGCTGGTTTTCCAGCACGTTTGCTTCCTCACCTGCAGGGCTGTGAACACCATAGGAAAGGATACCCAGATGAACGTACTGTGTTTTAGCACCATCGGCCACGTAATGTCCATCACGCAAGGAGATAAAACAATATTCCTATGTTTCCTGAACCCAGGAAAATATTCCTATGTTTCCTGAACCCAGTCCTCGTTTTGAGCTGGTCAACACCCATATGAAGAGGTCACTGTTAGGGGAATAATTGATTTTTGAAGAATACCCCAGTTGAACTCATTCTGGACATCTTAAACTGCCTTTTGGATGAGGATAAAAATAGACAATTACTTTATGGAAAATCCTACTTCTGTGACAATTTTGCAGATGGTAAAAAGGGACTCTGGATGCAAAAGTCAAATTTAGGTTTCTAAGGTTGCGACAGAATGGAAAAGGTCCCTGTCAGCATCAAACACTTGGGACTCTTCTGCAGCATTGTTTTTTCCCACTCCAGCTTGAACCCTACACAGCACAACTTCCTTTGGTTATCCCATTCTGGCTGCTCTCATTCCAGTATAGACAATTCATGTATTTTGGGAGTACCATGCCTTAATTTTCACTCCGGACTCCCTCTTGGATCTACAGTACTCTGTAGTTTAATGATTATCAATGTCTCCATCCCCTTTTAAAAGGACAGATGTGTTTTCTATAACTTATTCTAAATCCCTGCTGAAGGATACCAGGCAAGTGATGTAATTTGAATATGGAAGAGTTGTTTCAAGAGCCTGGAATATCACAGTCCAGACACAGGTATAAGGAAAACTAGAGCTTCAAGACAGCATGATCAGGAGACACAGTGAAAAATAAGTTTGTTTAGTGAAGATCAAAATCATATAAAAAGAAACATAAGTCATTAAAGTGAGCTTTATATTGCTGCATAATTTCCAGCATTCATAGAGGTGGCATAACCTCCAAACAGTTTTAATTGTGTGCTTATATTAAGCAAAATAATTGGATCTTTACCTTTAAATTTGAGTCACTGAACAGAAGCACTCCCTCTACAGTCAAAGAAATACAGCTATCTCAGATATGGAGTAGACAAATCATATTACAGGCATTGGTAAAATTCTGTGGCATGATTTCACTTAACCAGTCTATGAAACTACACAGTTTATCTAGGATGAAGACTTTGTAAGGATACGGAAGCATGTGAAATTATTTTTGTGAACATATGTCGACTTCAAAGCAGTCCTTTATCTGAAGACATGCTATTTTTTCTCATATCTTCTTTTGCAATCTAATTTTACTACCTTCCAGTTCAGTAATTATTTAACTTCTTTAGCAATATATATTTGAAGAGAAGAGGAAGAGATAGAGTGAAACTTATATGTTGGAATAAGAACTGGAACTGTGAGTGGGTTTATAAATCATAAAAATTGTGTTAACTTAGTATTTTTCTTTCCTGTATATTCATAGTTTTGTTCTGTATAGGAGCAAAATATCTGCCTGATCTATCTTTGAAGTTACTATTGTAGCTGATACTGGACTGCCCTTCCATAGTTACTGTGTTAACACTTTCAGGGTTGAATAAAAAGACAGTTATATATATTTTGCAAAATAAAAGCAGAAGTGAAAATTACAGACAACAAAATTGTCTTCACCAGCTATTGTGAGTTAAATAAATTAGGCCTAAACCTTTAGTAAGGAGCTGATAAAATAGGAGGAGAAATTGAAACTCCAAACCAGGATTCATTCAACAACTTAGAAATATAGACAACATCAAAAGGAGCATCTGCCTGTTACTGTACAAGTACAGTAACAGAGATTTTAGAGATCATCAGGAACTTGATTTTGTCATATTTTAGACAGGATGTCAAGCAATTCGTGATCACACTGCAGCACCAGTGAAGTCCTTGAGGAAGATGTAGGACTGCTGACACATATATTCTGCTTCTGAGAGCTCTTTGGAGGACTCTGGTGTAAAGACTGAACACACTAGCTCATGTAGCTCATGGTTCTCTCTGGAAAAACTTGTCAGATAGCCACTGAAACAAATTCTATTCCAGCTACTTTATTGACAATATTTCTATGATGTTGCGTAAGTCATCTATAAAGACACTGAAGTTTGTGACACTCTTCAGTTTCACCTCTTTCTTTTGGTGGTTAGGTTCTTGAATGCCAGCAGGAGATCTGATGCATGCATTACCAGAAAATAACAGCCTTTGAACAAGATGAGAACTCACTGCTTTACATTTTGCCAGCTTGCAACATATTTGGGAACTTCTCATCAGAACTCAATAAGCACAGTGTGAAACCTTGTATTTTTAAAAAATGATAAAATTTCTCACAAGGTCCTCCTCCACCCCTCTCCCCCTCAATAAAAGAAAAAAAAGGAAATGTCTTGTGACAAACAGATTTCTTTCAGGCCATGCTAAATGTACTAAATATAGGGACTTCTTATTTGTCTCCCTTGGCAAAACTGCTAGTTTAATGATATCATTGTTTATTTTGCTTTGAGAATTATTTCCTCTCTAGAATAAATATTGAGGTATAAAATGCTGATGTCACTATAAAGCATGAAAGAGGTACAGCAGATCTGGGAAAAAATCCAAAGTGCTTCAGACTGACTTTTCTGCCAACCTCAGGCTTTTTTACCCAAAGTTCTCAGTCCCCAAAAACACAGAAACATCTTTAGGTATAATGCAGGCGTAATCTGCAAATATTAGACTTGTGTGATTGCAATGCAATATGTCATCTCCTCTTGTCACAATAGAAAAAAACCCCAAACCCTATCTGAAATTCACTTCTAAATTATTATGTGGCCATGTACTATCTAGAAACATGATTTTGTAGTTGTTTGAGTTATTTTCCCCCACCAGTACTAGATATTTATAAGTCTTTCCCATCACTATGCATATTTCAAGGAATGTGTATATGGGGAGGGAAGAGGAATACATTTTTGCAAGTACTTTCTCTTTATAAAAGGGTTTCAAAGTGCAATCAGCAAAGCTACATGCAGAAAGCAGTCAGACATTTAAATTCTACCATTAGCAACAAAAGGGTTGTCAAGCAGGTGTCTCCTGAGAGAAACCTGAAATCTGTTGGATTCCAGTGCTTTCTCTGTAAGTCATGTAGCCAGAGAAAACTTCAGATTTTAAGTTAACTTAACTGACATATAAAATGAGAAAAAGGTTTAGATTGATTCTAAAGCAAGGACTTATTTTTCTAGCTGTATTGAAGAAATGAAGGCAAAAAATAAACTCATACTTACTTGTGAAATTAGGAAATTGTCCAATAAATGGGCAAAATATAAATTCTCCAGTTCCATGAGGGGAAAAATAAAAAAAAAAAGCTGAGACAAATATAATTCTGTAGAGCACAGTTCTGCACTGTGGATTTATAAGGGTTTGGAGCTGTTTGTAGGTCTCACTACCTTTCTTCTAAGGTCTTCTGCTCAGAGATGTCTTAACAACCTACCAGGAGCTCATGGAAGCACTGTTGAAATATCTCCCAGGCTGGCCTTACTAGTCACTTCTTGAAGTGGTAGCATTTATTTAGTGTGCAGCCAAGAGCCACTTTCAGGAAGATGTTTGTTGCTAATGAAGATGAACATGCACTTTTAGTCAGAAAGAGTTTTCTTTTTCATGCAGTAGGCAGATCAGGTCAGGACATTAATTTAAGGTAAAACACACAGTAGCTTGTAGAGAGGGGACAGGGAGGAACTCGGGCCACCTTTTGCTAATGGAGGTGCCCCCACCACTCTAGCTTTTGCATTCAGAGGGATTTCATTCATATTTGGAAAGCACTTCCTGCTGGGACAAGACTGTACATCTAAAATCCCATGCATGCAGTGAGCACCTGGTACATTCAAGTATGTCTGTGTTCCTTGCGTTTTGTGTTGACTGATTTAAGTGGCTGAAAGTGCAGGGTCCTGAGACAGTCCCCTGACAGAGTTCAGTGTCTTGCTTACCCTGAGCTGGTCTACCAAGGCCACTGCAATAAACTCACTAAACTATTGTGAGAAACTAAATCAGGCTGTCTGACTAGGATTGAAACTTATCTTCTGGTATTGCTAAACATGATACCTAGTTCATTTGGTCTCTGAACACTCCAAACATAAAATCAAAATATGTTCTCATCATCCTTACTTCAGTCACTGGTGGAAAAAACTAGTCATGTGTATATTTTTAAAGGTTTAGAGGTCTGGTTTAGATCCACAAACAAGTGTGCATCTCTCCTTGTACAGTGAATCTGAACATAATAAGTATTTAGGAAGGTGATATCTGAAGGAAAAATATTAGATTTGTTATTTTTTAGCTTCTTTGTGTTGAATAACAGAAAAATACAGGAATTTTCTTACCTTCTATTTGACTTTTAAATTAGGAAATCATGGCTTTCATAGTTAGGCAACGAGTGAACCAGTGAAGTAACAATAACATAAGAGCAAGAGAGTAAAATTTGAATTGCAAAGTAAAACAACTTCAATCAGGAAGTTAAAATTCAGATTTCTTGTTTGATTGTTTTCATGTGCCCTTAAATAAATTTTAGAGATAAAAACTTCAAGAAAATGTTTAGTACTCCAACTATTCTTTTAAACAGATAAAACTTTAAATTTACTATTCTGAAGCTTCTAAGAACTTCTAAGAAGAGAACGAAATAGCAGAGATGATTTGCACTCCCGATATATTTTAAGGATTAAAAGCTGAAAAAAACCTAGTATCTTCTTTTAAAATGTTGTATTTTCCAAATGTTATATAAAGAACTTTCAAAGGAAACAAAGCTACTTACAGCCATAAACTTTGGTAAGTCTGTTTCATATCCTTTATCTGGTAAATCAGATTGGGAAACTTCCTTCAATTGTCACAGGTCAGGCTGCAGTAATCAGACAGGTCAGACAAGCAGCCTTGTTATACCTGACTAGCCCTTTTTACATCCCAGCCCAACTCCTATACTTTCTCCCACCCGCCTTTGTCCCTGCCTTTCTCCACCCTCATCTCTTCCTAAACATAGAAGCTACTCCTAGTTACTTGTTTGCCTTTGGTCTCAGTGTTGGTACCAGAGGAACCTAACTTTTGTATATCTGTTGTGACTACCTAGGTAATATTCTCCTTTTGCAGTTTTGCTAATAGATAGTTCTGGTCTTATCAGATTCTCCTCTCCAAAATGTCCTTAATATTCTGTTTAATTATCTGTAAAGTTTTGCCATCACTCATAATCCCCCTGAACCATCTGTGAAATAGTGCCATGAGGTATGGCCTATCTGCAACTTCCCTGAACTTCTCACTCCGCTATGCCCAGCAGTTTCTTATTCCAAATCCAGTAGTTTCTCATGGTATTTACCTCTGTCTGAACCTCAGCCCATAACACGAAGATATCTAAATTGGGGGCTGAAACCTCATCCCTAGCATCTGATGGCTGAATTGCCAATTGACTGTATTGGTATGATAGAGTCTGCACTGATTATAAAAGAGGACAAATTTTGCCATCACCACTTGGACTCTTTCTCTCAAATTGAATTTCACCCTTTGCAACACTATTTGAAAGTCTCTAGAACACTCACCACCTAGAAATACTGAGGGAGTGAACAAAACCAAAGTCTGAAAGGCTCCATATACCACAGAGATACAAAAGCCCTTGAGCAGATTTAATTCTGAATCACACTGTATTTAAATGAACCTCAGTCCTTGAAGCCAAATTTCCACCAACCCATCTCAACTCACACTGTTCAGTTCTACATATAGACTATTTTTTTCACTTGCCTTTATCTTCTGTCTCATGAGATCAGTTTTCTCATAATCTACTTTTTCAAATCTTAAAGTACAAGAACTCCCCAACTAAAACCTCTTTTCCTCAAGTGGGCTACAGACTACCTTTACAGTAGTAACTTATATGTTCCTTGTTATGTCCCCAGGCACTGAGTGCAACTGGTAAAAAGCAGCCTATACCTATGTTAGTAAAATGTTTTAGTCTCCAGAAGAGCATGGCTGCATGCTAAATGCATTGTAAATGGTCTATAGAGTCTTGTAGCTCCCAAACTTCATCCAGAAATCATTTTTGAAACCTCTAGTTTACACAGATTGAAAACATGAGACGTCCTTAGCAGTTTAGCTGCAGAGATGATTGAGTTTCAGCACCCAGGAGTATTTCAGGCACTGTTTAATCTACAAGTAGAACAACAACCATATGGTCTCCAACAAGAAGAAGTGCCTCATCATTCAGTCTCATTAAACTGACATGTAGAATTGCTTACACTGACCAGCAGAACCTGGAGCTGGCTGCCCTCTTGTTTCAGAGTAGTTTCTGGAAGATTAGGATAACCTTCAACACCTATACATGACTAGAGAGATCTAAAATGACAATATAAATGCAGCACAGGAAAAATGCAAGGGAAGGGGGAATTTTTTTCTACACATGATAAAAAAACCAAGAATGCTCTGAAACTAATCTCCTGAAAAGACTAAGAAAGCTGCTGAAGATATTTTTCCCCTTCCTTGTTTAGCTGAGGTTTGAATAATTAGAGGAATACAAAAATGCTTTGAGCTCTAGACTTTACCAGCAATTTGTTTAGCTTTAATGCACACATTCAAAACAGCATTTGGAAATGAAAGATGAGCTTTCTATTTTTCAAAGGAAGAACATGACATATGTATCTGTATATAGTCAAAGTGTACCTAATCTAAGTGGTTACATATCTGTCACCAATTTGTCTGTCACATAATTCACTTCAAATAAACAGTCCAATTTAGGTGGATATCAGCACCATAAATTTGCTGACTGAAAGCCCCATACTAATGTGGTATTGTCTTCCAGTATACAATAGAGCTTATTTTACTTTAAGCATGTTCTACATCTGTAAAATAACCTGGTTTCTTGGGTGACTCCTGGGTCTCTTATTGTTTGAAATGCACATATTTTCATTTACAAAAAGAAGATTTTTTGAATGATTTGATGAGTTCCTTACACAATGAAAATATTGTATGGTAGTGGGAGAGTTATCATTCATTACAGAAATACAGACATAATCTTGCCAACCTTATCTCTGTCTGCTCTAATCTTTCAGCATAGGGGATGCAACATATATGTCTTTATAAGCTACAGAAATGCTACTCTTGTGACCATTAGTCTGTTTCCACATTTGTCAGGTAAACCACTATACAGAATAGCAATCACATTTTGGGGAACAGCACAAAGACTCTAGAAGAAACCTGGATCAAATACTCTGCAGACTGTTCTGTAGAATGCTAGCTATTAGCCACATTTTAACACATGGAGCCAGGAACCTCAAGGTATCAATCCTTAGAATATAAGTGTAGTCACAATATTGTGAAGCAAAATATAGATGGTTTATCTTCAGTGACAATGAAAGAAATTGTTCCTAATTATCTGCCAGGCTAGCATTTATGGTCTAGCAAGATATCAGATGTGTTAAGCTTTTCTCTTTTTTTCAGCTGGAACAAGATATATATTTTAAATCACTGGTTCCAGTCTTCTTCTGTATCAAAACCCTTTATCTAAATATGTATCAGACTCTTAATTTAAAAAAACCCCAAAAGCATCTTAAAAATTGTATCTTCAAAAATGTATCTTAAAAAGCTCATTACCATCCTAAAAATTTAAAATCAATTTTTTTATAAGACTGTGCATTTAATGAAACTTATTTTCATCATCTCTTTACAAAATGCTCACTGCATTTTTTTTAATTCATAAAAGCAATACTCCTTTTTTTGTTTCTTTTTAAGTAATGCACACATTTTTTGGAAGCAGCAAGATCTGTTTTTTCTATAAGAATGTATGAATGAGGTGAGTTTGGGGTTATTTTTCATCATTTTATGGATTTATCCATGTTATTCATATAACATAAAATTAACATACACACAAACAAAGCTAGTCGCTGAGAAAGTCTCGAACCCTATAGGAAAAATGGTCTTTTTGGGTGTTGAACATGAGGTGACAACTGACAGAAAAGGCAGTATTTACTTTTCTGTCCCATTGAAAATACAAGTACATATGAGTAAGCATACTTCCAATTATCATGCACTTTTAAAAGTAATAATGTTATAAAGTTATTTTGTGTTTGTTAGATATTTTTCCTGACTAAAATAAAGCCTATGAAGGCTCAGCTCTCTTAACACATTGTGTTGGTTTGAAAACAAACCAGTGGGAAATCACAAGTCAAGATTTAAATTAATGGAAAAGTAAAATTAGAAACAAGTGCAATAATATAAGGAGAAGCACTGACAAAGTCAGATACAACCTGACACCCTGTTAGAGGGGTGGTAGCAGTCCAGATGAAGTAGCTCAGTTGGAGTGATGATCCTACAGAAGGTCTCCAGCTGAAGGTCCAGTGGTAGCTTTGTCCTCTGGTAACCCAGTAGACAGGGCTAAGTTAAGCAGTTCTGAGGGCAGGTTATATCCAGGTGGGAATGCTTGGCTCCTCCCTCCTGGGTGGAGCCTCTCACAATAGGATGAGGTAAGTCCATGAGTCATGTGGGGGTTTCTTGATGGCCCATTGTCTGTTATCAGGGGTGGGTCATTAGCAGGCGATAACAGCTAATGGCCCACAGCTGGTGGTAATAGAATACTTAAATACATCTATATTGTAACCTAGGTCACACATTTGTAATCCAAAGCGGAGAGGCAAACCCTAAACATTGTACATTTGCCTTTCTTGTTCTCATCAAATAGAGGTGATTTGTTTTGAAATTCATTGGAAGCAGGAAGGAAGAAGGTTGTCATTACTATTTCAAGGAACCTTGGAAAGTCCTCAC
This sequence comes from Gymnorhina tibicen, assembly GCA_013399875.1. NCBI lineage: Eukaryota > Metazoa > Chordata > Aves > Passeriformes > Artamidae > Gymnorhina > Gymnorhina tibicen. Next base: position 399,944 of record VXAZ01000788.1, read on the forward strand.
ATTTTTCTAAATAAAGGGTCTTCAGATGTGGTTCAGCCTATGAAGGAAGAATATTGCGAATTGAACTCTTTCTCTCCTATAACTTTTCAGGCCATACATAATATTTTAACCTCAACTCAATTTTCTTACTAATTTGTCTTGCAGCCAACCAATACCTTTTACCTTTTTTTTCTCCTTTTTTTTTTCTTATTTTTTGTGATACTCTTTTCAGTGAGAAAAATTTCTTGGGTTTTAGAAATTTCATACTTGTATAAATATTATTTACTTATTTTTAAGTAACGTAAACTACACAGCTAAACATTTCAGGCAACAAACCTCTCAAATAGAATTTTTTTAGATGTATTTTTTAAGCTTTAAGTGATTGAGATGGATTCATAAAGTTGATCTTAAAAGAACAGCAGAAATACATCAGACATTAGAACAAAAGGCACAGTAGAATCTGCTGCCTCCTTCAAGTGATAAATTCCAAAGACAGATCATGGCATAGCATTCAAAATAAGTGTAGAATGAAACAGTGTTTGTGTAGACTTCTGTTTATATTCTTTATTTATATCGGAATATATGAGAGATGAAGTTTACACACAGCTTTACCTTTGAATAGATGAATAGAGATGAATTCTTGTAACAAGTGAAAGCAAAGCCATTCAAATGCCTATTGGCATTTCTCAGATTGCAAAGGAACAGATATGCTAAAATGTAAAGACAAATACTTCTGATTCAAAATCCATCTTAATATGCAAAGCCTATCTGATCTTGTTTATTAATCAGAAATTATTCCACACACTCTCAGTAATTTATTGCAGTGATGTACAGCCAGGTGATACATGAAAACACTCCTCACATAGATATTCTCTTTAAAACCTATGTAACTGCTTCAGTGCAGCCTATGAAAATATTGTTGTACTGTACCTTTCCCTACAGCTGTATATCCTGCGTAGTGTAAAGAGAGTCTATGAAGAGCAATATTCTCACCAAGGATGAGGAAAAGCCTGAAGTACTTCATGCCTTCTTTGCCTCAGTCTTTAACAGAAAGATTGGTTATCCTTGGAGCAACCCGACTCTGACCTGAAAGACAGGGATGGGGAGCAGAATAGACCCCCTGTAATCCAGGAGGAAGCAGTTAGTGACCTGCTGAGCCACTTAGACACCCACAAATCTATGGGGCTGGATGGGATTCACCCATCCCAAGGACACTGAGGGAGCTGGAGAAGAGCTCACTAAGCCATTCTCCATCATCATTTACCAGCAATCTTGGTTAACTGAGGAGGTCCCAGATGACTGGAAGTTGGCCGGTGTGATGCCCATCTACAAGAAGGGTTGGAAGGAGGATGTGGGGAACTATAGCCCTGACAGCCTGACCTTGGTGCCAGGGAAGGTTATGAAACAGATTCGCTAGAGTACCATCATGCGGCACATGCAGGACGGCTGGAGTATCAGGCCCAGCAATATCAGTTTAGGAAAGGCAGGTCCTTCTTGACCAACCTGATCTCCTTTTATGACCAGGTGACCTGCCTAGTGACTGAAGGAAAGGCTGTGGATGTTGTCTACCTGGACTTCAGTAAAGCCTTTGATACTGTCGCCCACAGCATTCTCCTGAAGATGTTGGCAGTCCATGGATTGGACATGTGCACTCTTTGCTGGGTTAAAAACTGGCTGGATGGCCGGGCCCAGAGAGTGGTGGTGAATGGAGTCATATCCAGCTGACAGACGGTCACTACTGGGGTTCCCCAGGGCTTAGTATTGGAGTGAGTCCTGTTTAATATCTTTTCTGATGATCTGGATGAGGGGATCAAGTGGACCCTCAGTAAGGTCACAGACAACACTAAGTTGGGCTGCAGTGTTGATCTGATGGAGGGCAGGAAAGCTGTGCAGAGGAATCTGGACAGGCTGGATTGATGACTGGAGGCCAGTGGTATGAGGTTCAACAAGGCCAACTGCCAGGTCCTGCACTTGAGTCACAACAGCCCCAAGTAGTGCTACAGACTGGGGAGAGAGTGCCTGGAAATGGGCCCAGTGGAAAAAGACCTGGGGCTGCTGAACATGAGCTAGCATGTGCCCAGGTGTCCAAGAAGGCCAGTGGCATCCTGGCCTGTATCAGCAACAGTGTGGCCAGCAGGACCAGGACAGGGATGGTCCCTCTGTGCTTGTCACTGGTGAGGCCGTACCTCGAGTCCTGTGTCCAGTTCTGGGCTCCCCACTGGAAGAAGGAAATTGAGGGACTGGAGTGAATCCAGAGAAGGACAACAAAGCTGGTGAAGAGTCTGAAGAACAAGTCCTATGAGGAGCATCTGAGGGAGCTGGGGATGTTTAGCCTGGAGAAAAGGATAATCGGGGCAGACCTTATCACTGTTTATAACTACCTGAAAGGATCTTGTAGCAAGGTGGATGTCAACCTCTACTCTCTGGCAACCAGCAACAGGACAAGAGGAAACAAGCTGCACCAGGGGAGGTTCACGTTGGTCAGTAGCAACAATTTCTTCACTGAAAGGGTGGTTAAGCATTGGAATAGGCTTCCCAGAAAAGTGTTGGAGTCACAATACTTGGAAGTATACAAGAAATGACCAGGCATGGCACTTAGTGCTATGATTTAGTTGGTGGTGTGGTGTTTGTTCAATGACCTTGGAGGTCTTTTCCTATCTTAATGATTCTATGATTCATTATCTTATTTTTCTCTATCTCATTGAAACTTTAATATTCTTTTGAAAAAGTATTTTTTGTGTGTGTGTTAAACAATCTCTGTTTTGACACATTCTCATACATTGTGATTTCAGCTTAATTTGGAAATTTTAACTACACAATGAAAAGTATCAAATAGCTTTATAACTCTTCCTTGTTCTTATACCATACCTAATATTCCTGGTACTTAGAAAAAGATGCATGGTTTCATTTTGCTATGTCCTGGCAAATAGTTTACCTTAATATGTTAAAGTACAGCAGATTTGATTGTCTCACAGTCTTTAAAATAAAAAACAGCAACCAAAAACCCCCATCAAAACAGAGATAGATGGTAGGTAAAAGTGAGTAGACATATTTTTAAAAGGTTTTTACTAATTGATTTAATGAAGATTATTCATTTTGACTCTGACATACATCACTGGGTTCAAAAGCAGCCCCTGTACTATCTTCATAACATATATAAATGATAGAACCCTGTACCAATGTACCTCAAGAGAGATGGCAGAGAGTAGACATGGCAGTCATGCTGACATCAGCACAACATCTGGGATAAATCTGCTGGTACCTGTGAAATGATAAAGTTAGCAATTTGAAGCGGCAGCTCTGTCTCCTTGTGCATAGGTAGTCCTCAAAGGAAAATCTGCAAGTTGAATCTCTGGGCATTTTCCTAATTCTCTCATCACTGTTTTGTACCACTGGAGGAATAAAATGTGCCCAGTAGCTTGGCATTATCCATCATCCAGACGGTGTATAGTTGGTGATGACATAGAATTGGTGCCCAAAAGCACTGTCTGACTAAAATAGAACCTGGTTTCCATTCATCAAATTCTTAAAGCATTATCTCCCACTTACTGAGCTGGTAGGTGAAGTACAGAAAAACCGTGGCACAATTTCTGTGGTAGTTGTATTTTTTGTTGCATTATAAATCCTTATAAATCACTTTCATCTCTCAGTGTGTCAGGAACAGGTGATAGTGAGATAGGTTGCCAGCACAGCTATTTGAACTTAATATCCAGCTTTACCACCATTCAGTAGGCACTATAGGAGTCAGAAGAAAACCAAAACAAGAGGGGAAGAACAGGTATAGGAAGATGCAACTTCTTATGAATATTTGTCTTCAAAGTAGCAGAAAATTATTAGCACACTTTTTGGTGATAAAGAAATTCTCCAAACCAATACTTTACTAACAAGTTTTAATCTCTTCTTGGTTGGAATACCCAAGATGGAGGTTATTTTAAGCTGAAATATATTATTTGTTTGAAGAGACGGTAATTTGTAAAACTCATACTTGTAAGGGTTTTTTGGGGTTTGGTTTGTTTTTTTTTTTTACCTGTGTAGATAATCACTTTTCAGCTCCAGCTGCTTGTTTGCATCCTGTAAAACTGTAACTTCCATGGACCAAGTGGTTTCAGTTACACTTGAGGCCTTGTTACCTGTCCACAGAACAACAGAATGACAGATCGGTTGAGGTCAGAAGCAGCCTCTGGAGGTCAGGTAGTCCAACTCCCCGGTGCAAGCTGGGCCATGTACAGCAGGTTGCTTAGGACATGTCCCGCTGGGTTTTGAATATCTCCAAGAATACCTGCACACATCCTCTCTGCACAAACTATGCTGGTATTTAACCATCCTCATCAAAGAGAGTTTTCTTCTAATGTTTAAAAGACATTTCCTGTATTTCTGTTAAGGCCATTGCCTTTGTTCTTTCACGAGGAACCACGAGAACAGTCTGGCCCTATCTCCTTTACTGGCCCTATCTCCTTTACTTATCAGGTATTTATATACAGTGATAAGATGCTCCATAAGCCTTCTCTGCTTGAGCTTAAACAGTCTCAGGTCTGTCAATTTTTCCTCATATGAGAGGTGTTCTAACCAATTTATCATCTTTGCTGGACTTGCTCCAGTACACCTGCATCTCTCCCGTACTGGGCAACCAAGACCCAGACCTGACACTCCAGACATGTCTTACCAGGGTTGACCCAGAAGGGAAGAATCACTTGAAGTGCTGGCAGTGCTCTTCCTAATGCAGCCCAGATACTGCAAAGTTGCTGGCTTACATTTAATCTGTTGTCCATGAGGACCACCAGCTCTCTTTTTTGTAAAGGCTGCTTTCCAAGTAGTTGGTCACCAGCCTATCCTGGGTGCATGGGGTTATTTCTCCCCAGGTGCAGAACTCAGCACTTTCACCTGCTGAACTCCATAATGTTCCTATCAGTCCATTTCTTCAGCCTATTCAGGTTCCTCTGACTGGCAGCACAATCCTTTGGTGTTATCAACCACCCTTCATGGGTTTTTATCAGATGAAAATTTAAAAGCTAATTTCTATAAGTATTCCCGTATGCAACTTATTTTTTTTTTTTAACATGAACAGTCACAATCATAAAACTGAATAGCATTCATTCCCCCCAGTGGGCAACACAAAAGGAGCATTGTGCAACAATATTTTTAACATTCTGACAGACAGCCACAATGGAAACTGCCTTGTTCTCCTCTGATAACTATTAAACACCAAACTGTGAGATGTTCTTCCATGGATTTTTCCCTCTGTCTTCTTGTTCAGCAGGAGTATTTGCATCAGCTATACAGTTTTCCTATTCTGGATGAATTCACTCCAGATTCTATAAATACCCCCAGTGCTCTTGGTACATGCATGTTCTAGTGATACAGGACTGTATAAAGCCTCTATCCAAGTACACTAAAAAACACAAAAATTGAACATATTTGAACATCTTTTCTTACTTTTGCACTAAGTAGAAGGTTAGAAAATCAAAAGCCATGTAATTTACATTTCATATTGTCATTGATTAGAAGTCACCTATGTCGGTGGGTTCAAACAGGATGGGGAACCAGGACAGACGCTCCAGGAGCTTTTTTATTATTTTATCAGTCTCACATACAGAATTAGACACAGGAGATGATACCGGCTCGCATTGTCAAAGGCATTCTGGAGATTTCCGGAATACAGAGCATTCTTAAAAGCTTTTCAGCCAATAGCATACTTTTAAAAGTTATAGACAACTGTCTTTAACCAATCCTCGTTAGCGCACGTACACCTGTTATACACAATACTTGCTTGTTTGTACCTTATATAACAATGCACAATATTCCATTATTAAGCTTAACTTTATCTATCCTGTTAAACATATTTTTGCAACTCTAAAAGCTATCTCAGCCAAACCTAGAAACTCTAACCATTGTTTTAATGTCCTTGCTTGATGTATAATTGTATCTTCTTGAAGTTTTTCACAGCCAAAGCTAATCCTAAACTCTTCCGCCTTATTTCTGAAACCTGCTTTTATTTCTCACCCCTAAAAATCTTTCTACCTTTTCTTGTGTTTCCCTCAACCTATATACAAGGAATTACCTTCAGACATGTGGAATTACCTCCAGACATATGAACAAGTTCTATACAAGCCCTATAAGTGAAGTTTGTCAAGCCTTGCTCTTGCCATGTCTCATCCATTAGGTATTTTTGCATGGCTTTCTTGGCGGTGGTTCTGTGCTCTCTGTAGGGATAATCTTGCTTTCCCATCTCTTCCACAGTATAGAGAAGATGTAAGTGTAGGGATTTCAGTAGAGATACTTCTGATTTATACTGCCACCACATTACTGCTAAGTGTCTTGTTTCTGCCCCAGATCAGCAGGAGAGGACGTGGCCAAGATACTGTGTTATTTGATATCACATTACATCATTGCTGGGGCAGGGAAGGGAGAAGGAACCCTCTCTCTCTCACTTCTGGGAAGGATGGGCAACCCTTTCTGGTGGAAAAAACATGGTGGGTTGGGGAACCCATTACCCATTGTTCATTGTCTTGGGCTCTACAGTGAGCATTTTTGCATGTGAATAATTCCCTCTTTTTGTATACTTTTGTTTTTAATATTGTTTTTACTGCTTGTTTTCTTATCTCATTGCTGTTTCCAGGAAACTGTTCTTATCTCAGCCCATGATCTTTGCCTTTTGTGCCTCCAATTCTCCTCTCCGGCCACTGGTGCAGAGGGAGGAAGAAGCGGGGTGGGGTGAGTGATGAGTCAGTGATCAGCAGTGTAGTTTAGAAGGTCTCAGTGGAAGAACTAAACTGGGGAGTACCATTCCTAAACCATGAAATTAAGCCCTGAATTTCTCTTACAAGTAAACAATTTCCACAAGGTTTTCGTCTATTAAATCAGGGTACCTCAAGCTAAAAAGCAAATTGCTGTACGGAAGAAGGATAGACAGTGTTTTTAAATTATTTTATATTTTTCCTTTTTTTTTTGTTCCAGAAATGTCATGGATTAGAATGGTTGTTACTGCAGTAAGGAAATAGCAAGTAGGAGAATATAAGGTAAACACAATTTCCAACATAAAAATGCTGTAGGCTTTTTTTTCTCAGTAAGCACTTTTAATGTAATAAATGCATGTATTTTTGTCACCTAAGTATGTAAAATGATGGTACATTTGTTTATAAATTCTCCAAAAGTTTTACAGTTTTCTGCCTTACAGGCATGACCTGCTATTTACATTTTGAATTGAAAAATACCATTTACATATCTAGCAATACCATACATATCTGCTGGCACTGAATGCTATTAGAGAAGTGGGCACATAAAGAGCCAACAGATATATTGCTAATAGTTTGCAGATAATTTGGCAGTGCTTGATCCAAAATAACTTTTAACAAGAGTCTTATTTTGAGAATCTGACAAATCATATGCTTAATATTAAGCATATATATGAGAGCATTTCTGGAGCTGGATGCCACACCTTCTACTCTGAAGTCCTACTCTGAAAGTAATTAGAAGTACTTTTTCTGGTTTTATTTTGTCAGAAAAATAAAATGAAACGCAACTGTCTCCTTCCAGTATTTTTAAATGTTTTCTTTTAAACTATTTTCACAGAATCACAGAATATTCTGAGTTGGAAGAGACCCACAAGGATCATCATTCATCTTCAGTGAATGGCTCATATGGGGATCAAAAGCATGACCTTGGTGTTACTAGCAGCATTCTTCAAACAAGTGAGCTAATTTTTGTAAACTCTAGCTTCTAAGGAACATAAGGCAACGTTATTCCTTTCTGAAACAGAAATGTTTACAACTGAAGATTTTTTTTGTGAAAAAGAACGGATTCTGTGAAATACTGAGTAATCAATTACATCTGTGCATATTTAGTATGCTGGATCTATATATACAAAAATTAATTATCTTTAGAAAAGTTTCCACCAGGCATACTGACCTGGGAATTTGGAAGTCATTAGATACTCCTAGAAATTGCATTTTGTTAGAAGTAGATATTGGAAAGTTTGTCTCTGGTATTCTTCTAATAATATTTTTTTTTTGCAGCTTTCTTCTGTATCTAAAGAAATCAATCACTGTAAGTTGAATTTAAGAAAACATAAATGTATTTCTTTCAAATGTTGTCGTCAATTATAATACTTTACAACTTAGGATTTTCCCTGAAGCATGTCGTAGACATCAAAGGGTGAACTGACAATGTGAAGTGTGGGAAAGCATTCCACTATTCCCATTAACAGCAATAGCAGTAGCATTTTCAATTCTTCATTGATCACACTGAAAGTTTCCCCCTCAAGAGTCATGAAAGCCAAGAAACTTACCGTGGGGGTGAAACCCTTTTAATGGACTACTTAAATAGATTTTGATACCTGAAGAGAAAAGAAAATGAAATTTCAGGAGCTATATTTAACTGATAACATACTACATTCCAAAGAAGGCTATACAAGGATAAGCAGCAGTGTTAGAAAAATGGTGCTACAAGCAGTGGTTGTACAGAAAGATAAAATATAAGAGATAAAAGAAACAGGTTGTTACCCCTGGGACTGGAAAGGAACATTAAATTGCTGATGGCTAAACATAAGAGCAATTATTCTTGGATCCCTACTCATAACAGGAGGGTCTCCTAAAGGAGCTCACTTTAGAAAAGCCAGGGAAAAGATGGAAAGCTAGGCAAGGAGGCACAGCAGCCTTTAATAATGATCCAGAAAGAGGAGAAAGATAAAGTGTTCCTGCCGATCTATGATAGGTATATATAGGAAGGATAAAGGTAAGTGGCAGTGAACGACCTTACCTGCAAGTAAGTGCGTGAGGATGGGTAATGGCAACTCTGCTTTTGTAGAGTTTGGATAGAATGCTAGTCCTGTATTAATGAAAAGACACCTTTTTTGGCAGAATTTAATCCCAAAACTTCATCCACATCTTTCTTTTGTCTACATGCTAACTGCATATTCAGCCTGCACATTCTCAGCCATATCAGCACAAGAACCTCTCCTCTGCAGAACCTCTCCTTTAATGCATCACTTCTACCTTATTGCAACAATTTACTGAGTTTTCGTCATTTAAAATGGCACTGGAAATATTTTTTCCTTAGTCATTGGTGGTCTGTTCTGTTTTATTTATATTGGTTTATAGTTACTGCTGATATTTATCCTGTCAAAGATTTTTATGAACAGTCATCTAAAAGTTACTATCAAAATAAGTATAGATGTTCATATGCACACATTGACATAATTTATCAAAATCTAAATGTAATTTTAAGGTCCAAGATCCATGTTTAACCTAATAAAATATGTTCTTACTTTAAATCTTGAAGATCTTGGAATTAATGGTAAGATTTAATAACGGTCTTAATGACCAGATTAAAGGTCATTCAAAATAATAACTGCCTGAAATTGAAATTATGTATTCCATTAAAACAAAATAAATATGTCAAGATGCGATTGTAGAAAATTCTGAATAGATCTTGGCTAATTTTGAAGGTAGAAAAATTGTGACCAATACCACAGTGGTTTTATTTTGAAGTTTCTTCTGATGTACGGATTTAAGTTTCTGGAATGATGTATCTAGTGTACAATCATTGTATCATGTACAGTCAGTAAAAAATACAGATGCATACCTCCCTGTTGTTTCTCAGCAAGGTAATCACATCATGAAATTGAAGACATCTAATTAGGTGCTTGGAGTCACCTACTGACTCTATAAGGAACAAGGATTTCTTTTAGAATTCTTCATCACACTCTAATGAAACACCTGAAGTGAGTGATAAGATTTACTTCACTCTTTGGCTTGATTCAGCCAGTTTTAAAAAGTAAGTGACATACCACCAAAAGCATTCAATAACATATCTAGTTTTCTTCAACCACATTTGCCTGGTCTGTGACAAAGCTTGCTCTTTCAATTACCCTAATTATGAAAATATATGAAAGTATCTGTGTTGTGGGTTTGTTTTGTTTTGTTTGGGTTTATTTTTGGGGGGGATGGAACTCTTTGGGTTTTTAAAAGGTAAAATCCAGTAAAACAGCATTATATTCTTGTGAATATCCTCTTCCTTACCATTTTTTTAACAGTGAAAATATTACTTTTTCCCTAAGATTGTCCAGTTCTTCCAAGTTTCTCCAAAGGCAGGTGTCTGACTTGAGGACAAGATGGATTGGTTTATTTATGGTTTTAGGTGAAAAATTCCCTTTTTTTTTTTTTCTGAATAAAATTCTGTTTCCGTTGAAGTCTGATGATTTTATTCATTGATTTCACCTTCTGTGTTTAAAACATGTGTTGAGCTTTGCTCTCAGTTCAAGAGTCAATATTTCCAGTTGATTCCTCTGGGATGAAGATGGAGCTCAATAGCTCAATACCTAATTCTTTCCCTGATAGTAAAACACATTACTCAGACAATGGAGTTTTCATCATCAAACCATAAACAATTCAGCTGAGCCACATAGGAATAAAAATGTTATTTTTTATTTTGGCACATACCATACAAACAGCTCCACTATTTTTGTCACAGATACAAGAAAGAACTCCTGTATGGATACAAAATAAATCATCTCTATTAGGTAATCAAGATGGGAAGCTGATACTGTTCTTGTTTTAATCAATCCATGAAATGAAAGCGATTACAATCCACACCAGCACAATGTATCCCCATGAGCCTCTTGTAATTGGGATGATCATTTAATTGGCACATTCTGCTACCACTGGGATATGCTATTTAAGAGGGATCTAGTTTACTTGGCAGTTGCAGGGCTTGTTATATGATCTCCTCAGCTAATATTACTCATATTGTGATGAAAAATGAAAAAGATGTATAGACTTTTCATCTTTATTTTGTCAGCTTCTCAAACTACAGGAGCTTTACTTCTCATACTGAGCTGAGAAAAAAAAAAGAAAGACAATTATGCTTCTGGGGAGGAATGTACATTTTTCCACTGCGTTAAAAGGATCAAAGGAAAATTCTTCAGTAACTGTACTCTTATGCAGTACAATCAACATAGCTGCATGGCAGAGAGATGAACAGTGAGAAACACAAAGAAAGGGTAATATAAGATGGAAAATGAATGAAAAATAAATAATTTAAGGTAAGTAGTGATTCTTGTAAGGAAATTTGGATTTACTTGTTTATTAAAAAATAAATATAAATATAAATTTATGGAAATAGTAGAATCTATTTTAAATATATTTCAATAATTATGTCAAAGGCTTAGTATTAGATTACTTGTTCTTGTATTCCTAGCAAGGTGGGTAAGGAGGTATTAGCATAAACAAACTTACCTGTTCATTGCAGAGGGGTGGGACTAGATGACCTTGAAAGGTGCCTTCCAACTCATCAGCTTTCGAGTCCCAGTTGAGGGATAGGCTCTTGTATAGTTACTGTAACTACAGGTATTCAGACCGTCTTGCAGGAAGCTTCCAGTTAACAAATTAAAAAAGTATCCCACATGCATTTTTTGTTCTCTAGATCCCAGATCCATTGCAAAATAAATTAAAAAATCATAAACAAATAAACAAAACCCCAAACAATTCCAACAAAAAGAAACAAACAAAATTCTTTTTCTGATGAGAAGAAATTACAACTAATAAAGGCTGGCATTTGGCTTATACAAAACGTAATTTAAAAAAAGGGAAATAATCACACAGCTGTCTACATGTCCCTTAAGATAACTTTTCATACTCCTTCAACAGTTTCATTTTCAATTAGTGTTTCCTACACTTTTATTTTGAAGATCTAAAGGACAAATTAACCCAGAGCTTCATTGTGAAAGAACTCCACATCAGTTTTTCTATGCAGTCTGGAAAACTTGTTTTCAGAAGTACTAATGAAAAATAGCTTAGAGGGATATTTGGTACGTAAAAAAATTTTAAAATATTTTTATTTGACTGGGTAAAAGAGTTCAAATCCAATTTGGAAGGAACAGAAGCTTGATAGAACTAATATGGTATTGGCAAAACAATGGAAGTTTGTGAAAAAATAAACCAGACTGCTGTTTCTTCCGCTCTTCCCATACCTCTGGTAGCATCCTCTGCCCTGCCTACATTTCTAAGCCAAGAGGAAAAATCTCCTATTTCACTTATTTCTGGCTTCTACCTACATACCAGTGACCCACTTCCTTCTCCGATACATGTAAAATCCATGGTACCTATTTTGTATTATAGAAGCTTAGGGCTTTAGGTGTAGTGTTTTCGTGGAGGTAGGTGATACCATAACAACCTATCTTTAGTGGATGTTAGTCACATGATTTTCACTTTCTTTGTCTAATTCATACTTAACTGCAGGGGGCACCACATGTCTCTCTATGACCTTGATTGTAATTCTCTCCTTCCCTCATTTCAGCTTCCCACTGCCATTTCCTATTTGGATACACTGACTCGGGGTTTCTGCTTTGTTTTTCCTTTCCTTTAATGTGTTTCACCACACATATGCTTTCGCAACTATCAGTCATTTTGTCTGCTCCTGACATTTATTAGTAGAGACAACATATCTATGAAGGCCACACTTGCACAAACTATGCAATCTAAAATTCCCAGTAATTTAACAAGGATGTCATTTCAGAAATGTTGAATAGCAACACTGAAGTAAATAGCATCTATGCCTACTCAGTAGCTAAAAATCAAGTATTGGAGGCAGATTTATGAGAATAATTCTGAGTGTATGGCCTTGTAAACAAAGAAATGAGCAAGACCAGAAAAATGTGAGATGAAGGCACAGAAAAAAAACGATCATTGTTCTGTCATGCTTGTTCTCAAAGTTATGCTATATTTTTGTTTTCTAAATCTTATTTTTTTAATCATCTTTAATTTAATCTTTAATTTTTCCAGGACAATGATGACATCACTTGCTGTTTGCACAAAGGTAGTTTGCTGCCAGATTAATATCAATGTCAATGCTACAAACAGACAAACGAAAACCTGAACTGGTCATATGAAATGCTTGGCTTTTCAGAGATAGTGAGTACAAAATATTTTCTCAGTTAAATTATATTAAGAAATAATTTCTATTACTTTAATCAGGTATACCAATATTTCAAATTATCTTTTAAACTTGAATCTTATTTCAGTTATAGTTAGTTCAGATTGACAGAAATTGAGTGGAGTTACTGTGGTAAATACCTAGAGCTATTGATTAAGCAATGAAGTTCATGCTTATATTGTGAAGAACAATATTTTCTTTGTGTTTGCATCTGTTTCAAGGTATGTTTTTTGTTAACAAAGAACTATTTTTCATATCATATGTGGGTACATGTAATGTTTAGCATTTAGGAATTTTTTTAACACAGATGAGTACACTTATATCTGTACAAAGATATTTGTATACCTAGACTTCATTAAATTTATATTCAATTTTATTAGATACTTTTTATCAAGTGTTAGTAACTTTGACTGGACCTCACGATTTCCCCAGAAGCTGTTAATTGTGCTTATTCACTCAAATTCACTCTTCAACTATTCATGTAATTTAATTTATTTATTTATATACGTAGCCAAAAAGTCAGACTACATAATACCTTAAATGTCAGTACAAAGTATCTATATTTTGCAGTCACTCTCACATTTTTTTTTAGATACAGAAGCATAACTCCCTCAGGATCTACAGATTTACTCTTTCAGATCTCTGATGAACAGATCAATACAAAGTAACATCTTCAAAAGCAGTTCCATCCTGGCTCATTTTCACACGCTTCCCTCATTTTAAATTAAATCAGGTTGAAAAAGAAATGAGTGACCTCAACTGTGGTATATTGTTTTAATTGTAAAATGTCATTGTTCTGGTGTTCTGCTCCCGCATTACGCACAAATGTACCAGTAGCTTTGCTTTTCACTGCAGCAATTTGCAGAAGGGATTTAATAATTTCACTGACATCAGGGTATTTAGGATTCTAGTAGACACCAGAAGTGTAGTTCTGAAGCTAAAATGCATAGAAGTTTGCTAACTATTTGCTTGTTGATACATTTCTCCTAGCCACCCCTTTTGTTTTCGAAAATCAAGTAGTAGCTGAGAACGATCCTTGATTACCAAAAAAAAAAAAAAATACTAACTTTAGGACAAGTCATGAGGAAAGAAAAGGGAATCTGTGAGTTACAATCAGTATTGTTCAATAATAGCTGAAGTAATAAAACCTTGCAAAAAATGTATCTATATTTTATATATATTTGTCCTGTTAGAAGCTGTGGTTTAGTATCCCTCAAATATGAGAAAATAATAATGTTTTGTTTGCTTCTTCCTGGGATCTAAGTTGGACGTTCCTTTAAATAACCACCAGAGATAGTAGAACCCCATACATATATATTTATAAGTACATTTAGATGCCCAGTTAAAATTCAAAGCTTTATTAGGCTTTCACAGCATGGAATAACAGTAAGAGAGGGTCTAAATTTAATGCATAATGAAGAATTTTGTGTGTGTCATTAGATTAATTTGCAGACATGTATCACTTTCACTTTCCCCAAGTAATGCTTCTTTCTTGCTCTTTGGCCCTGTCCCTAATAATTTTCTTTCTGAAGTCCTTTTGATTACTCTGTAATGGGAAAGGACACTCTATCCATGGCAGGTTTGGCTTAGGTCATACACAGAGCAGAAAAGGAAGAATTAGCACTCATAAATTCTTCACTTTTCAACACCTCTCATTTATTAAGTTCCATAAGTAAATGGCTTTTCTTGCAACTCTGAAGCATGGGCTCAGAGGAAATGGGAGAAAGTGGCATCTTTCCACCCCCTTTTTTTAAAAATAATTATAGATTCACCTGACATAAATAACTAATTTCAAGAAAGGTTTTTCACAGAATTATGGACCTCTTTATCCATTACAGAGTGCTCATTACTAGTTTGGTAGCTAAAACTTGTAGAGGTGTGATATTTAAAACCAGCCATCTCCTTGATGTTTTCTATTAGTTAATTATTATGAAACTGAGGAGTGGCTGACAGACCAGAGGGTTGTGCTGCTGTGAAGTGGGACCTTGACAGGCTGGAGAAATGGGCTGATAGGAAGTTCAAGAAGTTCAGCAAAGGGGAATTCCATAGTCTTGCATCTGAGGAGGAAGAACCCCAGGCAACAATATATGTTGGGGACCAAATGTCTGGAAACATCTTTTCAGACAAATGATCTAGTGATCCACAAGCCAGAAATGTGCTCCTGCTGCAAAAAAAGACTAAAGGTATCCTGGGATGCATTAAGAGAAATTTTACTGGCAGGACGAGGGAACTGATCCTTCCCTTCTACTCAGAACTGGTGAGGCCACACCTGGAGTGCTTTGGCCAGTTCTGGACTCCACAGCACAAGAAACATCTAGCCATACTGAATAGAGTTCAACAAAGGACCACTAAAATGATGAAGGGACTGGGGCATGTCCCTATGACAAAAGACTGAGAAAGCTGGGAGTGTTGAACCTGGAAAGAAGGCGGCTCAGTGGGAATTCTGTCAATGCATGAAAGTACCTGAAGAAATGATGCAAAGAAGACAGAGCCAGGCTTTTCTCAATATCACCCAGTGACAGAGGCAATGGACATAAAATGAAACACAGAAAGTCCTATCTGAACATCAAGCAACAATTTTTTCACTGTGAGGGTGAGTGAGTACAGGAACAAGTTGCCAAGGGAGATTGTAATGTGTCCATCTGTGGAGATATTAAAAATCTATTTGCCCATGATCCTGGGCAACCAGTTCAAGGTAAGCCTGTTGGAGGAGGGTTAGACCAGATGACTTCCTGGCATTCCTTCCAACCTCAACCATTCTGTGGTTCTGTGATTCTATGATTACAAGGCTCCCTTATAAATTTACTGAACCCATTATTGCTATAGCATGGACCCAGCTCTTTACATGCATTGCATATGGAATTTCAAATATCTATATTTACCATGGTGAAGAATATGAAAGGAAGATTGGTTTTTCAGGAGTTACCATCTTCTACTTGCTTGTGATAGTTCTAGAAACTCATGCTTTTCCGTCAGATCAGTGTGATACCTTCTGACTGACCATCCTGGTTCTCAGATGCAGTGGACTGATTATGTTCTAACAAAATATGTTGTTAAGAACTAAATACAAACTGTTCCACTCAGGAAAATCAAATAAGGACATCATGAAAGACTTTCTTGGAAGGCAGTGACTAAGAGACCCAACAATCTCAGCATAAGTTTCTACTTTGATGTTATGAGGATTAATGACATTTCTGGACATAGAAAAGTAGGAGTAAAATATGCTCCTACTTTGGTCATTTTGTACCAAAGCAATTGCCCCCATTGGAAATACCATGCTGTGTCTAATTCTTATATTTATTTTTTAAAGGAAATATGGAATATAAGAATGATTTATAGTGTCCTTGGGCTGAAAAATAAGCTTTTTATGTCTTAGAATGTTTCACCTTACCAAAGAGAAGTTCAAGACATGACTCAATCCCTAAACAAAGGAACACATGGCAAAAAAATATTACTGAACAGAGGTTCTTCACAGCTGATGGCAAACATATAACAAGTTCCACAGGCTGAAAAATAAAATTAGACAAACTCAACCTTGAAATAAGATGTAATTTCCTAGCTGTGAGGTAATTAGATATTAAATAGAGTGCTTGGAACTGGTCTTTCTTTCAGCTGAAATTGTCCAAGAAGATTAAATTTCTTCATTGAAAAGTAAGTTTCACTTCAGTTTGGGAATTAAAATGTTTAAAGGTCAAAAGGATTTGGGTCCTTGGTTGCGATCACCCTCTTGTCTTCAGTTGTATATGTTTGTACTGATGAATCAGATTTTCACTGATTTGCATAAATACTACTGGAAATAAAATTCCTGTATAAAGGCTTTCTCTATCTGTCTATAAGTTTGATAAATACCTTTTCTTTTGATGAAAAGTTGGTCAAATAGATCTTATTTAATATTGTTTTCTCCATCCTCTTTAATATCAGAAACTAGTCACAGAGAGAAAATATTTGCCAGAGGTATCTAACACATGATATTATGTAGACAATGCAGTTTCTCAGAAACCTAATCTCTTACATACTAAGGCTCACATTAATCAGTTATTTTATGGTTCTGAAGGGATCTTTTAGTTGTAATTAAGAAGTTCTCTGCAACAGAGGATGTGTTCATTTTGTCATATCTCATATAAAAAAACTCTAAAGTAGAAAGATTTTGGGGGGTTGGTGCAACCTTGATCTTTCATTTGGCTGATCTACAGCATACTGCTCATACTTTTGTCTTCTAAAAGGAATATAAAGTGTTTGATAAATGTGAACAGGTTAGGGACCTTTGTATATAGGAGGTCAATGGGATTTTGATAAATAGAACATCAGCTTAGGTGATCTAAAAATGCTTTGTAATGCATTTTTATGAACTATGAACACATAGCTTAGAATTTAGACTCAATTTGATATACAAATTATACTGCTTGAATCGATTAAAGATTCAAAATATACATTGACTGAAGACTCAACATTAGTACAATGATTATATATGTTTTGCACTGAAAGAATAAAAATGCATATATTTTTGATAGACAAATTATGCAAAGCAGTAAAAAAAAGTCTGACTACATTGATTAAAATATTATTTTATTTTATTTTATTTTAGATATTAGTAAAGGACAAAAACAAGAACTGACAAAAAAAGAACAGAAATTAATTGATAATTGGTCTAGAGTTAAGCATGATTTTTTGAATTTATTAAGAATTTATTTTGGAATGAATTTTCAAGTCTTAAAAGAGTGTATAATTATGCCAGAAATAGTTTACTGAGTTTGATCTAAAATGTAGTGATGCCTTTACAAATGTCTTATGTATTGACATTGACTTTTAATGGGTAACTGTTGGTTCACCACAGCTTTAAGTGATGGCAAGCATGCACTTCACAGTGTGCTAATTTTAGTTCACAAGCTTGCTTCCACTAGACCCTCAGGCTTACTCTTCATGGATTTTGAAGTGTTCTGTTAGCACTGTTACAAACAACCTGAAAAATGTAAAAAACATCAAAGCAGTCAAGTGAAAATAGAAGATAGAGTTGCATAAAATTGATGCTCATATATACAATATCAATGAGACCTCTTTTTAAATGAAGGTTCTTTTATATATATATATGGGGCTATTGAAGCAAACTTGCATATTATTACATAGGAAACAATGCAAAAGAAGAGGAAATAGTGCACACAAATAGGTCCAGAACTGTATCACTTTACCTCATTGTGTTGTTAGGTAGAAAATTTGGAATTACTCATTGCAGAAAATACAGGCATTACTTCAAGCAAAGGATTTAAACACAGCTATCTAAACTGTAATTTACATACCATTTCTGGATTTCAAAAGTGAAGAGGATAGCGAATTGTTTTATCAAGAGCTGCAAACTCTGGTTCAGACCTCTGAAGAAGAAGAGAAAATAATAGAAGAAAAATAATCCCTCTGATTTAGAGTAGAAAATTAGGAAGAAAAGTACCCTGAAGAAGATTGAGAACTATCTAAAAAATACATTAACAAATACCTTGAATTTAAAAGCACAGAGAAGTAGGAAAAATGTTAATTTTAACCTGGAAGCATTCACCAATATTGCAATATCTTCAGGTGATGAAGGTAGTGTATCCCAAATGAGATATTCTGGGAAATAAAGAAGGAAGAAAAATGGGGATCAAAGAATTTGTTGAAATTCCAGACATTCATGGCTGGGTAAGTATACTGCAGTAGTAGAAGGACAACTAGGCTTGTGTTTAATTCCTCAAAAGATACTAGAAGGTCAAAAATATTCTGAATCCTAAACACAAATTTTACGGCACATCTCCCAGGGTTTAAAAGTTCAGAATTCCCTCTCTTTCCTTCTCTGTCCCCATCAGAATGACATCTTCAGTTTAGTGCATTGACAGTAATAGCTACAGAACAGTAAAAGTTACCTAATCAAAAACAAGGGAGAAATGCACATAACCTAAAGGTGTTAGACAGCCAAGAGACTCCTTAAAGTCTAGAGCTAACAACAAAGACAGCACAGCCTATGAACACAGGTGATAAAAACCAAGAGAGGTGTAACAACATCTATGGAAAGGAGCAATGAAAGGAGTACCAAGTGGAAATATATCCCACCTCTGGTGGCAGCTATGTGAGCAGACAGCCAGGAAGGGAGAACACAAGGGGTGTCACTTAGAGGTGCTCACCCTTACAGATACTTAGCCCTTCCTTTCACTTTGGAAATCCCTGATCCTGTCCAAACAAACTGGACCTTATCTGCAGCTAAATATGTGAAGAAGTTTATAAGGTTCCCTACATTTACAGGGATGTACCCAGAACTGACCGAAAAAGGAAGCCCTTTCAAACCCACCGATCACTCCAGGTAAGGTTATTTCATAATCAAGGTATTGACTCAGCTCAAAGAAACTCCACTTAACAGCTGAGCACTCAGCTGAGCTGTGTGACCTTAGGATTACAAGGAAAGGTTGTGCTTCTCCAAAGAGAAATGGTAATAGAGTTGCTCTCAGGAGGAAGCTGAAAAAAGTATGCTAGAGAACTAATAAAGTAGTGCTGTGCAGAGACTTTCTGTGGTAGAAATCATCCTTAAAAAATCCTTTTTTTGGAAAGCCTGAAGAGAATATAGCTGAGTATTCTCATTGCAATAATTTCATGAAAGGAAAATGTAGGGTGGGTCTCAAGGGCTATTCAAACATGATTTTTTTCATATGCACTGAAATTGTCACACTTGGTGTAAGCTCATAAAATAATATATACATTTGGGAATGATGGTGTATTGTACTTGAGATGTAGGTTATTTGCCTGTACCTCAGAGGGATCAGATGGCAATCAAGGAATCCCTTGAGCATCAAAGCATCTCTGACAGCTTGGAACTTTCTCTTAAATTTACTTTATACACAATGAACAGTTTGAGTGTGAATTATTTACAAAGGTAGGGAAACAACGGGAAGGATATACAAGAAAGGAGTGTTTGCATACACATGGATTCTTGAACTGCACAGAGAGACATTACCAGGAAGACTATACCCAGAGAGAGTTGATTTTCATGAAGATGACAGAAAATGGATCAAACAGGTGAGCATCCTCTTACAAAGGCAAGTTGTCGTAACTCTGAGGTCATATAGGTGCTGGTTGTAACTCCATACGAAGCTCTGAGAAATTAAATTGGGCAGTAAGTAGACACTGCTGCAATGAGACCTCATTTTAGCTGACTGTTTAAATGCTGTGTTCAAAAATGAGTCTTCCCAAGACAAACACCTACTCTACCCTAAGGAATCAGCCTTATCAATGGTAGAACATATACACTCTGTCTTCCCCAATAACTGATGTCTACATTGATGTTCCTAAGGAAAACCTCACTGCTAAATACCATTATAGACTGGGTCCCTGGAGGGTTAGCATCATGCTTTAAATTTAAAACTCCTCTCCCTGTTTTCATGTGCATTTCAGCCAGCTATAAATTGCCTCAAGGTCTCTGAAGTCATTATTTACAAAAGAGATTTTCTGGTTAAGCAAACATTTCTCAGCATCCATGTAAAACCAATTTGCAAGAAATACTTTTGTTTTTTCTTTGAAGAAAGGTAATGACATTTAAATTGTACATTTGTCCCATAAGTCTTAACTGTTAGAAGTTGTTGAATCTGGTACTCCAGCAGAGGCAAGGCTACCACAGCTCCATGTCCCTGGATCTAGTTAGGAATGAAGCTGAGTGTGTGTTCCCAACAGACACATATACAAACACTACATATACACCTATTTGGCTGCATAGGTCAACACAGACAGAAAATACAGCTCTTGCTCAAATGCAGGCACAACCAACAGCGTCATCTGTTCCCTTCTCTCGGCATAAAAGGCCATTAGCAGAATATACGTGTGTATATATATATATATATATATATATATTTATGCATATATCTAAATACATACAATGTGGATGCCTTCAGTAACTGGCCCCAGTAAAGTCCCAGCAGCTGATCCCTGGATCTACTGGCCCCCCAGTTGCAGGAACACATGTAAATAGGTCTTTCTAGTACCTGGCTCAGACGTATGGCCACACCAGGAGTGAACCACAGATCCCATGGACTCTGCAGTCACTGGATTGAACCTCCTGGTCCCTACAGTAGCCAGCAAGTGTACCTTCTGGTCTCTCTAGCACTCTGCACATATTTAGAGCACTTCCTATGTAACTCTCAATACAGAAACTGAGAGAACAGATTAGGTCGAAGGATCAGCAGCAAGTACCCTGTTGAATCACAAAATAATCTAAGATTATCAAGTCCAACCTTTGACCTAACAGCACCACATCAATTGGACTATAGCACTAAATGCCATGTCCAGTCATTTCTTGAATACTTCCAGGGACTGTGAAACCAACACTTCCATGGGCAGCCTGTTCCAATACTTAACCACCATTTCAGTGAAGAAATTCTTCCTGATGCCCAACCTGAACCTCCCCTGGTGCAGCTTGAGGCCATTTCCTCTTGTCCTGTTGCTAGTTGCATGAGAAAAGAGGATGGCGTCCACCTTGCTGTAACTTCCTTTCAGGTAGTTGTAGAAAGCAATAAGGTTTGCCTGAGTGTCCTTTTCTCCAGGCTAAACAACCCCAGGCCCCTCAGCCACTCCTCATAGGACTTACTCTCCAGACCCTTCACCAGACCCAATACTGAGCCCTAGGGAATCCCATTAGTGACTGGCCATCAGATGGATGTGGCATCATTCACCACCACTCTCTGGGCTCAGCCATCCAGGCAGCTCTTAACCCAGTGAAGAGTGCACCTGTCCAAGCCATGGGCTGCCAGGCTTCTCCAGAAGAATGCTGTGGGATTTGGTATCAAAGGCTTTGCTAAAGTCCAGGTAGACTACATTCACGGCCTTTCCCTCATCCTCAAGGCAGTGTGTTGAGTTTCCAGAGATATCTGGCAAGTTAAAGTCTCCCACAAGAACGAGGGCTTGCCACAGTGAAATGTCAGACAGCTACTCTCAGAATACATCTGCCTCCTCATCCTGGTTGGGTGGTCTATAACAGACTTCCACCAGGATGGTGGCCTTGTTAATCTTTCCCCTGATTCTTACCCATAGGCACTCAACCTTATAGTTATTGTCCTGGAGCTCTGTACAATTGAAACCCTCCCTAACATACAGAGCCTCTCCACCCTCTCTTCTGCCTCACCAGTGCCTTCTGAAGAGCTCAGAGCCATCCATTGCAGCACTCCAATTTTTGTAATGGTGACTATGTCATAATTTTCTTGCTTCACAATGGTTTCCAGCTCCTCCTGTTTGTTCTCCATACTGCATTCATTGGTGTAGGTGCACTTCAGCTGGCCTGTTTATTTCACCTCCCAACACCAGCACACAATTCCCAGACTCCTCTGTAGTAAGCCTTGTCTTAACCTCTTCCTGCTCTAAACCTAGTTAAAAGCCCTTTCAAACAGCCCTGCCAACTCATGGTCTAGCATCCTCTTCCCCCTTTTAGGCAGGTGAAACCCATCTGTCTTCAGCAGGCTTGGTGTCTTACAAACACCCCATGACTGAAAAAACCAAAATTCTGCTGATAGCACCAGTCTTTAAGACACATGTTGGTCATGCAGGTTCTCCTGTTCCTTTTGGCATTCTTCCCTGCTACCAAAGTGATTGAGGAAAACAGTTGTGGTCACCAGTACAGACTCCAAAGGAAGTCATAAGAAAGTAAAATTGTTAGTTATGGCATAATATGTTCCCAGGAAAGTTTAATGTAATCTCCAAGGTTTACATAGATATGAAGTCGAGGTCTAACGTATAAGCAAAACATTCAACATTACTCACATTTTTGTTGTTTGAAAAAGAAATTTAAATTAAAATTAAATTATAATCAGGTTTCCCCACCTATTTAATTGAAATTTTAAAAAATACCTTTGTTTTTCTATCACTGGGAGAGGTAGAGGGTAAGACTGAGTCCAGTGCAGAAATGTTAATATATATGCCTATTTCTGAGAGTTCAGCAAGTGCAAGTTGTGGTTACTTGCCTATTAAGTCCAGCAAAATCTTTATATGCAATACACTGAAATGCATTTTTCAGATCTGAGCTGCATTAACTAATGATTTGTGCAGTTCTTATTAAAGATGCATAATTTCCACCAGCTGAGAGGATTAAAAAGAGACAATTTTAAAAAATACCTCAGGATAAGACTTTACTCTTTTTGTAGGAGAATGGAGAATCTAAACAACAGCATCACCACTTAAGCCTTCCCTTAAATCACTGTTACCTTTCTCTCCAACATTTATAGCACAGTATCAATTAACATTAGATTGAATTAGGAATTGTTCTTTGGCTTCATTATCAAGCTGAGGCAATTGTTAATTCTGTTTCTACTTCTCTGTTGCATGACAAAGATTTTTAAAAGGTTCACAATAAACTCTTAAAGATAATGAACCTGAAGTTGTGAAGCAGCTCTTGCCTGTAATCATTATCATGATACTTGGAAGTATAAGTTCCTAAAAACTGCCTGGATTTTGTATTTTGATTGTCACAGTATAACACAGAATTCACCAATAAGACATTATTATTATTTACTGGTTTTTACCATGGAATTACTATAGTTAGTTTCTGTTCATGAACTAAAACGGGAAGAAAACCCCACCAAAACCTCTGAAAAACCTCCCCCAAAAAGGTCAGCCATACAGATAACTTACATGTTTGAGGAACTAATGTGAGGAAATGTTGGCTTTTTAAAGTGATTATAAAATTGACTATTAAAACAGTATTTAGTAGCTGCCACAAGTCTATATTGGATTGGACCCCATGTGTGGTACTGTGTGGGGTATTTGAGGAGTGCCCATGAGTCACCTTCCTTCTAGCACTTCCCAAAGCAATAGTAAGAACTAAAAAAGCAGTGTTCACTACCACTTTCTAATATTCATCTAATAAGCACAGACAACTGATTTCTTCTTTTTTAATATATGACACTCACTCATCTTAAGCATCGGCAGCACAATGTCATCAACTGAATTGATTTTCTCATTGTATAATTACTAAGTAAATATTGCTAGTTCCTGATTTTTAAAACACTTTTTATATCCATCACACCTCTTTTTTTTCATTGTCAATTTTCTTTTACAACATGAACAAAATCTTTTTCTTCTTCCAGGCTGCCCTGTTTGCGGACAACTCTAGCTATTCATGGTGAGGATTCTGGAAGACAGCACGTTGGGCGTGGGACTCTCAGCTAGAAGAAGCGATGCCTCAGCCATTTTCCTTATCAGTGCAGTCAGTGGACTATGTCACAGAATTAATCAATACATATTTAATGCTGTGTACACTCCACAGTGGGCTATCGGCAGTATGAGCCTGAGGTGCAAGACGATAACTTGGCAGATTTCCCCTTTGCTCCCATGTTAGTCTGTCAGCCCTCTTATTCAGGAAGAGAGACTAATAAATTATACTACTACTGACAGCTGCTTCTGCCCACTGCTAGGCATGTCAGACTCTGTTATATCATTGACAGATAAAAGAACTCTACAGTTTTCCAAATAGTTTCCTCCAAATAGAAACCAACCACCACCACCCACTCATCTTTCCTGATTTCTCATCACCCTCCCCTTCGCAAACAAGGCAAGTGGGCAGAAATGCAAGGCAGTGCAATGACAGCTATGTTGAAGCAAGCCCTTTCTGAGTCATTTAGTGCTATGGGGAAAAAGAATATTGTTCTTATGGAATGGTGGAACATAGCTGTCATTTAAACCTCTGGCAGAGCATGCAGGAGTCTACATGTGCATATATGTACGCATGGCTTTGTTTGTGCATGTGTAAGTCAGAGAGGAAAGGAGGGCACAACACAAACACCAGAGGAAAAACACCACGTTTTACAAAACATCATTCTTCAGGAGGAAAAATATATTTAACCAAAAATTACTTCAGCGCAAAAAGGAGAAAAATTGTATTTCTTTGCATAAACTTTTTCAAAGACATAATAATAATACATCACAGCAGTTGATAACTGCTTCTCTTCCTTCTTGGGCACCTCAAAATTTTTTATATCAGAAAGTGAGGGGAGCAGCTAATATTTCAAGTGTCTGTTTTTCTTGAAAACTAGCCTATATAATCCTAGCCAGGAATTCCCCAAATGAAGACATTTTTCACTGGAAAATATTGATTTGCAAACAGAAATGTGTTGTGAGAATTCTCTGGAGTCCCTTGACTTCTGTAAAAGCAAAAAATATAAAATAACCTATCCTGCTGTCTTCAATGATTTCCAAGAAGCTTTCTTGGGATGCTAGGCCTCGAGAACCATAGTTTCTTCATCTCCTCTCTACAAGTGCCTTCCAGGTCCTCTGTCTCTGACAAGCCATCCTGAGAATTTTCCAGCTCAGGGAAAGGTGGGCAGATAGGCGGGCCACAGTTGCAAGAGATACAAATGCAGGTGTTTGATGCTGTGGAACAGCCCTACAGAAACTGGGCTGTGCTGAGGTCACAAGGTTCTTGCTGTTTCAATGGTACTACTCCACGGTGCTAGTCACTTAACTCATGGTAATAATTGTGGCTGAGTAAATATTGTCTTTAATTATGTACTAGTTTGAAAGCAAACCAGTGAGAGACTCCAAGTCAGAAATACAATTTAATAGGAAAAATAAAATAAATGCAATAGTACAAAAAAACCCACTGACAGAGTTGGAATACAACCTGACCCCCAATCAGTCAGGGAATTGGTAGCAGTCCAATTAAATGGTGGCTGCAGCCCTCCTGGAGCAATGGTTCTGTTGAAGCAGTGATCCTGTAGAGAGGGTCTGCTGTTCCTCTGAAGGTCCAGTGGTGGTGTAGAAGGGTCTCATCTTCCTCTGGGAATCCAGTGAGAAAAAGGCTGCTTGTGGTGTTCAAAATCTCAGATTATATCCAGGATGGAATGCTTGGTTCCTCCCTCTAGGCGGAGCATCTCACAATGGGATGATGTAATTTTATCAGTCCTGGGTGAGACTAGATGGCCCATTAACAGAAGATATCCCCCTGGAGGGAGGATGGGTCATGGGAGAGATAAGGAACACTGCCCCACCTGGTTTCAACAGCTGGCCCATTAACAAAAGATACTCCCTGGAGTTTATCAGGGATGAGTCATGAAGGACATGGGGAACACTGCCCCACCAGTTTTTAACAGCTTATGAAGATGGTGATAGAATACATACTTTTGGGCACATCTTACATTGTAACCTAGGACCTATTATTAATTGCTTTTATTTTATGAAGTTGTCTTTTTCTGTGGTTTTTTTTGGTTTTTTCTCCCCCTTCTTCCTCTTGAACTTCCTGCTATCCTAGTATTCTTTCATTCAGTTAAATGCAAAACAGATGGTTGAACTAATTATTTTTTGCTGTCTATGTCTATGTTGCTCTTATAATCCAGATTCCTTGCTTTGCTTGAGAGGAAGGTAGATATAAAAAAACCCAACAATTCAATCAATAAATTTTGTCTTGATTTTTAGTTTCACATACCCTTTGACAACATGATCCATCTCCTAGGAGACAGTGAGCATTAGCAAGGAAACAAAGTGTACCTGTTTGAAAGCCAGTAACTGTTATTAATTTTGTTTATATTAACAGTAGCTGCAAAGATCTACCTCATTTTGTTTTCATCACCTAAACAAAAGGATGCCACTTCCTGTGAGAAATGGTACTATCAAATGTTAGTGAATTGAATCAGACATTTTCTTTTCATTGTTTATTTCTAAATGACCATCTTGTGTTAGTGAATACATTACTGTTGATAGCGAACATCAAGTTCTGCTAAATAGAAAATTTTCAAACATTTTGATAATTTTTTTAACTAAAAGCATAAAAACATATGGAAAATGTAGAAAATAAAAAAGAAATATCACACGCTTGTGGGGAAAAAATCTGAAATAGACATTTTTTATTAATATACTTTATTAAAAAAACATAGAATTGCTAATAATATTAATGGGGGTTTTTTTCACTTCTTTAAAATTCCAGTAGGAATCCTAAAATGAAAATACAAAGTTATACATCATTCCTTATTTCTCTTTTCCTTTCAGTAACTGACCACAGTTATTGGCCACAACCCTCACTGACAAGGAGTTTCTTTAAAATTACCTATATGGATAATATTTTGGTCTTATGATTAGGAACTCCACAAAGCATTTACACTCCTACAATATGAATGCTTCTGTAAACAAGAAATAAGTGTTTCTCTGCTTGTGAAGAAATTAGCAGCTAAAAAATGCTCTCAAGTTTTGTCACCACAAAACTTACTTTAACTTTTTGGATCACTGTTCAGTGATTTTTGTTACCTAAACAGCAGGGTAATGAATAAAAATTAGAGAAAAATATTTTCAGACATGAAAAAACCCCCCACATTTTTTAATAAGCCTGGTTGGTGAGAGAAAATGTGGTACAGCACTGATAACAACAGCAAAACATGAGAGAGTATAAATAAAAAACCTATCATAATCATTCACATTTTAAATAGTTTGATATTTTAATGATATGAATTTACAGTTCTGCATAATACAGGTTGAAGAATTCTTTTCTTTGAACAATATAAAAGAATATCAAACCTTGATTTAGAAATTTAGAAAGATGAAGAATATTTTAAGGGCCGCTATTTTACTGGCCTGTTGTACTCATTGTTTAAAATGTGACTTTATTTATAGTCTGAGATGATGTAATTCCTATTTGCAAACCTTCAGTCTTGGTGAGATGGACTGTGTAACTTCTCAGCTGAGTATTGTATCATTTCATGAACACTGATAACAGGTGCCAGGTTGTGCCAAGTCGGCAGGAAGTGAACGAGCCTATTTAGCAGGGAAATGCTTCCAGATTGCACCGTTTCTGGAAGGTCATTAGAGAGGGATTCATAGCAAGAATTGAGTCTGTGGCTCGCATGAAGTCCAAAAGACTCTGAGATGCAGCTAGCAGCCAGCTAGGTTTCTTCCTAAGGACCAGAGGGAGTTACAGAGGTTTTTTTCCCTCTTGTCAGCTAATTAGGTGAGCAAGGGGTGGTGCCAGGACCATTTGCAGGAGATTTAAAAGCGCTGAGTAAGCATCTTTCACCTTCTTATCAGTTGAGTAAGGGGCAGCACCGGGACCATTTGCAGGAGATTTAAAGGAACTGACTAAGCGACTCTTACCCTCTTACCAGGTGAGCAAGGGGCAGTACCAGGACCATTTGCAGGAGAGTTAAGCTGCACCAGGGGTGGTTTAAATTGGACATAAGGAAGAAGTTCTTCACAGAAAGGGTGATTGGGCATTCAAATGGGCTGCCCAGGGAGGTGGTGGAGTGACTGTCCCTGGAGATGTTAAAAGAAAGACTGGAAGTGGGACTTTGGTACCACGGTCTAGTTGACAGGGTGCTGTTAGGTCATAGGTTGGACTCAATGTTCTCAAAGGTCTTTTCCAACCCAGTTGATTCTGTGATTCTTCAGCCTGGAAGGGTCCTTATTTGACCAAGAAAAGAACTTATGAGGATGAAGAACTGTTTACAGACTCTTTCTAATCTTCCATTATTTAAAAAATGAAAATTAAAATATTTTAAAAATATATAATTTTTTGTGTTTTAAACATATTTATGCATATTATTCCTTCCCTCAGTATAATTTCCAGGAAATCTAACTGTACAGATCTGGACTGCAGACTGTAAAGCTAGAAAATCATTCTCTAATAGGAAAAAAAATACTTGCTTTAAGAGTATGATGTAGCTAAACATAGAGGTTATTCCAGGAATGGAAAATTTTACTCCTACCCTTTTAACCCATCTTACAGACTTCACTGTCAGATTTCACAATTAGCTCACAATGGATCCACCATTTGCTTTGGGAAAAAGGCAGAGTCAAGTGATTAATTGTGAAACAGTATTTCAAATATCTAGCTTCTATTTCTCAAAAGAATATATTTTTATTTATTCAACCTGTGTAAGAGAAAAGGCTTAAACCAGTCTGAAGATTTTTAGAAACATTTTTGTATATTTTCTGGAATTTTCGTATTTTTATATTTAGATAAAGATAGCTCCATCTGATATAATACCAATGCTTATTCTGTGCCACACATATATAAAACAATTCCACTTTATTTTAATAGACTAGTACCATTTAAAATGAGGAACATTTTTTCTACGTTTTGTTTAAGAATACCTTCTCTCAAGTCATAAATGCCACCATCCTTTAGACCTGTTTCTAGGGTTTGGAGTTTTTTTTAATTGGAAGATTTTGGATTCAGACATTTGCAATTATCAAAATGAATCTTCTGCTTTTTAAAAAGGTTTTCAGAAGAAAACTTAAGCTATAAGTAGATAACTATCCAAGAGTCAATTATTTCATATATTCCATGTAGTTTTAGATTTAGCAATGCCACCAAGTGGGATCTCAATGGGGTTTGTAATGACTTGACACTGCATGCTGGGTTTGTTACTCATGCAGTTTTGATTCTTCTGCTCTCTTAGTGCATTGACTTCCATGAGGCACTGAAGACAATTTAGTCTTGCTAATTTTTAAAAATTTTCTCCAAATGCACCTAGAGTTAATATTATTTTTAATATATATTTTAATTGTGAAGCTAAGTATGATGTTCTTGATTCTGTGCAGACTGGATAGTAAAAATTATCTCTTTCAAATGCAGAAAACCAGTTTATAAAGCCATGTGTTGTTTCTCATTGTTTCTTTTATGAGCAAAATTTTATTGTTTAGTATTACGTAGAGTGGGAGTTTTTCTAAATAATACTATATTTTTAAAAATTAACATTTTCAAACTTCCTTTTTCTTACTATAATACTGTTTATAAGTGCAAATTTCTGTTTGTGTTAGTACTTTTCCATTCACTGTTTTGCCATTTCTCAGTATTTTTCGAAACAGATATGTGTAATTTTTTCCCATCGTAATGCAGATAAAGTCAGTTAAGTAAAATACAGTCTTAGAACATGCACATGATTTATCCCGTAATATTCTCTCTGGCAGCTAACCTCAGTCAGCATGAAGTATTTTCTGTTGCTAAGACAGAGTAAAAAAAGCCTGATATAAAAAATTAGATAAAAGATAAAATAATGCCCTCTTCCCTGTTGAATGCCTCTCCAATTGTGTTATTATTGATAACTGCAGTTACTGCAGCTATCCCCTGGGTGTGGGAATGGGGAATATTTATGGTTTCTTGATATCTAGCCAGAAGCCTGACTTTGGATTTGTCCTAAGGGCTACTGTCAAAAGACATAAAGAGAAACCCAGAATTTCATTTACATATTGCTAATTTATTTATATTATTTGCTTATTTATGTAAAGCCTTATGGTTTAGTCTGACTAAATTTATTGACAAAACAAGAGATTTCTTTGGGCTATTTTTTGGTTTTAATATTTTTTTTCCCCTCTGGAAAAATAAAGTTTCTGCCCCTTTCTGACACACATCAATCATGGAACCTTGGGATTTTATTATTATGATGACTTTTCAATTTGAATTTTATTACAATATGTAAATCATTCTTGATACTATTTTTAAATGTTAGCCTGACTGCTATATGACACAAGTTCTTGGCTGTCACAGCTGAATTCAAGGTGCCTTATTTACCTTGCCTAACTCATACGCAATATGAAGCTGCTCCCATCAGGGGAAATGCAGTCTTTTGGGGAACATCTTGTCCTAAAAGTAGCAGTGAAATTTTTCACAAAGCAGAGAGAATGCAGAATGAATTGGGGCTCCATGAAGCTCTTCAGTGACAAGTCTTACCTGCATGAGTGTCTGCATCTCACATGTGACTGTATAGGCAAGCATTAAGGAATATTGAATGAAAGCCCCTGAGATTGCTTATCTTAATATTAAAATTGAAAATCAAATGATAGTTATTTAAACAGTACAGTAAGTTGCAGTGAAAGTATTTATCAAATAATTATGGGGCAATATTCAGTGAGTTTTGTAGATTTTATTATGCAAAATCAACATAATATCAAGCAAATCAATGCATAATAAGCTAATAAGGAAGGGATGAAAAACAGTGTTATATAATATATAATATAATATATTATGCTAGTGCAAGAAAAATGTTCAGGACCAGGTATCATAACAATGTAACTACTGGAAAAAGAGATTCAACTCATTTTTTTTAATGTTTTCTGCACAGCCATCAACCCACAAGATTTTTTTCCCACATATTCTGAGTGTGAAGTAATCATTAGACTCTCTGTTTTACCTAATGGCTTTCCTATAAACTTGTTCAAGATCTGTGTTGTTGTTTGCACCCAGCTGGCAACTAAGTTCACAGCTCTCATTCACTCCCCACTACCCTCCCAACCACACTGGAATGGGGAAGAGAACTGGAAGGGTAAAAGTGGGAAAACTGTTGTGTTGATATAAAAGACAGTATAATAGGTAAAGCAACAGCTGACCACAAAAGCAAATTTAAACCAGGAATGCATTCACCACTTCCCATGGGCAGGCAGGTGTTCAGCCATCTCCAGGAAAGCAGGCCTTCAAAACACATTAACAGTGACTTGGGAAGACTCTGAATGTCACCTTCTTCTTCCCGCACCTTTATGTGCTGAGCATGATGCCTTATGGTATGTCATATCCTTTTGGTCAGCTGGGGTCAACTGTTTCAGCTGGGTCACTTCCCAGATCCTTGCAGATCACCAGTCTGCTCTCTGGTGGGGTGGGATAAGGAAAAGACCTTGACTCTGCCTAAGCCCCACTCAGCAGTAACTAAAACATCCCTGTGTTATCAAAACTGATACCAGCACAAATACAAACCCCAGCCCCATACTATCCACTATGATAAAACTTAACTCAATCCCAGTAAAAATGGCCATAGCTTACCAGAATTAGCACTGTTCTATTATCCATCATTCTCCTATAAAGAAATTAGTATTGTTAATTCAGCTAGGTGCAAATTGTAAATAATTTAATTAAAGTCCAGTTTAATGTTTATTGACATCAGCAACTTTTGAACAAAACATTTCCATTTCCATGGAAACTTATAAGTAATAGGTACAGTGGGTGTCTGTCTTATATTCTGCTGACTTTAATATTTCTTAGAAATAGCTGAGCTCTGCAAAGACAAATCTGTTTGTGTCTCTAAGGTTTGCATGTAAAGTTCCATGCAACAATTGATTTTTGTGACAGTCCATTGTTGTATGAAACATCATCTTGAAGTTCTGTTCTCTAAGCTCAGCCCTCTGCTGTTTAGAAATTAAGTCTTAATGTTTGGGGTCTTTTTTTTTGCCTTTTTTTTCCCCTTGTACTATGGCACTAATCTCATGTATTGGGATTCCATCCAATAGCACTGTTTTATAGCTCTGCCTGTGAGGTAATCTGGGAAGTATGAGAGAGAAAAATAGCAAGAGGACTCTTTTCTTCTGACACCAGTTGATATATGCAGAGTTGCACAGAAGTAAAACATTATGCAGGTTCTCTTCTCATGGTTAAATCATGTAATATAGATTGACTGTAGTAATTAGAGTATTCTAGATTCATTTCAGTTATTAAAGAAGGAACAATATCTGGAAAGACAAACACTGAGAGGTCGGGGAAGAAAGGCATGCTTTTCTCAGTTCACTGTTAGCTGAATCCAGAAATATATAACTTATGAAAAACTTAACTGCTCACCAGGATGATGTGGATGCTGATGAGAAAGTTAGAATCAGTCAAGTTAGCAACATCAGAAAAAAGCCATAAAATAATTTTGTTTTTCAGGTACAGATGAAAATCTGAATATAGTAAAGATAAAATACATCACTACTATGAAAGCAAATAGTTATAGAGAGTTCAACACAATATTATGTCTGATTAGAGACTAGCAGAGAAGTTTTAATAGAAAATAGTATCATTCAAACTGACAGGCACAGGAATTTCTGATGAGTTCATGAAGTGGGGATAAGCTTAAATTTAAACATAGGTGAGCAACATGGCAATTTCCATTCAAATTTGATGATGTGAATAGACTATGATGACCGTATCTTCAAACTTCAGCAGGGAAAAAGGCTTTCCTGGCCCTCTCAGACTGAGTAGCCTGTTTTTTTAATCCACTTTATTCTTATTCTATACAGATGAGAATTGAGTTTATATAAATTATCGAATTTACTCATGGTACATTTCTCCCAGCTAACATATGCAGGCAATGCTAAAAAAAACCAAAACAAAAACAAACCACAAAACCAAACAGCAACAAAACAAAACAGGAGAGTAGTGTCTCTAAAACCTGCACTGGCAATTCAGTACAGCTGGAGCTGCAAAAAGGTCTGCTGGAGAGCCTCTTCTTCAGCAGATACTGAAAATTTGTTCATGTAGGACTACATAATAAATGAGTCATGAGACTTAGGGCTCCAGAACAAATTTTTTTCCCTAATTAAATGAGTCATATAGATAACAAGAAATGAATCTCATTTGTGACACAAGTAGAAATTCTGTATCTCATTTTTATATAACTTTGAAAATCCTTATAGCCAGGATTCATTTTACACAGAGAAATGCATCCTATCAATTATGACCAATCTACCTCCCACTGAAATTCACTATTCATCTACAGAAGTAGACGTATTCTAAATTGTATATCCTTTTTCTTGATTAATAATAATGTGTGAATTTTGGTCCTGACATCAATTTTTTTCATGTGTTATTGCTAACATACTAAATGTAAAATGATTATTTGAAATTATATGAATTTAAAGTTTCTACATTTTAGTGACATGTTGCAATCAACTGTCTATTAACTCTGATTTATTTCTAGACCAGAAAAAAAATTAACTTATAGAAGTTCTAAACTTTTCTTTTTTAAAAAAGCATTTAATATATAGTATAGATGAAAAAAAGTTACTAAATTTTATTGGTAATTGTAAACTCAGCTAAAGGAAAAGGAAATTAATGACATCAAAAAGTAGCTGTCCATTTGTACTTGAACCTCTTTTTTCATACAGACAATTTTCTATTCTATTTCTATTTCAATATCCTTCATAAAAAGAGAAAAGAAATAACCAACAGCACAGTTTACTGAAGAAATATGTATATAAAATAAATTTCAATAAATTCAGTTATTCTTCCATCTAATAATATTCAAGGTAGACTTGAATGAAACTTCTTTCACAGCTCCTTTCAGTCAGTTAGACAGGTGGTTTGTTTGGGTTTTTTTGCACCTAATATCTGTAGTTTAAATTATGTCTGGCATACAAAACATATTTGTTAATTAGTACATGAAAAATAAAAAAAATTCTTTGGTATATGAACATGCTGCATGAATATGCTGCATTTCCTTAAGATTTTCCTGAAAGACATTGTTCTGCTATCTTAAGAATTCCGAGTTGAGAAAAAAAAAATTTAAAAAGAGAGAGAATTAGATCTCCATAGATAGTTTTATAGTTGAGAAATTCCTTTTAAAAACATATTCACAAGAGTAAATGCAGTCCATTATGGTTATTTTATCAGGGTGGGGTCATCTGAATTCTACATTTTCTGGGAAATAGAACAGTGTATCTCTCTTGAGTGTTTATACACTGACACATGCAGCATGGGAAAAAAAATTGCAGAACTGTGAGGAATCGGGGGTCAGAGTGCTGTGGCAAGGCTACCAATTCTTGGAACAAGGAGAATGGGGTAGTACAGCTCACATGGTTGGAGTGCTACCAGGGATGGCTGTGAGCTTTGTAGGAAGGAGAGGCCAGGAGGGCAAGGGAAGAAGTTGCCCTTTATGTGAGAGACCAGTGGGAGTGTGTGAACCTTTGCCCAGAGGCACATGATGAACCAAACGACGATTACAGGTGGGGAATAAAGGGCAAACCTAGGCCTGTGTGTCTGCTACAGACCTCCTGGGCAGAAAGAACTGGATGACAGCTTCTTCAGACAACTGGAAGAAACCTCACTTTTGTAGGCTGTGGTCCTCATGGAAATAAGACCACTCTAATACCTGCTCAAAGGACAACACATCAGGGCACAAGCAATCCAGGTTTCTAGTGTAAACCGATGGCAAGTTTCTAATGAAAAGGGAAGACTAGCTGCTGAACCTCCTGTTTACAAATCAGAAAAACTATTCAGGGATGTGAAGGTGAGAGGAAGCGTATATGACAGTGATAATGAGAGAGTAGAGATGAGAATTCTGAGAGGAGGGAACAAAGTAAAAAGATGAATAACATGCTTAAATGTAAGATGGACTTTGGCCTGTTCAGATACCTGCTTGGAAGAATCTCAGTAAGAAGAATTCTGTCTCTGACTGGCTTATTTCGGGTCCCCTGCCTGCCACTGTGCTGCTTGCCACCTGGTGTTTCTGGAGACCAGTCTTTAATCATATAATCTCACTCTATTTCTCTTCTGATAGGAAAAGTGATGTATATATTAACTGGCAAGAAGATGGCAAACATGAAAATGCATGGAAAAAAGTCATTTTTCCATGGTTCTTTTAAAGTAAATAATTTTTATTCCTACTTCACCTAATTTCATTGCTTGTTGATTGGCAGTTAGCCACTGCCAATACAGCTGGCGAGATAATTTGGGTGGTGCTATCCACAATGTTCTACACATATTTGTTGTGGTAGAACAGAAGAAATTCAAAGAGATTTTCTGTCTCTGCCTGTCTCAGTAATGTCTTTTCTTCCCATCTTGCAACTGTACAATAAGAAAGGACATTTCCCTATCATATTTCAAGACTTTGGGGATCAGCATGTTGTCGTTATATTGTCGTAATATTGTTGTTAACATTTGTGCCAGGTTTCTGATGCTCTTGTTTTTACATGTGTTACCCAGCCAAAGAATATACAAGCGCAAATACATGCCCTATTGAAAAGGATTTCCCAACTTCAAATTTATCTATCACTGTCTTTCCCAAGTTGGCAACATAACAATTATCTGCCCTGTCTTTTCCATGAACCCTGTAGAAAATCACTGTAGGCACTCCTGCATTGTCCCCACTGTGCCAGCAGTGATTACACCTGTTTCATGAAGCCATGGCAGATAAAGTCATTCACTGGGAGCATTGACTTTAATCAGAACTTCTTCAATTACTGCTTCTCTGCAAAACAAAGGGGAGTAAATGCCAAAAACCTAGGAGCAGGAACTTGTTCTGAAAAAAACAGCCTCAACCAGAGCCTATTGCCACACATTCTTGGCCCAGAGAACCACCAGGGCCACATTGTACTTAAGGTTCCAGCAGACTATTCCATTCAAGATCCGTTACTATTGTTACGTATTTTGTTGATATTTAAGGGGAAAAAATGTTGCACAAGTCTTGAGTTTTGACTGCTTTCTGGACTGTCTGCATGTCTTTTTTAGCCTAGCTCTGCAGATCTGTAGTTGTTACTTTCCTGCCCATATAAGCTTCTTTCCTGCACAACAGATCAGCCCCATATATATTCCATTCACTTACACATGATAAAAGAAATTTATCTTCTGGACAAAAGAAAAACAACAGAGATATTTGCAGATAGATATAAATATGCTATGAATTAAAAACCCCTGGGGACTGGCGACCAGGATGTTTGAAGTCAAACCCCATAGGAACATGTCAAGTTTGCCCATCACCTGCTATCATCTACATTAGCTCTTGTGTGTTTTTCTTCTTATGCTGAATGCAAGCATGCATTAAATCCACTGAGGTATCTGAGGACTTCTGCTTTGTTTCTGTTTACTTTGGCCTACTTTGGCAGGGACACCTTTCACTAGAACAGATTGCTCAGAGTTCCATCTAATATGGCCTTGAACTTTTGGGGATGAGGCATCCACAACTTCTCTGGGCAACCAGTTCCAGTGCCTCACCACCCTCACAATAAAGAATTTCTTCCTAATATCTAATCTAAACCTGATCTTATTCAGTTTGAAGTTATTCCCTGTTGTCCTATCGCAGGACATATTCTTGTAAATAGACTCTCTCCATCTTTCTTATAGACTCCCTTCTGGAAGGGAGCAATTAAGCCACCTCAAAGCCTTCTCTTCTCCAATAAAATCCCAATCCTAATTCTCCCAGCCTTTCCTCATAGGCGAGGTACTCTGTCTCCCCTAATCAACTTGGTGGCCTCCTCTGGACTCACTCCAACAAGTTGATGTCTTTCCTGTGTTGGGGAGCTGGGAGCTGGATGCAGCAGTGAAGGTGGGGCCTCACCAGAGCAGAGTAGAGAAGAAGAATCCCCTCTCTCACCCTGCAGGCCACGCTGCTTTTGATACAGTCAAGGACATGTTTGGCTCTCTGGGCTGCAAGTACGCAGTGATGGGTCATGTCCAGCCTCTTGTCCATCAGCAGCCCCAAGTCCTTCTTGGCAGAGCTGCTCCCAATCTGTTCATAGTAGCAGTCAAGATTCAGCATATCTTGTATTCTAATAACGGAGTACAGATGTGGCATAATATATTATCTCATTCTTCAAACCTGCAGAAGTTGTTCTCTTGAATGAGATTTTCTTCCAGTACCTGAGAAGATCTAACCCTTGACTCTAGCTAGAATTATAAGGGTGGACAAATCATTAAGTGGACAATTTCTGTTCTGGCTGATTCTGGCAGGTCATACTGGGAAATCAGAAGTGGTATTTTCTCTTTCAGTTATAGAGACCCATATGTCTTCAGCTCCAAAGCAACAGGCATCGAGACACCTTAGGGAAGAAAAATCTTTCTGCAACAGAAAGAAAGAATCGAACCTAAGTGAATGAATTTACAGAAGGGATATATTCTCCCAAATGAGGGCAGCAGCTTCTTGCTGATGTTAGAGGACCAGATTTTTGACAAAAGACAAGGAAGTTATGATGCATATGTGGCATACCAGGTTCTAGTCACAAATGAAAAGTGCATAATGAAAAGCATGCTGAACAAGTCAGCCCTTCAGAAAGTTTAGATCAGTTTTGACTGAAAGAAAGCTTTTACCCATTTCGCTTTTGCATCAGTGCTTTGATCAAATAGCCTGATGCCATGACTGAATAAATTTTAAAATGAACTTAACAGCTCATAGAATTACAACCTATTTTGTAAATAATACAAAAGCCCCTCATTCTTGCAGCTTCTTATAATTTTAATTTCTGATCAGTTAATACCTGAATTTCCTTTCCAGTAACCTATTAAATCACATTCCATGCTGCAAAGGTTTTATGTACGTATAGTTTAGCTTCATATTTATTTTTTCCTTATCTACCTTAAAGAAAAAAAAATAACTAGTACAATATAAATTCTCTAAGCTCCCATTATTAAGCATGTGTATAAGGTTTAAAATGCCCCTCTTATTTTCATTTTCACTTATCAGTACTGAACTATGGACTTGGTCAAATAAAGTTAAAATGCAATTTGTTTGGAGAAAAGCTTCCTTCACACCTCCTGTGACCTCAGATTAAGTTGATTTTATTACACTCATTAAAACCTGAGTAAAAATTCAGTTAAGATTATGAAGCTGTTGAAAATCCTGGATGAACATGGATGCACTTAAACCCTTCTTTTTGTCTGGAATACCTGGGAGGAAAAGAAAAATCGCTTCTGATTTTTTTTCCTTTCATCTGTTCACCTTTGCTTTCCTTCTGTATAGTAATCAAAACATGCAGTGGTTCTAGGAAGACATACATTTTACATGTTGGAACACAGCCCTTCTGAAAACTCCAGCGGGGATTTATAGAAGGAAAACACCAAGAACCACTTTCTTTGCACCCTTAGTAACCGCAGCAGCCTTCCCCTTGCTAAGACATCTTATCGAGTCTTCAATATTGTCTAGTTCTTACGGAGGGCATAAGCCAGGTTCTGTGTGAAAACCTGTAATCTGATTACAGTAACATTATTATAAACTGCTTTAAATTTTTTTGTTTCTTTCTGTCACACATTAATACATCTTCAACTTCTCTTTAATTACCTGTGACTTCCCTGTAACATCAGCAGAGCAGGCCCTTGATCTTGTCTTTATCTATTGCTCTAAGAAAGCCTAGAGAGCCACCCTCACATCCTGGAAAGCCTACCAAAGCAGCAATCTGAAGGAAGCAGTTCCTTTCATCTCCTGCTTAAACAAGACAAAAATTAAATAAAAAACTACTTAAATACAGAAAATCTGACAATAGGAAAAGAGTCACGAGGAAAGCAAAGGGAGCAGGAAGGAGAAGTCTATAAAAAGCTTCAGGCAGACCCTGCAAGACTGGCAAAACTCCAATCCTCTGAAATAGAAAAATCAATTAGATACACCAAGCAGAGATATGATGCACTAGGGAAATAGGGAAAAAAATCCTGTTCTACACAGAGACGGAAACAGAGACTGCAAGAAGTAAATATGCACCCACATCTTTCTCATCAGAAGCAGGTTGCAGCAAATCCACACTAATCACTCCAAAACCCACAATCAGATAGTTTTGGTGTCTGCGTGACTCTCAATAAATTCATGATTCCATGTTTCAAACCCTGAAATGAAGGTATTCCATGCAGCCATCAAATGCCTGCATTCTCAAATCCACAAAAAGACAACCTGAACTCTTTATTTGCAGAGGAGGTGGTAATAAAGGTAATTAGATCAGGCAGACTGAAAAATCACCCAGCTGGATAACTTGTATACCATGCAAAATTCTGTTTAACTTCTTTCCCTTCTCAGAAGCTGTACAGAGCCATGTTAGATCCATCAGCCCCTGAAACTTAGACAATAATGAAATCTTGGAAATGAACTCAGACAACAACAAAACTTGTGGACAACTGTTCAGTCAGGTCTCAGAAGGAACTGAATGAAGAATTTGATATTAATAATTGACCCACTGAATTTAGCCCCCTTCTACTTATTTAGAAGAGCTGCAAAGAAATGTTTTAACACCTAATTTTGAATAAAGGCTCTGGAAATGGAATTTAAATATGTAACCTTAGGAGGACCTCAAGGATAAAGTGGTGTCTGTTTATGGCTGTGGATAGTAAATTATCACAGGCTTGAGATATCTAATGCTTCCTGAAACTCCTTGGGGTATAGTGAGAATTCATCCTTTACCCAGTATGGAATTTTGTATAGAGATGCCACTAGTTCTTTGTTAGAACTCTTTGTGGAAGAGATGAATGCACAGATTAAGATGAAAACTCAGCAGCGAAGTTCCCTGGGCAGAAAATAGTTGCCTACAATCTCCCATAGCGCTAAGCAGGTCAGCTGTTCCTAAGAAGCAATCTTGTTAGGTGTCAAAGCTCTGCATCAGCAAAAAACATACTGCACCTATTGATGCAACTGTTGTCTTCTTCATAGAGCTGCTAGAGGTTCATTGTTCAGGTATCACTAGCGCTGTGTTCCCCCGTGGGCACCACTGCCTAGGCATGCTCGGAGCAAAGCTAACGTATATTGACAACACTGAGTTCAGCAGAAAATGCAAGTCACAATCCATTTTATTCAAAAGTAGGGGCAGACATCCTTATGGCATAGGTCTTCCTGCCTTATGAGCAGAAGCAGTTTCTGAAATAGGTTTAATAGGAAAGCAAGCCACAGCAAACAGTGCAATTTTGCAGTATAAGCACTCTTTTTGAGAAAGAGAGTGTTTCTCACACCCATGTTATGGATTCTATCTGGCTTTATCTAATATTTGTTTAATTTATAATATAAGAAAAACTTCTTTAGCACATAAAAGACATTCACAGTTTTTAACTAGATACCCTAATGTTTAGGTTGCTTTATCAAGCTTCCTCTGTATCTGTGGTGGGTTAACCTTTGTTGGTCACCAGGTGCCCACCAAGCTGCTCTATCACTCCTCTCCTTGAATGGAAAGGGGGACAGATAATATGACAGAAAGGCTTGTAAACTGAGAGAAGGGTAGGGAGAGATCACTCACCAAGTACTGTCACAGGCAAAACAGATTCAGCTTGGAAAAATCAATGTAATTTATTGTCTGTTAAACAAATAAAAGTAAATCTTAAAACCACTTTCCTCCTACTTCCCCTTTCTCCCCAGGCTCAACTTCCCTTCCGATTTCTCTACTACCTGCCTCTGAGTGCTCAGATGGGTAGGAAATGGGGGTCGTGGTTAATTCATTATACATTGTCTCTACTGCTCCTTCCTCCTCATATTCTTCCCCTTCTCCACACCCTCTGCAGTCCTCCACAACCTTCTCCAATATGACCCCTTCCTACAGGCTGCTGTTCTTCATGAACTGCTCCAGCATGGGTCCCTTCCATGGAGTACAGTCCTTCAGGAGCAGACTGCTCCAGCATGGGTCTTCTGTGGGGTCACAGGTCCTGCCAGGAGCCTGCTCCAGCACAGGCTCTCCACAGGGTCACAGCCTCTTCAGTGTGCAACCATCTGCTCCACCATGGGGTCCTCCACGGGCTGCAGGTACATCTCTGCTCCACCATGGACCTCCATGGGCTGCAAAGGGACATCTGCCTCATCATGGTCTTCACCATGGACTGCAGGGGAGTTTCTACATCTTAATGTTTTAAGATAAAATGAAATGGTAGCAGGAATGTGCTTTACACTCAGTAGCGTACAGAAACAAAAATCAGGAAACATTTCAAGGAACACTCTACTAAGGCTAACATTTCCAGTCCTCCTCATTTTCTAATTGCATATTGATATCCTATACAAGATGTACAAAAATATCTTTTGACATTTTCCTGCTCCTAAGTTCTGTTTAAGTGGCCTCTAGTGCTAACAAATGCATGATTCTTAAGCATGATAATTTTTAGCATTTATTGCATGTATGGCATAATATTTTACAACACTTTGCAAACAATTAATAATCATTTAATATGAAATTCAGTGTCTTAGAAAATGCAGTACTGACTCAGTTTTTTATTTCTTTTTCTTTGTTTTGCCTGTATGGATTATGTGCACTACTTGAATTCATTTAATTGGAATGTAAATTTTAAACCAAGCATCAGTCAATTAACTCACCAAACACCTTTCAGGATAAGGCCTGACTGGGGCATAATTCACTAAGACTTTTGTCTTCCTGCTTTTTAATTTTTCCTCAATATCATTTACTCTTTCTTTGCTTTGGTATGTTTTTTTTTCTTTTTTTTTTTCTCCTTGGCCAAATAAATGGCTGAAGAGAATATTTTTTTGCAGTTAATTGGAATTGACCTACCAGCAGTGAATAAATATTTACTGTCTGCTGTACAGAAATAGGTATCTCTATACCTGCCCAACTGTAGCTTTGTAGAATAGGACCTTACTCATAAAGGTGGCAGCTGGATAGAATAGTTAAGGTATGATTTTTTTATGACTTGCTAGGCAAGACAGAGTAAAAAACCCCCACATAAGTCACCAGGAGATTAGTTACTTCAGCTTAAGGCTGCAGCAACTTATGTTTCCAACTTTTGTCAAATCTCTTCACCTTCCCCATCTTTCCCACACACCTATATGTTTCATGTGGGAAAGAAAACTTAATCCATTTTTTATATCTTTCAATCTTGAGCACTAAATTTGAGCAGTGAACACATGATTTACCTCAGTGTTGAAGACAACTATTTT
Source organism: Gymnorhina tibicen (assembly GCA_013399875.1). Lineage (NCBI taxonomy): Eukaryota > Metazoa > Chordata > Aves > Passeriformes > Artamidae > Gymnorhina > Gymnorhina tibicen. The sequence continues at coordinate 442,126 of VXAZ01000788.1, forward strand.
GTTCACTCTGATAAATGCAGGGATCAAAAATGGGTTTAATGAGTCAAAATTCAGGCCTTGTTAAAGGATTACTTACCAAAAACTCATTATTAAATGCTTACAAAATACAGTGGCCCTGTACATAAGAGTTCATCCCAGTCTGCCTGCCACAGCTTCTCGCTTCATTTAAGACAAATTATATCTGTTGTCAAAATACATTTACCTTCGACATAAAACTAAAAACGCAAAGGCATAATGCCATGTTATCAATGCAAACACACATATAAATTAAGGATACGACTTGCCCTTTAATAACCAGTCAAAACAAAATTTTCAGTTAATAGAAGGTGTTGAGTGGCAGTTTGGAATTCCACTGCTGGGTTTTCATCCAAAGTGAAGTTTTCTTTCACCAAGTTTACACCAGTAATTTTTCCTTTGCTGCTTCAGATTGAATGCTATAGAGAGTGGAAAATTAGGTTTTTTACACCATTACCTGTTTCCCATTTAGCATCTTCTAACATTCTAATTTCAGTTGCTCCTTATGCAAGTTTAAAAGTTTGTTTCTAGTCTGCAGAGCTCTTTAGGAAAAAGTTCCACAGAAAAAGAGCAAGCTAATCAGTTCATTTATAACTTCTTTTATTATTACATTGACAAAGAGATTAAAAAGCTATACCAGCAGAAACTTGACAGTGGACTGATTTTAGTTAAGATGGAGTCCATGTTCTCCATGCTTTTACATTATCAAATAAACAGTACAAGAAAAGGCATCTAGAAGTGCCTAGAAATCTCTGCCTCACTCCCTAACAGAGTATTACTTACCTAAGACCTCAGCAATTTTTTTTTTCTACCTGGTGTATGATATAACAAGCTATTACACGACAGTATTCTAAATAAAGCCACTGGAATGTATTCATAAGCTTATTTTCTACGTAAATGTAGGAAAACATACACAGAACCATACAGCACTTCACAAATAAGACATTAGGACACATCTTCCCCATTAGCATTTGTTTGAACTCCTTTTTGCTGTTAAGAGGGGTCTTTCAGCTGATTGCTCCAAATCCAGTTTTTCCTCTCTTTCTCCCCTCTCTTTGCACACACAGTTTGCCTAAAAGGTCATTCATCTTTTTTCTCTGCCCTCCTTTGATTTCTTTATGCTCTTTTCAGGCTCCATATCTACTGCAGATGAACCTATCTCCTCCACGTCTCTCTTCAAACTCATTGTATATTATTTTTATGCACTGGGAGAAATTTTCCTACATAAATCAGTCTAAATAAGCCAGCATACTTTTTAAATCCATTCACTGACTTCTCCTTCACCGCAATCCATAATTTAAAGATTCCAGTGATTAATTTTCGTGTGTAACTCTATCTTCTTCTGTCCAAGACACTCTGCCCTTTTATCTTGCCTCTTGCATGTTATTTGCTCTTTAGGGAACATAGCACTAATATGCTGGTAGCCCTTTTCTTCAAATAAATGCCAAAATTGCAGTCAGTGTGGAACAAAGATCTCTCATGCTGAACACTAATGGGTTGCTGATCATCTAGACCATGGTACTAGGTAGTAGCTGATATTCTGCACTAACATCTCTCCATCTCTCCTCTGAGGAGCTATTTATTTGTTTTTTGGTTCACCATCTACCAAAAGAGAGATTAGATTTGTCCTCTGTATCAAAAATATATTTAGAAAATAAATAGATCAGTATAGATCTATATGTATGTATCATAGATAAATAGAAATGTATAGACGTCATAAAAGAGGCCCTATGGAGATATTAAAATTCAGTTAAAATCTTTCCTTACCACCACATCTGACCCATTTTTTGGTTGGTGTCATGGCAACAAAAAGATTAAATCCTATATTGCTGTATTTCGAAGTAGAAAATAGCAGCATGTCATCCATTAATCTTCTGTTCTATAGAGGAGGATGAGATGTGTAAAATAAAAGAACCCCACTTGAGATTTCACCTCCTATCCCCCTTGTTCCCTGCTTGGAAAAAAATGGTTGACTAACTCTTGTCCTTTTATGAAAATATAGCAATTAAATATTTTTTAAGAATGCATTTTAGAAAGGGAAACTCATCAACAAACTAGAGATCATTTGGATCACCCTGGATTAAGCACTAGTTTATTAATTAAACTAGAAATGAAATCTCTGACAGTCTCTCATATGCTGATTAACTGCTCTAACAGTTCTGTTGGACTGGATTGAGTTAAAGGAACAGAGAAAGGAAGAGGTCTGTTAATTATTTTGGAGTTCTGCTCCGTCTGTGTAGGGGAGTTTCCGTCTTCTTGCCCTTACCAAGGAGCTTCTCAGCACTGGCTCTTTTGTACTTCAAAATAGTACTTCTCCAAGAATACCTGAGGAAAATGCCTGAATAAGTTATTTCCCCTGGAATTTTCACCTCAATATTTTATATAATTATTCTGACACTTGGCCTTTACAATCTGCCCACATAGAAGGACTGAAGTACAAATTTCCACTTCCTGCTGTCCTTAGTCATCATTAAAGACGAGTGAGTTTAGTTGCTGTTTTCAAAAATTTAGATCATTAGTTACAATATCCAACAAAGTCTGTATATATTCAGTATGCTATTGGATGAAGTAAAACATTCCTGGAGTTATCAGCACATGACATAACATTGTCGCTACTTTTCAGTACTAACATATCCACATAAATCACACTAACACCAACAGCTTCAAGAAGAAACCTGAATTGCATTAGAACCAAAAAAAAGGTCTTGGATTTCCTAGGGGTATCATTTTCATTTTAAAATATCAGCTTTTTTTATAGGAAAATAAAAAAGAACTGGGTCTAGAGCTTTTCCTTTCTGCAATAACTAGTTTCAGAGAATTAAAAACACTTCTTTTCCATTTATTTCTAGGCCAATCAGCAGCAATCCTTACTTCTTCTCTAGCCGCTTTCCAACATTTCCACCTTGAAACTCATTCAAGCATCTCTAGAGCTCAGAAGCACTTGTTTTCCAAGCAGTGTTCAAAAAACAAGCAGGAAGAAAATAAATGAGAGACATACAGAGAGAGAGAGAGAGAAAGAGAGAATGAAATTTATAATAGTCCCTGAGACTGAGTCTTGAGAGTGGAACTATGATCATGTCCACCTGAGTGATTTCAGTTCAACAAAGAGCTGGTGGAAAAGTTTTCTTAAATTGATTTATTTGAAGAATTGTAGTGTAACATTAAACCATTCAGTGGTCTGTTTTGTTCATGTTTTTAGACTGTAACTATCTTCAGTGAGGTTCTATGTACATTTCTCTATCATGCAAATTGCAAAGCATGTTTTCAGTTCTCAAAGACTTAAAACTGAAGTAGTATTTTAACCCTTCAGTTCTGGCAGAAAGACTTCTCATTTATAATCCACTCCTGATAAGAATGTCTATATAAGTGATAAATTTGCCTTAAGAACCCAGGAAACAAGGGAAAATAACCACTTTTCATAGGTCTTCATTTTGGTCAAACTCTCAGGGCCTGTGGTATTTTAATAACTGAATGACATTCAGAGCACAGGTTTGCTTGTGCAGTGATATATATGATTCTGTAATATCTTCTCAGCTGAACTACAGTAGCCTAATGGCTTCAGAACCGTTATCAAAAATCTGCACATGAGTGTTTCTACAGTGTGTGTTGAACATCAGGCTGTGAAGCTTTTAAAAAACATTTTTATTCCCTAGATGGAGAAAAAGAAGAAGAAAAAAGGATAACATTTCTGTTATGCCCAGGAAGATTTGTACTTTTGTAACAGAAAGAAAAAAGGAAGCAAAAGAACAGCTTGACCATAAACACATACATTTTAAAACTTACTTTTAAATTCAATTGGGTAAATCTGTTCTTTTATTAAGTAATATTCCAGAATGAAACTGAATTTATTTTACTTAATCTCTACTGGTTTATGGCCAGAGAGTTTGGGGGATGGGGTGGTTTCCCCCCCACCCATTCTGTTCTTCACCTTCACTCTCGCCTGTCAAAGGGTGTCAGAATCCATTCTGATGACCTGTTTCCAGATGGTCCTCTGCTTGGCAGATTCGATATGCCACGTCACATAAAAAGCTCATAAAACTGAAGTGGCATTCACTTCGTACAATGCTTTGATTATCAGCATACATACAGGGAATGGCACAGCATCTCCCTGCCAAGCACTTAGAGCCCGCTGGTTCCATAATCCAAGCTGAGCACATCACAGTTTAACGTTTTCAGTCTTTTTGTCACACTTGTACCTGCTTGGCTTTCTTTTGAGTCTAAGAACAAACACAGGCAAATTGAAAAAAAAAACCCCAAGACTAAACAAAAAACAAAGAAAAAAGCCCTATATTCAAAAGAAATGTCAGTTTAAACAATGCTACTTAAAACTTGAAAACTGAGAAATTTCAAGTGTTATTTCCAGCTTGATTGTTTTTTAATCTTTATTTATTTTTTGGTTATACCTACATGCTCCAGTTTGGGCAGAACAGTACTATGTAAACTTTGATAGAAAACAGGGCTACTTTCTAAAGAACTTCTTATTTTTCCATCTGAAATTTGAATTAATGTTTCAACAAATAGTATCAGTAAGACAGTTCATTTTGTTGACTTTAGTTAAGCACTCTGAGCAGTAGGGTAGCTAGAGCAGCCTGGAATTGTTTAAATAGTATAATTCATTACAGATGTTTCTAAAAAATGTAAGCCCATTCTTTATATGGAGAAGCTACATTCTGAATTACATTCTGCTGCTAGAACAACAGCAGTTTACCTTTTGTAGATGTAACACTGTCAATGCCATCTTTACTGGCCTTGTCAGAGCAAACAAGAATTAAAACAGCAATGAATAGCTGGCTTTCCCAGTAATTATAATACATATATAAGTTTTTATATATATGGACTTTTTCTTTAATTGTTGGGGGTTTTTTGTTTTGTTTTGGGTTTTTTTTTTTGTTGGGGTTAGGTGTAGTGGGTTAGAACATAGCTGATGGACAGTCTTTTAGACCAACTGCTTCTCGTGATTTTGCATATTTAAAGGCAGCCCAAGCACTGGAAGTTCCCTTTTGTTCCAGCTTTCTCGTGGGGAAGGGGGGAAGATGGGCCCCGGGCTCCATCTCTTGGAGCGGGCCTGGGCCTCCCCTCCCCTGGCGCCAGGGCACAGGCCCCCGGGTCACTGCGGGAGAACCATCTCAGGGCCGTGGGCAGCCAAGAAACAGCCCTAAGCTGCCGCGTAGCCGAGAGCGTACGGCACGGCTTCTGAGGACTGGCGGGCTTCCCCTCCCCCCTCCCACGCGGCCCCGCGCAGACCCGGTGGGAGCCGGCAGAGCTTTCTGCAGCCAACGCAGCTCATATGGAACTGAAGAAGACACCATGCAGCCAGCAGCAAAAAGGGAGAGAGGATTTCTCCCATCTAAAGTCTGAAGAAAATCAACTCTTCAGCATGGTGGCTCCAAGGTCAGAGACAGAAAGAGAAAGTAAGTCACGTGAGACAAAGCTAGAGATGGTGGCAGGAAAAGAGGGCAGAGGCGCGCCCAGCGCGAAGCTTAAAAATGCTTCATTCAGGCCGTAGTGAAAACTGTAATATCACACACTGTTTTGTTTCTTTAATCCATTTAAAAGACTTGGGGGGATGAGAATTCTGTGTGCAGCCTGCAAAGAAAGAAAGGATGGCCACGCCAGGTCACCTAGAGGCTGTAGGAAGCTTTCAGAGATTTAAAGAAAGAGAGCTGTTGCTTTCAGGCTAGAATAGCCCATCCTTAAATGACAATAACCCCATGTGATGGCCCCTGACTGGCAGTGTGAAGGAACTGTGAGATTTTCATGGGAGAGGTATTTGTTTTTCATGTCAGCAAATTGTGTTTAACCGGGCGGGTTGCTGAGTCGTGAAAGATTCCACGGCATAGCAGAAGAAATTTAAGCATAAGAAAAAGACTTTTTTTTAAGAACTGTAATACTGACCAAATGCCATGTTTGTTATCCTTTTGTGCAAGTGGGTTAGAAAGAGGGGGTGCTGGAGGAAGGAGGAGTGTATTTTAATTTCTTATTATTTCTTTTTACCTTTAATTCTGTTGATAAATCTCCTTCATACTCTAATTGCTCAAGTGTGTACCTGTTTTGCCTCATAGTTCTTCAGTTTTCCTCAATAATCCTAAATTCAAGTTTTAATTTTCCCCTTGCTCTGCTTAATTACAGCAATAGCAAATAAGTAATTAGATTTCATGTGCTTTGGTGTTTAAGCCAGCATCAAACCATGACATTAGGTTTCTTCTTTTTGTTTTATTTTTGGGGTGGGAGGGTTTGTGGCTTTGAAAATGGGAGTTTTTGAGGATTTTTGTGTGTTGTATAGGTCTGACATGCAAACCAAGAAGTTTAAATGACATAGGAGGGTCCCTTTCAAGAAACACATCAATTAATAGCCCTGAAAATGTGGATATCTGCCTGCTTCTTTCTCTTTCCATCTACCTCTTTAGGTCATGGGCAACAGTTCTAAAAATAATGTCTCCATTTAGTGGCATTTTAGTCTTTCTGTCATCTTACCTTGGAAACAGACATAAATGCCTAATCTAAGGAGATGACCTAGAGTTCCCCAGGAATCAACACAGAAAGAGAAGTTCTCTTGAATACAACTCAGCTACTAGAAGGTCACCCACATCTTTCTCTCTGTGCTCTGTGCACAGCAACTGGGCATCTAACTGACACATTTCAATAAAACACCTAAAGTTACAGGCAATAAATCCAAGACATAGAATGTGAAATTTTAAGTAAAATTCTAAACTTCTTATTCCTATTGTAATGTGACAGCCAAAAAGAGGAAGGAATACTTGGTGTCATTGAAATTATGCCAGATCCATGTTTATGTAGCTAAGAAAATCTAATATTTATTTATTTATTTATCTCTCTCTCCCTCTCTATCTATTTTGAGAAGAACCTACAGGGGAGGATTTTGAGGTCAAAACTAATCAGTTGAGAATTAGAATAGGCAAGAAAGAAATTTAGACTCTCAAATTCCTGGCTATTATGAATATTTTTATACTTAATTTCCTAGTTCTAGATTCTAAATTAATTTCTTTTTGCATCTATGAAAATATTAATCACAGTAATTGAATTTATATTTTCAAAGATAGAAAAATTAATGATTTTATGTGTATGCAATCCCTTTTTATGCAGATAAATCCCAAAATGATATGCATACATTGTTAATTTTTAAAATTTATGTTATTAGTGTTGCTATGATTACTGTTTCTTTCTCCTTCAGAACCTGTTGCTGTTGTATTCAAAAATTCCTTTAATGAAATTAAGACACATGGCATTTATAGGAACAGGTTCACCAGTCACTGTTTCTGTAGCTCAATTAGCATCTTTGTGTATCCAGAAGTGTCGGTTTTGGGGGGTGTTCTGGTGGGGTGCCACAACCTTCCGCACCGACTCCAGAAAGTCCAGCAGTGGCACTGCACACACACACACACACACGCACACCAGATAGCTTCTTCAACAAATCGATGACAGAGGCAGGAAGGGTTCTCATACAGAGTTTCCACGGCAGAGGTTTATTCCAGCTCTGCACGTGAAGGGCACCAGTGACGAAAAGACACAGAAAAGGGTGGGGGGCAAACTAAGGTTATATATGGGGGCAGGAAAAGCATCCAATGGTTGGAGAGCACAGGGGCTGTACATAGGCGGGACTAGGGTACAGGAGCCAATGGGGAAACTCTGGGGGGGTGGGAAAGGAACAAGGACCAATGGGAGAGTGGGGAAGGGAGAATTTTCTAGGGCAGTTGACATGTAAGGTAGAAGTGGGGAGGGAGGCCAGCTGGCCAACTGGGGAAGCAGAACTGGGGTACATTAACATAATGGAACAAAGCATCCTGGCAGAGGCCTTTTCAGTCACCATAACCTCAGGAGGATTCCTATCCCTAGGAATGGTCCCACCAACAGACTCCCTTGGTTCTTTGTACTGTGGGCCCACCAGCCCCCATACAGGAGATTCTCAGAAAGCCACAGTGAAACAGCTTAAAAATAAGCACTATATTTTGCCAGGGTGTAATAGAAAAAAATAAAAAATAATGTCTTTAATGAAGCTGAAAAATTAAACTTGCGCAAGAAGTCAAATATTAGACTAAATTTCTGAGTTTTCAGATAAATATAAGTTCTTTTGAAATCACAGGAGAAATTTCAGCTTCAGTTATTGCACAGAATGGAGTGAAAGAGCTTTGGTTGGTTAAAGGGGAAGGATTATGGATAGCAACACAAGAAGTGTTCTCAGCAGTGTTGAGCAATCTATGCACAATGAAGTCACCATGTAAATACAAGATCAATACCTCATCTTAGCACCTGTGTTGTTGTTATTACTATTTGAATGAATTTAATTCAACATTTCTGAAATTTATGTTGAGGTAACAAACTGCATAATAAAATATTGTAATTAAAAATGAACTACTGTTTCTCCTTCCCTACTTCTTACATAACTGGATGAACTTAGAAAGACTCACATTTGTTGCATGACCAAAAAAAAAAAACAAAAAAACAACAATGCATAGCTAGCATTGCCATCCGTGTCCATCAATTTTAAGGTAATTTAATCTTTTCTCTAAAAGTCTCCAGTTGTGAGTAATAGAAGGCAATCTGATGGTAACTCAGTTATAAGCAGAGAGTAAGAGATGTGTCCTTGGCTTGACTGATTGGGTTCTTATTGGGAAGAAATACCACATCTACTGCCTACGGCCATGACTTTATTTCTGTCTGCATCAGGTCTCACTTGAAAATTCATTTGTGTAAAAAAAACTCAAACAGTTTTATACAAATAAAGCACAACTGTATGTGTGCCACTACTGATCCATCTTAAGATCATTCCTAGTGCCAATAGGTTTTTCTAAGCTGGGTTTGGGATCAAGAAACATACTAGGAATATTCTAATGAACAATTAACACAATTAATTCTTCTTACTCATTCATCCATAAGTTCTTAGTTTAAAAATTAATATTTAGGCTGACTGATATGCTTTAACTCCCTGTGCTGATTATTCCAGATGGAAGTAATATCTGTGGTTATTAATAAATCATTATGCATTGGGAATTTCCCCTTCAACTTATCTTTTTCTTTTCATTTCCTAAAAGAACTATTTAGAACTAATGACAGTTGCTCCCAGAATTTTTCCAAAGAACAGCCCACTTTATTATCTGTATATATAAGAAGAATCTTTTGTTCCTGCCAAAGATAACCATCAGCAGAATAAAAGGCTTAAGCAGGTCTACAGTAGTTTATTTGTCTATTAGTAAGCAGGCAGCCATGCTTTAAGTCTGGCTCATTATAGTTCCCACTTGACATTACCTATCTTTAGTATATCCCTTGTCTTGCATCAGTAATGGCTGTCTTCAGATGCCTCAGGCTTTTCTTAGACTGCTTTCAACCCCTTTTTTTTTTCCACTTCATTTTTATTTATCTCTCTTCTAAATTTTTCATGACTTTCAAATTGTCTGTTGACTGTAATTACATGACTTCAGGCCTTTTGGTCTGTTTTACCTGGAAAGGCTTTGTGAGTGTATACAACTACTCTACTTCATTATAAATTATAATGTGGTGTCAGATATACCTGTCAACATAACAGTTTTTATTAACTTCACAAACAGAAAAAGAATGCAGTAAGATCTAAGACCCTATATATAGTGAGTGACTTCTAAATACAGAATGAGAAATGTACGAGCCAAATACCCAGAATTTAAAAAGTAGATTCCAAAACCCGAGGGAAGGATTTCACAACACAGTTTTTCTGTTTACAGGATATTTTGCCTGTGAATGCAAGATGGAAGATAAATTACATAAAAATACATCCATGTTTGTCATACCTATCTAAGGAATAATAAAATGCAATTGTGTCAAGAGGCAATCAATGAAAGAGACAGAGGCAATTTGAAAACTACATCCAACTTTTTTTTTTCACAAAACAAGTATGTATACACATATATATAAATAATAACTGCCTAATAAATAAAAAGGATTAATGTAAACACAGAGAGAGTCTAGAATCATACCTATGAAGTCTACTGTTTTTAAAAAGTCCGTTCTAGCAACAGCAACTTTTACCAAGTCATACAGTTCAACTGTTGGGACACAAACATCACTGGATGACAGTCTGTGCTGTGTATTGTCACAGATACCCTTTTGCTCTGTTAAATCTGTGGCGATTACCTTTTTAGTTTTGCTCACTCCCTGTGGAAATTGCTTTAGAGTTTGAAGTGATGAAGTCTCTGTCTGATTATTACTGTTACTAATTAATGTTATGGAAATAATGAAAGTATTTAGCAAATCTTCAAAGCCTGTTTGTGCTACACCCTGTATTCCCTTGCCATTAAAATATATACCTTGCCTCAAAAAGTTATGAACTAAAACTGTAAAACTGGGTGGACGCAAGAAACAGACGAGGAGAGCACAGGGTAACAGCATGACAATTATGAGGAATGTAAGAAGCAGAGGTCAAAAAACTCCAACTGCCTAGACATAGTTATACATGTCTTCTTTCTCTGCTTTCCTTTATCTGTCATTTAATTAAAAATGAGTGGCCTGATTTTCAAAAATCTTGAACACTCAAAACCTGCACTGATTTCACAAGGCAGCTGTGGGTGTCAGCACATTAGAAAATTAGGCCACAAGTGGTTTTATCTTTGGAAATTTCATAGGATTTATCCTTTAAATGTGAGTAAGGGAAAATATTGATAGCTGTAACTTACAGGATTGGAACAGGGCAGGCTTTTAACAATCATGACAAATTTAGTGTGCTATAGTTATCTTTTGTCTCAGACCTCTTTTTGTTTCCTGGTGTTGCACCTTTTGCCTGACACCTTTCTGACCCATTTTGATAGAGGAAAGAGTCTAACAATCCTGGGCAAAGTTCATATTGTTCTTGTCAGGGCAGTGTGGTGATAGGCTTGGAAATGTACTTCCAGGTTGGGAATTTCAAGTAAATATCAGGTAAACAGCCTAGAAATATCTATACTATCCTTCGATTTCTTTTCTTGTTTGTATCACAGTTCTTTAATAAGATATACGGGGTATCCCGACTATTACTATGGTCCGCACTTACTTTTATCGGTTGGAACTAAGTGTAACAAAAATTAAGGATGCCAAGATTTTCAAAGACTGCTATGTGAAGTATCCATTTTAAAAAATATTTATTTATATATTTATTTATTTATGGGAGAAAATTTTATTGGGTGTTAAAATCCATTTTCATTTAACTGTAGGGAAAACTACTACACTAGTGATAAAAAATGCATATTCAATGAGCTCTGTGAAAATGGGTAAAAATAAAGTATCTGCACACCCATTATCAAAACACACCTGATACTGGCAAGCAGCCTTTTTTATTTGAACTGAAATTGTCTGTCTTCACAGAGAGATTAAGTTAGTGTAGCATGTCCTAGCTTCTCAGAATTTTCTTGCATATCTTCAGTACGCACTTACAGTTTATACCTACAGTTCCTCTTTCTATTAAAAAATATCTTCAGCAAAGTTCAGCCGATTCCATCATAAAATCTTCCAAAAATGACCAATACTATGATTTTTCATATCAGACACTTCATACAGTGGGATCAGATGAATTTCCCTGTTGGACTGTTTCACAGCCCCATTTCAGTATTGGTTTGTGTGCTGGTTTTGGCCAAGGACGGGGTTAATTTTTTGCAGTAGCTGAGAGGGTGTGTAGCTGAGGGGGCCTGGCCAGGACCAAGATGTTATTGGATACTATCTTACCTCATTGCAAGGGGGTGGGGAGGGGGAAGGGACTCTTTTTCCCCAGCACAGGGAGAGCATGGACCTGTAGGAGTGAATCCCAAGGAGGCCACCAAGTTGATTAGAGGGATGGAGCACCTCTCATATGAGGAAAGGCTGGGAGAATTGGGACTGGGATTGGGATTCAGCCTGGAGAAGTGAAAGCTTTGGGGTGACCTAATTGCAGCCTTCCAGTTCCTGAAGGGAGCCTACAGGAAATATGGAGAGAGACTATTTACAAGAGCATGTAGTGTCAGGAAAACAGGCAATGAATTCAAACTGAAAGGGTAGGTTTAGATTAGATATTAAGAAGGAATTTCTTATTGTGAGGGTGGTGAATCAATGGAACAGGTTGCCCAGAAAAGTTGTCGATGCCCCATCCCTGGAAATGTGGAAGGCCAGGTTGGATGGGGTTTTGAGCAACCTGGTGTTCAGACCTGGTTATTAAAATTGTTAGAGAGACGGCTCTGCCTGAATTAAGGTGCAAACAAGACCGTATGCCGAAGTCAATAGTGTGGATTCAATGTAACAGTAAATGTGAGGTAGAGAGAGAAAGAGAGAGAAAAGGAAAGAAATAGGAAAAGGGGGTGGGAAGAGAGAAAGAGAGTGACAGAGAAACAGATTAAGAGGAAAATATCACCAGTCCATGGATCTCGAGGGCATCCTCTTGATCCTCTTCTTCTGATCTTCTCGGTGGTGAGGGTCCCGCAACACATTCAATGGATTCAATGGATTAATATATATTTGCACTCGGTAGGAATATCCAGGTACCTCCCTGGGCGGGGGACAGGTCTGACTCTGTCTCTTGCACCAGACTCTGGATCTGTTGCATCACTTTGCATCATGGGCAAGGCTGGTGCAAGGCCTCAGGAATTAGTCAGGGGGGCACCTTGGGGGTCTTTGATGGTTTATGACACTTCTCAGCTGCCTCTCACGTGAATGTCCTGTGTGTATGTGGCCTTCCCACGGTGGGAGGTTTTATAACTGAGCCAGTTTGTGTAAGGGAGGATGGGTGTTCACTCCCTCTGACCAGAGGTTACACCACACAACCAAAACTCTCTTCCTCCTCCTCCTCCCCGCCTTAATCCCAGCCAGAGCTAATTTTCAGGACAGCTGCTAGGTTTTACTTTGTGGATACATTCTTCACCCTCAGACTTGTTTCCTTCTTTCTAGACCTGAGAAAATTGGACAACAATGTCACCTTTATCTTACCTCAAGTTCCCTTAGGCCACTTAACTCACAGTCCAAAGTTCCAGTCAGAAGGCATATTCAGGGACAGGTAGGCTTTGGTGGTGGCAGCTTCTTTATACAGTTTTGCCCTAGCAGGAAAATACCCTTTATAGTGATGTTTAAACCATTACCAATAACATTTCAGTCTCTCACAACTGGTCCAGTGAAAGGTGTCCCTGCAGGCATATTGGATGTAAATGATCTTTAGTGTGCTTTCCAAGGCAGGCCATTTCATGATTCAGTTTCTATGACTTTCAAGCTTCAAGTTCCTGTGGCTCATCTTGAAGTAACTCATCTGATGGTCGACATTACAAAGGTCCCCAAGGATCCTCCACGCGTATTTTTTTAATTAATAGAATTCACTGAACACTGTCAATCAATGTTTCTGAATACTCATGAAGTAAAACAAAACATTAATTTCAGCTGCACTTGAGTCCCTTTCACTTGAGTTCACTTTCCCTAAACATAAAAGTGTCAAGTCATTGATTAATTTTTGTTTGAGAGGAGCAACTGATAATCTATTTAAAACTAGAAAGATGAGTGTTTACATTTTAGTATCATGCCATGTATTTCTTTATGTTTTCATGTGCATAGATTATAAAATATCTATTTTGCCTCATTTCAGATACATAAAAGTAAATTAAACAATTTAAATAAATAATAATTGTTTGTTTATTGGCCTGGGAAATGCAAGTGCTTGTTTCTTTGATGTTTGTAATTAAGAAAGGAGCAGGTATTTCCCAGAACTGAAGACGACAAGCACAAATTTCTGACTACAAAGTCTAATTCTGTGATGTTATTCAAAGATATAGATATGATTATGTTTAATATGAATTCTCCTGGTCTAATGGGAAATATGTTTTGCAAAGAATTTTTAACGTTGACTTAAAAATCCATTGAACTCAGGCATATGAATAAAACTTTGGTTTTAATTATCATCAAACTTTTTACATTGGTCTCTATTCAGTTATTAAATCTTGTAATATGCCAGTTCTCATTACACACTTGAATTTTTCTTTTTTCATCCTAACTCCAAACAGGAAATGTTGAAAGGTCATGGAAACCAGCTGATCAGCATTACCAAAGGCCAATTTAATTCCTTTTACAGTCAAATGAACTTAGAAGAGGATGGTATTTAAAGCAACAATTTGTGGTTCTGTCCATCCTAAATGAACACTGACTGCTTTCCAATTCAAAAATACAGAATTCTAAGCCACAATTTAAAAAATCGTTGTATAAGAGGTTAGATAGTGCTCTGAACAAAATACCAGAAAACTAGACAAAGTTACAAAGTTATTGATGAAATTTATATTTCTGTCTCACGACTCTTCTGAAAATAAGAATAGAAGGGTCAGATAGTTTATTTTGGTTCATAAATCCTTTAGAATGATTTAACATTGGAATGTCAAAGGCAGGTGGTGCATTCATGACATTACTATAGAATTAATACTGGTTTTGCTGAAATAGGACTATTTATATATTTTTCTTTTCTTTGCCTCTTAATATGTGCTCTGGGCTTAATACATGCCCTGGGCAATGAAATGCAGATTAACAAACTGGAGCTGATGGTGGGTATTTTATTCCCTTGTGCTTTGTCCATGTCTTCAGAACAAGATGTTAAATTATGTGGAGGTTTGGGCCAAATTCAGGGAAACGTCCAAAAGGAACATCTCCTGAAAGGAAGGCATGTTAAAGCCGCCCCTCCCCCACCAGGTTCGGGAAAAAAAGATTTTCCTCGGAGGAAAGTGAAGGAGAAAATAAAACCTATTTATTTAAAAAACACTCCGTAAAAGGATAGTAATAATGCTAAATAACAAAACCTCTCTCTATGAGAGGAAACCTGAAAGATTTTAGAGTCCTTCTGTGGGTGTGGTCTCTCTCCTCCTCCTCGGAGCTGGGTCGGCGTGGGCCCCCCTCCGGGCCTAAGGTGGAAATTTTCCCAGTGTGTTCTGGTGTTCTGATGTTCTGAACAAGTCCAGAAGAGAAGAAGGGAAAAAGCCGAAGTCCCAGAGGAAAAAAAATTCTCCCTCTCTCTCTGAAGAAACAGAGCCGAAAAGCTGACTGAAAAGCAAGAAAAAGTGCTTCCCCTGCTCCTCAACAGCAGCAGTAGCTAATCTCTGTGTCCTTGAAGCACAAACTGTTTCGAAAAGTTCACTCAGTTTTTCTCTCTCTCTCTCTTGCATCCAGTTTTAAAGGCACAGAAAGGCTCAGGAATCATGTCTGGGCATAGAGCAGTGATAGGGGATACAACAGCATAAAGTCACCCCAAGACAAATTAAAATAATGAAAAAACCCCTTGAATCATAGAATATCCTGAGTTGGAAGAAATCCACAAGGGTCATCCAGTCCAACTCTGGCCCTGCACAGGACACCCTAAGAGTCACACCATGTGCCTGAGGGTGTTTTCCAAATGCTTCATGAACTCTGTCAGGGTTGGTGCTGTGACCACTTACGTGGGGAGCCTGTTCCAGTGCCCAATCACCCTCTGGGGGTTCCTCATATCCATCCTAAACCTCACATGCCATTCATGCTGTTCCCTCAGGTCCTGCCACTGGGCACTACAGAGACAAGATCGGTGTCCGCCCCTCCTTTTCCCCTCACAAGGAAGTTGTAACTGCAATGAGGTCTCCCCTCAGTCTCCTCTTGTCTGGGCTGAACAAGCCAAGTGACCACAGCTTCTTCTTGTATGGCTTCCCCTCTAGGGCCTTCACCAACTTTGTGGCCTTTCTTGGATGCTTTCTAATAGCTCTATATCCTTTTCATATCAGAGTTCCCAAAACTGCACACAGAACTTTTAGCCATAGAAATGGGATTGATCACATAAATATTAATAATTTGCAACTGATATATAATCAGTTGTGTATAATCAATTGTCTATGTCAGTGACTTACAGTCAAGCTGGGTGATTAAAATAACTATCTTCATTTACTATGGTTTCTCTAAATACATAATTCTTCTCTGGATATGATTCTCAGAACTCATTCTAAGTCGGTTCATTAGGTTAAGCATTAAATGTGCATTCTAGTAAAACATGTATTTTTTCAAGAGTGGCTGAAATTCAGCTTACATCACAGATGTTTAGAACTAGCCTTAAACCAAAATTTCAGGAAATGTACTTAAACTGACAGAAACTCAGACATTATGGGCCCACAGTAAAAATTATTCTTAAACAGAAATAAGGTGTTTCTGAATTCCAGACTCTGCATAGCCTATGTCATGCATCTGTTTAAAGGGTACTAAAGGTTTAACAGTCTTTTTTCTCTACAACAGATCAAAACCAAATAGCTCCACGGGTTTTGATACAGATAGTGAAAATGCCAAAACATCCATTTTGACAATGGGCAAGAAAAATGTGTTTTCTTCTTAAACAATTAAAATAAAAAACCAAAAACCCCCAACATTCACATTTCATGTATTATAAAAAATATTTAGAATAAGAGAATAAGCAATAAAAAGCAGCTAGATCATGTTATTAGAAATAATTTGCATATTTTTCCAGAAATTTCCTTCAGAGAAGAATTTGTCAAATTCAGGTATTACTTTTCATTACAATAGGAAATAATCTTGGAGTTCTTGGGAATGGCATTTTCATTTTCCATGAGGATGTAAAGAATACTGCAATAAGAAAAGGTAAAAAAAAAAAAAGATTCTGCAGATATCTTCATTAACTAGTTTTCATATAACATTTATTTCAGATATATATTGAATTTAAATAGATTCCAATGTGTATTTTCAAATCTGATATTACCTTTTTCAGGAAAACTATCAGCAGAAGCTTCTCTCAGTCAAAATTCTAAAATTTATTTTAATATTTCAACATTAAATTAGTTTGATTGCACTCAAAGTCCTGGATGAATCCTGCCTCATTGTTTGCATTGAACTGAGTAATTCTGAAATACATAAAGGACCATGAAGGAAGGAAAATTACTCTTTTCCACCTCAAGCACCTTTTTTAAGTGCTTGAAGTGAAAATAGGATTAATTGTCACCAGATGTATTGTAGTACCTGAAATTCCTCCTCTTTTAAGTCTTAGTGTTTCTGTTTTAAAGTTCTCTGTTCCCTCGGTTTGATTTATCCCCCATTGCATACTGTCATTCTTAAATATATATCACCAATATCATCTGCTCTATCATAGTTATACCAGTATATCTTCTCACATTCGTTCACACATATATTTTTTGAGTACTGTGTTTACAGGAAAGGAGAAGCAGTACTAAGTACAGTAAGACATTTATTAAATTCTCAGTATAAAACAGGATATTATAAGAATAAATGCAGTGATTTTCAATCTCCATAGTATTTCTCTTTTATGCCATAGGCTTGCACAAGTCATTAAATACTTGAATAAGAGTTAGACAATGCAGAAATTGTCTGTTATATTTCTAGTTTTATTCTTATATTAAGGGTACAGTGACAAAGTTACTGAGCGGCACCTATATGCTGGTGATAGACAAAACAAAAAGTAACATCTTAATGTGTCATAATTTGGATTAATATGTGTATGCAAAAAAGTGTGATACAGAATCCAAAATACTCTGGAACCATATAAAGCGATCACTTTTGGTTAGCTTTTTTCCCTAGTTTTCTGTTTCATTGAACTGAATGGCAGTGTTCTGATGTTTTGTTTCATTAGTGTCACCATCAATATCCAGAACACTTTCTCAAGAAGAATAATTCTCAGTACTACCTTTTAAATCAATGCAGGACTTCTGGAATACGCTTGAATGGTGTGTATGTTATCAGCAATAGATGCCTTTGGACTTCTATATCTTTAAGCATGAGAATCAGAATAGTACTAAAAATGACATGGTGATTTATTCATGTTGCTCGATTAACTTTCTCCCATCAAACTTGTGACAACTAGAAAAAGTTTGAGCTTTGGTGGAAAGGATGATGAATCATTATGAGGTGGCAGGGATCCAATAAATGTGATACTCTGAGTTCGTATTGATTTTCTTGCATTTACTGTCTTGTGTTGCTCTACTTACTAATTTCTGTACTTTGGTCTGTGTCAGTCTTCTATATTTTTATTTCTTCACATGTTCCTATTCTGCCCAGAAAAGATTTTTGTGAACTGTCATCTTTATATAATGCAGTAGCATTCGGATTGCTGCAGTAGTTAGGATTCCTGGTCCTTTGTTGGTGCTCATCACATCTCTTATTACTTAAACCCTGCTTGTATTTCTCTGTAAGGCTTACAGTCAGAAAGTGTGATATTTGGAAACAAATACCATATCCTCATTTCACAGCAGACAATAGTAATAATCTGGCCACCACAATCAAGAAATTGTGGTATTTTAAATTCAGTATTCTATGCATTCAGAACTAGGATGACTTTTTTGTTGTTTATTTTAAAGAAACAATTGATCGTAGTCATTGCTAAAACTCATGTGAATCTTCATACTAAAAATTTCTCTGTGAGGTGTTGAGGTATCTGCTCCAGAAATGTGTGGAAGAAAATAGAAAATAACTTGTCCTTTTAATTATTTTTATCATTATTTAGCTTTTTTCATTTTAATGCATATATTTTACAGAACTTATTTGCCTGAAAAAGTACATCTAGTAAACAATGTCCATACTGTATTCTGTATGTAATAAACAATAAGAGGATATAAGTGAAACATTAACTTGAAATAACTTGATAATCTGTTGCTGTTTTTTGTTTGTTTGTTTTTCTACAGCAACATTCCTTGTAATATTATTGTTATAAGTATAGAGCTGGCAAATTCCATATCAATGAAGCCTGGTTAACATCTGAAGTAAACAAGTCTCACCTCACTACACAATCAACATGTAAATGCATTTCTGGTGAGAATTCAGATTTTGGATTTATACAGACAAATTAAAGTGTATAGATATAAGTGCCTATATGTGTCATAGACATCTGGGCTTCTCTTATCGTCTGTGAGTCTCACCTACATGTAAGTAGTGTTATTATATGAGTTGCCAACATGTAAGTAGTGTTATTATAAATGCCTACATGTGAGTGTTCAGTGTCATTATAAATGCCCTTTTTTAATCAAAGACATACACATGGGATTGTGTGACACAATGGAAGTCCTGTGCCATCCCAGGGCCATAGCTGGAGGCTAAGCACAGTATTCAGTGCCATCTTAAATGTCTCTAGACCCCCAAGGGTGAACAGCTGAAGACAGGACAGGAGCCCTAGTCAGCACAATCAGCAAGTCAACAAGCGTGGAGATTTATTCTCCTGTGTAGCCTGTAGATGCTTGATTCAATTGCTCACACAGTGGTGTCTAATGCCATTTGAGCTGTCCTAGACTGCCAGAGGTATCACATAGGACAGTCAGATATGACAGAAGGCCTGTGAGAGACTCATGCCCTTCCAAGGCTCTACCAAAGGCCAGGCAACATGCCTGAAGAATTAAAATGTTCTGTCACCTATACATGGCAAAAGAATCCATGTGTAATTGAGGGCCAGCTGAAATACTGTCTGGAGCCCACCGAATTTATTGATGAGGTCTCTTCTGACTACTACAGTATGTTAGAAACCTATGTGTCTGTAAGCTCTTACATAGAACTAAAACCTGCTTCATGTGTGTATCTGTCTTTCAGACATCATCCTACTAACATTTTAACTTGCTTAGGTTTTCTTAATAGTCTAGATAGATACTAAATTCTAGAAAAATTAGGAAAAATCATTAGTTGGCTGACAGAGAAAGATCCTGTTATTTCAGTTCTGAAGAAAATACTTTTGTGTCCTTTCAAATCTTATTTGTCTTCAGAGAATCCTCTAAGTAAAACACAAATCTGCAGGAAACTGAACGTTGCTGGTTCTGCTACTCATGGTCCTACTTGATTTCTATATCATTCTGGAAGAACTATGCAGAAACTAATTCTGTGTTACTGCTGTGTTTTGCCATCATTTCTTTAACGTAACTTTCCTGCCACAATATGTAATGAATGGTCTCCTCAAGGCTTGCTGCCTTATTTGCAAAATGCTTGCAACTATGGAAAATTCTTTGGATTTCTATGGTTTCCATGATAGTCTTAACATTAAATAGTACAGCATGAACAATTATTATTGTGTAGAATGAAGAATAAAAACAGAGTGATCGTTTAATACTCCTTGTGTTTCTTGAAGTGTCCATTTGATATGATGAAAGAATTTTTGCATAACTTCTAAAATAGCTAGCTGTATGTATTATTGAGTCCCAAAGCTAAAATACTTTACACGATTTTCCTGTATGAAAAACATTTGAGTGTTGGTTCATCCATTGTCTTATTTTCTTTTCAGATTACAAACCCTCAGTGAACTGATTTTGTCATTTCACAGAGAATCAGTTTGAGGATACTGAAAATCCTGATCAACCCACTAAGCACTAAGGATCTTGAATTGTTGAGCATTAATGCAGCTAAATATTCTCAAACATGTATTGACAGTGAGAAATTGTTTTCGTAGGTCTGGTTACAGTAATTATTAAGTGATTTGGTTACAGTTATTATTAAACTGGTTACAGTAATTATTAAAGTGATTCTCATTAGTCTTGCTATAAAAGGTCAGATATCTATTCCTACCATAATGCCAGTTTTTCTCTAGTTTATGACCCAGATTTTTTCCCTGATTTCTCAGTGTCAGCTGCCTTCAAAATTAGGTGTTAATCAGTGAAATAATTTCATAGGCAAAGAACACTAAACACTAAAAAACCTTTTCTAATAGTTTCAAACATTGACAAAGATCATTTTCAGATTTCAGTCATTTCTTCTGAACCTCTGATTTTTACGGGAGAAAAGAATTAAGGCAGTTGTTATTTACTGTAGAAAAATAGCTCTTGGGCATGACAAGCAGATACCTTTATTATGCTATAACTTCTGCTTTAACAGCTATAATAAATCAGAATGGATCTGAAATAATTCCATTGAAACTTGATTATCCTAATATCACTGACTCATTCTAAATCTCATTGGAAAAAGCATGTTTTCTCTTTAAATTGCCATTATACAACTAGATGTACAAGAAATAATTACACTGACTTGTCAATTATTCCAACAATAAGGGAACACCATATTGACTTTTTGTTGAAGGGGGGCATTTATGCTAACAGCAAGAGAAAGTAGGTTTTGATTTGGCATGTGAGCATTATCACTTCAAAAGCTTTACTCTGAGACAGTGTTTTTATGAGTCTGTGTGTTTCATGCTTTGGTATCATTAAGACATTAAAAATGGAATAATAAATGTTACTGTGTAAAGTAAGGTTGAGCATGATTTAGAGTGAAACAAAGAAAACCACTCAGCATACAACTGTTCACTTACTTTGTATATGATGCTTTCTTGCCCAAAACAGACCTGTGTTCTTGGTGAGTGACTACTAGAAAAAAAACAATTCTGTGGTAGTTTAATGTATTATTCAAGATGGGAAGTGGAAGGGTGGGAGTGTCATCTTTTTCAGTATTTTCCCACAAGTCCTTTCTGTCAATTGGAAATAAAAGAAAAAAATATATGCCTTTTTTTGGTATAGGCCATACACTGTTCCCAGCTCATTATAGTTCTCATCCTCCTCATTTTTGCAGCAGAGATGTCAGACTGTGCAGATATTTTTACTTCAGCAAATGCTTTTAGCTCTCTGGAAGAATTCTCAAGCATTTGGGCTGGCAGCTTTGGTGTTGTCACTTGTATTGTCATGTAGATATGCTTCAGATTAATTCCTCTTGCTCCTGTATTCACTTTATTGTTATTTTTTCTTGTTGATATAATTTTTGTTTTGCTATGACTTGTGCTCCTCCATTTTATGATGGGGGCTTCCTTACAACTAACCCTTCATAAAGTCTTTTTGTGAGACGTTTTAATAGCCTCACAGCAGCAAAACAGGGGTGAAAAGATCATTTTCTTATCCAGTTTTCTTGGAAGTCTTCCATTGTACAGTTAAATGTCTCTGTAGTCATGTACTGTGCAAGAAAATTACATTTTGCTGTGAGCAGAGGTTTAACTCTTTAAAACAATGTATTGCATTAAAATACACATTTTGCAACCAGATAAAGTATTTGATGTGCTTCTGAAGTCCTCTGAACTTAAAAAAATATTTGGGATGAACATTTGCATGGAAGCTCTTAGATAATACTACAGGATGTAAATAATGTAAGTTTTCTGGTATGGCTGCATTAGGTAAGGGAAACTGAACATATCTATGTAGTATAGACATGACAAAAAGGAGAAACCTAAGGGAAATATGAAAAGCTGTAACTCTTTTCTTACCATCACTTAGGTGCTTCCGTCATCTTCATGATCTTCTCCAGATTTTATTCTTAAAGTTGTAAATTATGTTGCTTTTTGACTTAATAAATATATCTAATTGCTTCTTACGTTAGATTGTGGATCCACAAGATTGTTATTTACAGTTAAACTTGGTAACAGGAGGTAAATTGACTACAGGAGCAGAATGACAAAAAAAAATCTAAATAGGTGTCTCACCATCGTTTCTACATCTTCTTTCTTCTTTCAAGAAATCTCTTGATAAAGGTTCAAGATAAATATTCTATGATGTCAGAATGTTTCAGATGACAGAAAACCATGTTAAAAGGATGGAGATGATTAAATCTATTCCACAAAGTATTTAATAAAGACAGAGAAGTAGAACAGATTTTTGATCTTCTGCTAGAGCCTCTTCCTGTTTTCTCTGACATATATAAATAAAATTTTACTGAGAATGGCAAACCAGCTAAACTCAGTGAAAATCCTGTAGTAAATTCTGATATTCTGATATAAATCAGTATTTGGCTGAAGGGAAATATCTGAGACTATATCTCATGAGAAAGACAAATAATGGTAAGCTCTTTCTAGGAGAATCACTTAAACATATTAGAGAGGCTTTTAGCCAGCTGGTCCACAGGAATAGAGCAAAAGAAAAATAATATATTTTAAAAAAAAGAGAGAGAAAGAAAAATATATGACCTCTTAGAGACTAAGTGAAGAGGTATGACAAGGAGAGCAGATCTAAAAGGCTGTGGAGGAATTAATATAAGGGATAAGGAGATGCTGACTATAGGTCACATATAGCTTACTTGGGAAAAATCCATCAAAAGAGGTTTTTTTACTGTGGTGTCCTACCGTAAGTATAAAAATGTATATTCCTTTCACAAAATGGAAGGATTGTTTGGTTCAAAGCAGAGCTTGTAAAAAAGGTTTGAAATCTAATAAAGAAAAGGAAAAAGAAGGAACAGAGGACAAACTAAAAGACAGCACTCAGCATGAGTTCCAAAACTACTGCTATGAGGAAAATCACAGAATCACAGAATGGGTAAGGCTGAAAGGGACCACAGTGGGTCCAATCTCCCTGTTCAAGCAGAGGCATCCTAGAGCACACGGTGCAGAATTCTGTCCAGACAGTTCCTGAATATCTCCAGTGAGGGAGACGCAAAAACCTCTCTGGACAATCTGTGCCAGTGCTTGGTTACCTGCACACTAAAGAAATTCTTCCTCATATTCAAGTGGAACTTCCTATGCATCAGTTACGCCCACTGCCTCTCGTCCTATTGCTAGTCATCACCGAGAAGAGCCTGGAAACATGCTCTTAACACCCTCCTTTTAGATACTTATAGACCTTGGTGAGGTCCTCTCTCATTTGTCTCTTTTTGAGGCTGAACAGGCCCAGCCCCCTCAATCTTTCCTCATAAGAGAGGTGTTCCCATCCCTTAATCATCTTTGTAGTCCTCATTGGACTCACTCCAGGATCTTGATGTCTCTCTTATACTGAGGAACCCAGAACTGGACACAGTGCTCCCTATGCTACCTCACTTGGTCTGAGTAGAGTAGCAGGATTAACTCTTTCATGTATTGATGAGAAAGAAGTGTTTAGAAAGTGAGTCTTTTTGTCCAGCTCTTTTAAAGATCTTTTAAAAGTTAATAGCAAGAATTTGAAAAACCTGTGCTGTCACTAAGCAAGTCAGTGAGCGAAAAGCATTACAGATGCATTTCAGGGAGTGGAGGAAAAAAATTAAGGTTGAGAGAATGAAAAGAGCTGGATGGGTTTTGTTTAATGAACAGAAGATTTAGAAGTATAGTGATAACATTAATAAAAAATGTAAAAATTCCAGCAGTCAAAAATCTACACATAATATTTCAGTATTGTTTCTTATATTGTGAAGTGCAGTTGCATTTGGGGTTGGTCTACATTTCAGACACTTCAATTAAATTATTCTCTTGAATTTTTCAAAATGAAAAAAGCTTTTTTGAGATAAGAAAACAATTTCTTTGCCAGGTCGGTGCATAACTATTTTCATAAGTAGAAAGCACTAAAGCTTTTATTAATGAAACAGAAAAATGTAACAAGACCCAAGAGCTGGAAACTAAATCCAGACAAATTCAAGTACATGAGAAAACACAGGTTTTAGCAGTGAGAATAATTAACAGTAGAAATAAATAACCAGCAGAAGATTTTCCATCACTGAGAATTTAAAAAAAAATTGTAATTGAGGGCCAATTCAGGCTGCCTCCTTCAGTTTTCAATTTGGTGAAGGTGTCTGCCTCATGCACCATTTCAGAACACTCAACTGATTGTTCTCTCTGTGAAGAACATAAGGGCAGAAATATTACAGCTCTAGAAATGATTTCGTGGAGTTGACACAAGCCTTCATGTGTTATCCTCATGAACCAACGTGATACTTAACATGAATATGTAGCATGTTGTAGGACTTAGTCAAAGCAGTACTGAGATGAAAGGTTCATTTCCCAGTACTGAGAGGAACCACTTGGAAGAAATCAACAGAAAACACAGAAGTGCTTGTCAGCATCTTGCCAAACTGCAAGATGTTCCATTCAGCTCAGGTTCAGAAGATCAAAATCTGTCCTGAACAGGGCCACTTTAAATGATTGTTATTCAGTTGTGGAGAATACTGCTTTGTACATGAGCTCACTACTCTAACAAGAAGAGCAGTGTCCTAGAATGTAGGAAACTTGTGCTGAGCAAGTGCTCTGCTTACTGGTTTTGTTGTTGCTTTTTTTTTAAAGTACAAATATCTGATATGATATGATATGATATGCATAAATAACTCTGGTAAACAGAGACCAGAACTGGAGATACTTCTCTGAGTGTTTTCAGTGTGAAAACGCAGTGCTCCTTCCTGGCCTCTTGCCTAAACACATTTCCCTCCTGCCTGGAGTAATTAGTAGGCCACCTACTGAACAACTTTTAAGTTTAACTCTGTTTTAATATGATTTTCTCTTGAGGCTTCTGTACTGCTTCAGAATTAATTCCTTGACCATATCACACCTCAATGTAGCTGAGGCCAAGTCAGCCTTCTTCATCCCTTAAACTACCTGAGCCTGAGCATTGCACTCTGGATCATTGTCAGCTAAGTACAGCAAGCTCGTATAGGAAGCCCCAGTAAAAAAGAGATGGTGAAATATTGCTTTTCTTTTTTAGATAGATAATTTCTGCTTAAAAAACCACAACAAATCTCTGTTGAAAAGTAGCTCACTAAAAGGTGTTTAGATCACTGATGTGGGCCCCTTTAGCACCCAAAAGCTCAAAAACTATTAAAAATCTATAAAGTAAAAACTAACAGTCTTCAACAGAAAGGATGGCTCAGATGCCCTAACCTCACCTGCATCATGCATTCCTTTAATTTTTCCAAGATAAACCTGTTTTTGTTCTTCCTAATGAACATGAGATTACTGTAGGATGGTAGCACCCAAAGGCCCCAGTGGGCATAGTGCTGTGTGCTGTACAAACACAGATAAATAGTTCACCCAGCACAGCCTATGATCTGAAAGGCACGAAGAATTTGAGGGGTGGCAATGGAGATACAGCTTATGAGCAAGTGAAAACAATGCTGATTAACAGAGCTGTGGTAAGTGAATGCTTTCTTCTACTTTTTTCTTTTCTAATAGGAGTAGAGGTCAAATAGAGGAAATGGCAGGACTATGGAAGTTAATGCAAAAAAGTAGAGAGCACATATAAAATGGGAAGGATAATCACAGCTTGCTGTCTCTGGTTCTGTTCTACCTGCAGGAGCAGGTAGGGGTGATGTTACAGGGAGTTTTAAAAATTTTTAAAAATAATTTATCAATTTGCTTTTTAGATGAGACAGGTTTTTCTTTAAAATTGTGGAGAAAATATGGGCTCAGGTTATGCTGAGCCTCTAAGCCTTTATGTAAATTCTTCCTTAAACATATAACTTAGAAAAATAATAGCTACAAAAACCATGTCTAACCAAACCCTCATACTCTATTATTCAGCTGTATGGGAAATTCATATCTAGACTTCTCTTCAAATATTCATATACTCCAACCCAGTCTATAACTAAAACCAAAAATAACAATTAGAACAGATATAATGTTTAATATACTTGAAAAGGCAGAAACTATGAGCTTAAAAACACTGAGCAAGGGGAAAACCTTCTAGAGTTAATTTAGAAACCTGTGGATGCCAGGAGAGTTTGCCATCTCTTCTGTGTTACCATCTGGGGCCTATTACAATTCCCTTAAAGTCTCCTCTTTTGTTAAATTTCAGATGTAGATTGGAATTTGTCAAACGAGTGCATCAGAAGTAGGAGGGTTTGGTGCACTGCAACCCACCTGGCATTAAGAAAAGAAAGCTTGTTAGAGGTTGCCAGAAAAAAAGCTTAAAGACCACTTCCTTTCAGCAGATGGGTGCCTCAGTCTACTCAAGTGATAAGAATGATCTTGTCCTTGGCAAAAGTCTACAACCATCTAAGTGAAATTCATAATTTTTCAAAAGCTATTTACACCCATCCTTTTACTGGCCACAACACCCTCAGCGGTCAGAGTGCCTCTTTAGGATGCAGTGCACAAGAGCTCAAGCCCCTCAGGTGTCTGAAGGGATTCAAACCCAGAGCCCTTTTTTCTCTAATGAAAATACTGTAAATTGTCATAAAATTGGTTAGACTGGTGTGATGAAGAGGTGATCTCTTACTGCCAAACATTTTTTGCCATGCAGAAAATACAAGGAAAATGCCATTGCTTAGCGGGACTGAAACTAGCACCTTTTCAGGTGTTGACATTTCAGGTGTCATTTCAATAGGTATACTATTCAAAAATGGATGATGTAGATTTTGAAAAGTTGCCTGCATCTGTCTCATACCTTAATACAAATTACGAGCACATAATTTATTATACTAAATAGCAATAATAGAATATTAGCTATCTTGCCAAAGGCTCTGAATTTATTTGTTAATAAAAAATATGCAGTATACTAAAGTATGTCAGTATCTGAAGCGTAAGCAGTTGCTCGATCACTCTTGCAGAGTTGGGGTACACTGAGTGCCTAATCAATTTACCAAAGAAACCCCCTCAAAATATTATATTTAGGCCTGAGGTAACATGTATTTGTATATTTTTTCAGCTTCAGTACAGAAATAATGGTGGAAGAGGAATGAATTAACAAGTCCAACCTGTACTAAAATCATCTTTAAAAGGGATTGATATACAGAACAAATAAACAAAGGAAGAATTCTACTCTCTTTTGTAAACTTCCTCTGAAAATATATACCATGTTCTTACACTTTTGAAACCTTTTTTATCATAAGTGGGTATCTAAAGTATTTCCTTCTAATCTTCCTCTCTCCATAGGTACCACAGACAGCTAACCATAGGTAGGTCAACAATTAAAAAATTATGCTACAGATACAGGGAACATAGGTTAGAGACAATAAAAAAGTTAAGGGACTCAAATATGTTAAGTGCTGGAAACTCTGAAAGTTAGACATCTAGCCTAGGAAGTGAAATCCATAAACCTGAATTAAGAGCCTAAGGGTGGTGTTCATTGATGCTTTCCTCTAGCGGTAAAGCCTATAAGAACTTTCTGCTCCCTCCTCTCTCCCAGTTATTTATTCTTAGCCTATACAGCAGTATGCAGTTTTCTCAGTCTGTTCTGATGCAGCTGTGTGCAGGGAACATTCTAAATGGGCTCACTGGATTTAAAAAAAAAAAAAAAGAGCTTAACAACAATAGCGATAGTAAAGAGGATTTTTTTTTAAACCTCATCCAGGTCACTTCAGTGATCCCATTTATAATACAGCCCCACAAACCCTACCTCATCTGACATGGCAGTGAATTATGGTGTCAAGATGCATGGTATTTTTACTTTCTGACCTGCTAGACAAAATATACTCCTGAACCCACACCTGAGAATATGATTTAAAAGAGGCAGATCTATGAAGGTGTAGTCTGGTAGTCATCTGTGTTATGGCATTTCATAATAATTTCATTCTACATCTATTGCTGGATCACAAAGCACTGCAGATCATCTTGGAGCACAGGAATGTATTTCTGTTCAAGTAATCAGAGCAGATGATGTGAATTTTATGCTGACTTCATACTTTTAACCAAGGTTTATGCTTGCTGTAAGTCGGTAGATGACACCTGAAGCAGCATAAAAATAGAGTGGTACAGACAGGTGATATTTTATCCAGCTTAAGGCCAGCAAAGAAAAAAGTTCTTCCTTCAAAGGCTTGTAAATAGGCTTGACAAAATAGTCATGTGGCCGAAGTATTTTGATCCAGTAGTAGGCACTCTAAAGCCGCATTTATTATCTCATCAAAACATAGCACGTAATGGCACGAGTCAGCACTTAGCTCAGCCAGTCCAAAGTGTTAAATAGGGGTCTGGTGACTTTTTCACACATAGCAAGCTAAGTCTGCCCTTTGACCGTGAAGAACTTTCTTACTATTTTCTTTATAAAAATACACATTGATTATACGCTGTGTCTCTGCATATTAGCCCAGTTAATAAATTATTTGATTAACAACTTGAAACTAAGTGCTCCAGTTTGTGCTGGCACTAAAGTACTAAAACTCTTCAGCTGCATGTTTACCTATGGCATTAACCAAGATGCTGCTGAAGATTCTGAGTGGATTGTTTTTTCAGAATGGGACAACTGGGTTACCAGATATGCTTCATTCAACCAGAGAAGAAAGCAGATGAGCATCTCATAGCCTAAAGATTAAAAAGCTTTTAGAAGCCACTTGGGAGTCCTTGTCCTTGCTCCTAACAGACTTTGTGACTTTTAATCCAGTGATTTTTAGGAGCATTCAAAGTAGTCTTTGAATTCCCATCTTTCCTTTTCTGCAGTGTGAGAACTGTGTGAACTGTATGCTGGTATTCTCTCTGCAGGAACTCATACTGCTCCAGTTCACTCCAGGAAAAAAGAAAAAAACAAATCCAAACTTCTCCCCACCCCAAGTAAACACAAACAAACAAACAAACAAAAGGACACAGAAATTAAACTAAATTAAACTAAATGAACAAAAAATGACAATCTAATAATTTTTAAAATTATTATTATTATTGACGTTGTTCTACCATGACCAGTGATTTACCACAGGGTAAACAGAAACAAAAAAAGATCTTTTCTTAATACAAAGAAAATAACTTTCCAAAAATGTATTCATTGTTCCTGTAGGCACAGTAAAGGTGGATATAACCCAACATACTTCTTTTTACTGCATTATCTCTTTTACAAAACTACAAACTAGCAGAGATAATTTAGCTAGAGCCAGAGGTAGCTTCTTCCAGACCTCATTAGTGCTATTCATGTGTTGGACAGGGATGATCAACAGCAATACATTGTGCTTATTTCTCACACAGTTGATGCAAAGGTAACCCTTTTGTTCAAAAGGTGATTTATGACTGCCTGGAGTCACTATCTTAGTCCACCAAGGCATTTGTAATATGATATGAAAGTTCTTTATTGACAGGATAATAAAAATTTTGTTCTACCTAAAGTACTTACATAATCTCCACTGCAACAGTACATGCATCTCCCTCTACCTCAGAAGATGTTTACTTACCCACTTTCTGGGGAAAGGAAATACAATTAGCCCAGTTTACAGTTGGGGAATGCATATTTGTCTCTCTTCCTACGGCACTGAAATCCACAGCCTTGAGTCTAGTACCTAAGCTCCCTGCTGTGATAATTAAGTACTCAAGAATAAATTTAAACATTAATTTTGCACCTTGGACAGTAAACAGTAAGATAAGCAGGAGCAGAATGGGTCAGACAGGTAATAAATACTTTATCATTAACATGAACCCAAATAACATGATATTCCTAATAAATTCATTTATGAGCAAAGAAAGTAGTAGAAACTAGCAAGGAAACTAGTTGGTTTGCTTGTTTGTTTTTCTGGATAATAAACAGGGGGGTTAATCACCAGCTGAGAATGTATGTGGAACATTATGGTAACTGCCCACATTACTATCCTATGCTTGTTCTGAACTCACTTGCTAAATTACTTAATCCCCTTAACTAAACAAGAGAATATGGAGATGGTTGTGAGTTATAAGACACATGATCAATTTAGGGCTATACTGTGTTCCTAAAAACACTAGACCCTCTTGTCTAGGGCACAATATGTTAAATATTTCTGGGCAAAAGTAGACTCCTGTATTTGAGGTAGTCACCTTATCCTCTGTTTGTAGTGAGTGAAAAGAAATTAGTGCTTTCAAGTAATTTTTATTTTATAATTACCTCACACATGTCAAGTACCTCAGGTGGTTTAGCTGTTTACTGAGTCAAAGGGGATCAGATCAGATGTAGATGGCATGACTGCAGACATTTAAATGTAGCGGATGTGAATCACACCCAAAATTAATTGAAAAGGAAACATATATTTTATTATTTCTAATATAAATGATGCTATGTTCACCTAACAGGGTCTCAAAAGATTTGCTATTAGGCTATGAGGCAGAAAAATCAGTAAGGAAAACACAGGAGCACTAGAAAAAACATAGTATTGGAAAAATGTAATACCTGGAATTAGTTTTCCCAGGTAAAAAAATGAGGGCACTACTGAATACTGAACCAGCAAAAAATATTTACTTTGGGACATTTTCATTCATTTCTAATCATGATGTTGATGCAATTAATGAATCAGTCAGCACTGCTGATGTTGATAAATCGCTTCCTTGGCCAAAACTCATCCTTGTAAGTGCCTATGGGTTGCTGACTGGGCAAGATCCCACTGTAGAATAAGACTTGACAACTTTTTCAGAAAAGTTCCAAGGAAGTTTGTGTACCTGAGGAATATGGAAATATATAATTTTTTTGTCTCTCTCAAAAATGTTTTCACAAAACTGGGAAAAAATCCCCAAGGTGGAATTTGATTACATAATCAGAGATTTACATTAGCAAGTTGAAGACTCATGAGGTAGTTCATCTAGATAGTTTCCAGAGTTTGAGCATTTCCCACCACTTGG
Organism: Gymnorhina tibicen; assembly: GCA_013399875.1. Lineage (NCBI taxonomy): Eukaryota > Metazoa > Chordata > Aves > Passeriformes > Artamidae > Gymnorhina > Gymnorhina tibicen. The sequence continues at coordinate 473,246 of VXAZ01000788.1, forward strand.
ATTTCATAGAGTAGAGCCACCTCCTATAAGTAGGTGCTTTTAACATTTCTTTCAAATTAAAACCAAACAGCATTTACTACAGAAGTACAGTGGTAGGTGGAGCTGACATTTTCCCCACACAGCAGCTGAAGAGCAAAGTCAGACCATGAAAACACATGGACTTAATACCTATCTTTATCTTCTTGAATTCAAACCCAGTAACTCTTTGACTGGTGTAGTTATTTGAATTTCCTTTGGAATATATCTAAATCAATTTCACGGAGGCACTTAATTTTTGGTGCTGACTTTAAGGGTTGCTTGTCCATTTTACCTTACCAAGGCAGTGATGAAATACTGAACATATGTAATGAACTGGAACCCATCAGTCCTCAGATGAACATAGTGAACATTCATTAGACTTGACAGTCAGGCTTATATACATCACCTCTTCTTTCAATATACTCTTTCTTATCACATACAATGAGAATGCTTTTTTCTTTTTTTAGTGTAGACTTAATACCCCTACCACTGTAGAATAAGACATTTGGAAATGTGGAACATGAAGATTTGAACTCCTATCCGCACATATAAATTTATCTTGTGTTTCTTATCTGATCACAGGGCCAGAAAGGAAAGCTATCCCTTTGAAAAGACAGGTTTACACCTCAATCAGAAGGAAAAATATCTGCTTATCCTTCAAGAAAGAAAGAGAAATGTTTAGTTTAAAAGAGTCTGGCAGAACTTACTTTTGATACAGTCAAGTTGCTCTCTAGTGTCTAGACCAAGAGAAGCAATTTCTGGAACCTAAACAACTTCAATGTGGAACTGTAACAACTTACGCACCTACCCTATTTCCAGGTATCTATATAAATAATCTTAATGTAGTTTGAAATGGTTTGACACCTTAAAATCAGTAAACTGAAACATGTGAGTGACTGTATGCTGTACGGTTTTCTGCTGTTTCACTGGATGTCCGAGATTTTATTTCTGCTCTCTTCCCATAGCTTCCATCCTTCTCCTGGGCCAGTTTGTTTGGGCATCTTTAGGCAGGTATAAGCACACTCTTCAAGCAGGAAATATACGGTCTGTAATTATAAAGCAGTTGGAGCTGTTGGTTAAATAGAATAAATAGAAAGAGGATTTAAAAAGCTATGATGCCTCACTTTGGCATGATGCTCAGCGACCTTTCACCTGCTGGACAGGCATCAGTGAGTAGGGAAGTGGTCACAGCTCCTAGGGATATGGAGCTGCCATGTTTGTCCTGTTGACAACTTCAATGTTTTGATCTCAGCCCAGTAATTCCTGTCTGCCTGACCTAGTGAGCCACTCCAGACTCTGCTAGTTGATGGTAAAAAACCCGAGGACTAGGGACTAGAAGGCAAAATCCACAAGTTTTACATGGTAACTACACATAAATCTTAAGCAGAATACCTTTTAACATGTATAAACAAAACACTGCTCATCATATTGGGAGAGTTAGTATGTCCAGAGCTCGGAAATGGCTCCTTGATAAGGCATGGAATGAATAGCAATAAAAACTGGATAGTCAGACTAATTTCAGTGTTAGATGTTGAGGCCAAAAGGAACATAGAGGGAGAGGAAATACCATGTTTGTGATGAGCCACCACTGTGACTCTGTTTGCAAATGTATGATTAATGTAACTTCTTGCTCCACTGGGAATTTTACTTACGAGCTTTTCTTGAAGAGAAATACTGGTGTAGCAGTGTCATTGCTCAAAAAGGTGAGAGATCATCACCCTGTGTGTCCAGTACAGTTATTGAAGCCATACGTCATATGTCAGGATACAACAATGAATCTCTCACAACCTTGCAAGGGGTTTGTTAATGGACTGGAACAGCTCCCAGATTAAATGCTCTCAAACTGTATTTGCTAACAGAATGTGAAGTCCTACAAGATCCAATAAAATAGTCCTCACAGTCATTCTCTCCTGTTTACATGAGACTTTTTCTCTTCCAGTGTTCACAGTTCACTTCAAACATGATAGTGGATAGACTGAGGGTGGGGGTGCTCCTCATCTCCTCCTGCAAGGAAGGTATAGCTGCAGTCTACAAAACTTACTTTTACCCACCTAATTTGTATGGTGCTCCATTAATTTTTCCACAGCACAAACACTTCAGTAAGTCACTTAGACTCAGTGTATTTCTATCCTTGAAGCTGTTGCATTTATTGGGAAATAATTCATTTCATTCCAGACAGCCACACCAAATGGAAGTAAACAACACGACATGCTTGCTGCTGTGTCTTTCATCTCAGTGTATTGATTTGAAAGCTTGTACTGATTTCTCCCAAATTAACCTTTTATTTTTTTGAGTTATATAAATAAATAATGTGAATGAAAGCAAGTGAAACTGAAGAGAGAAAAATCAACAGCACAGCTATGAGATCCTGAGCAAACCACTCTGAACTTTCTTCAGGGAAAAACACTTCTTTCATCCCATTATGCTGTTAGATGTGTCAGTTTTACTGATTCCAATAGTATTAAGCTGATCAAAATTTAACAAAGACAAATAGAGAAATCATATACATAATACATAAGATAAAAATACATGCACTACTCCCTGCTGGAAATCTCTTATTTTTACATGATTCCCTGAAATCCTTAACATGCTCATTTCAAATGTGAAAAGGATAAAGAATTTATGATCAAAACTCTAAGCCTTGCCTCATGTCTCTTCTGATTTACCTTTAAAAAAATGATTTAGCAAACTTTATCTTGAAATAGTCACTGAACTGTAAACAATCTAGTCAGTATTTTGTCCAGGTGATGCTGCAAATTCCAGCTGGGAAAGAAATGAAGATTACAATCATGAATGTTCTATGTCATGCCTACTAGACAAAAAAATGTCAAATACTCTGGCAAAATTACTCTTACTCTTATATGTAACCTTTTACATTTAACTCAGTGGTGGATCCAAAATTTCTGCCATTTCTTATAGAACTCCAAGATCCCTTATCCTTCTTTTTCCCATAAAAGAGCCACAGTGTCAGCTGTCAGCATCCTTTTTCTCTTTCTTTGAAGGGAGTTTTGTTACTGCAGGGCAGTATGGTGCCTGACCTGAGATGGCCTGTATTGCCCCATGAAAACATGGCTTAGTGGAGAAGTGGGTAGGCAGTTTAATAGCTGCCAGTGCATCAGCAGACGACACCAGATGTTTGAAAGGGAAGCTCCCTCCCACACCATCCAACCTTGTTTTTCTTCACAAAGGCATGGAGAAAAGCTGCAACCTGAGGGGGCAGAGAGAAGAACATTTGAAAGCTTGAAGTACTTAGTGACAATTTTAAGAGGGAGCAAGAGTTCAAGAAGAAAGTGGAGGCGAAAAAAAAAACTTTGCTTAACTGGCCAAGAATCTCTCACTTTTTATTATTTTTGTTCTCCAAATTGCCTCCTTTTTTACCATTTGTTTGTATCATCTCTCAGTTCTGTCTTGTCCTCTGTACAGTCCGCAGCATTTTGCAGAATAGGATTGGATACATATTACTTTACCCTTTGGTTAATGTTCTGAAAACTTTTCTGCTTCTGGCTCCACTTCAGGGCTTATAATCCCCATTTCCACTCTCATTTCTGGGGTCATTTCCAGACTTGCAACCACATTTCTGCTTACACGGCTACACTCATTAGCCTAAGAGGGATCATGACTCCTGGAGTTTGAGAATCCCTGTTCTAGGAAACACTGCAATTTAAAGGATAAATAATAATGAGGTGGAAAACAAAAAGAATGCTAAAAAATGTAATTGAGAAAAACAAGGTCATAGCAGAACAAAGAGAAGAAAATGACCAGAGAACAGAACAGGAAGATGAACACAAAAGAAAAATGAGACAGAAATTATATGGAGGAAGCCATGTAATATTTTTAAGACAGTGCTTTGAAAATGTGTCTTACAGCATAAGATCCTTTCTTATTAGCTTCCAAAACAAAGAATTGCATATTCCCATCCTTTAATATAAACTTGTTTCATACTATTTACATAGAGCTAAACTGAATAACCTTGAATTAGTTTGATTGTTGCTCTGGAAATTGCTTTGTTCCATAAGTGGAATGTCTGTAATCCATCTTATCACATCACTTTTAAGAAAAAAAATATTTTAAACTGTGTTCATCTTTTATTAACTGACATATTTTATAAACATGATTCCGGTATGTTGCTGAATTTGACCAATGTCAAAAATCCTCTCTGAATGTGAGCCCCTACTGAATGCCTTCAAGTTCTCAATCACTCTTAAATACTGTTAAATAACAACTCTAACTGAAAAAAAAAAGTTTTGTCAGGTTTCACAAATTTATTTGTTAGTATGAGGAGTCAAAATATTATATTAATGCCAAAAATATCTGAAATACTTCAGAAAAAAAGAAGTCCATACATTAATTATTTCCACTATTATAAGATTTAATTGGCTTCTTAGCAACACACATACTAATTAAAATTGGTATATAGTGGCTGTATAGAGGAAAGTAATAATAAGTGATAATAAGTAAAAATAATAAAAAAAGGTCGCTTACTCTGGTGACACAGTCAAGAATAACTGAAAGAGATCTTTGAAATATGCCTATGCAATCACTTCCTGAAAGGGAAAAATTTTTAATTTTGTCCGATATCCTGAAAGAAATAATCTTGCAGAATCCTAATCCTCAACCATTAAAAATCTATGCTGATTCCTTTGTCTCCTTCACATGCATTTCATGCTGGGCAGTGTTTTAGTTCTATATACTGATGTTCAGTATCTTATATTAACTTTCTTTCAGAACCTGAATCTTCAAGAACCATGAAAAAGACAAAACGGATCCCATCAACCGTGTTTAGTAGAATTTGTAAATGAACTGAGGGGACTATTCTCCTGGCAGTACTAAATAATTCCCCAAAAGTGCATGTGGGTGAGATTTTAAACCTCTGCTTTTTGCAAAGGAACAGCTAGCTAAGGCATTATAAGGAAATGCTAACCGAAGGAAATCTTGCTACAACTTCCAAAGTTAGTTGAGTGTGTGTGATCTCACTTAAGTAGCCCTATGCTTATTTAAGCAAGGCACAAGCAAAACAGCAAGGGAGCAGAAGCTGATACTATGAATAAATCCATCATTCCTACAAACAGCTATAAGGAAGTGATTTTCCATCCTCTGCTAATTTTATCAACAACTACCAGCCAGCTCATGAGTCTGGCCCTATCCTGTTTTTAACAGTCTTGGAAGGGAAGTCTGCCTGCCCCTGTTGCGCACTGACCTGCAGAGTTGGATCCTAAATTCTAAGACTATTAGAGTGGAAGCAAAAGGCTGAGATAATACACAAAGATAATTAATTTTGTTTATGCTGAGAAAAACTGGTTCTATTACACATGCTGCTTCAGTTAGCATAGCAATTGAGATCATGGTAAAACTTCTGTCAAGTCTGCAAATGAGATTTCTCAGATTAAGAAATGAAAAATGTCTTGTCCGAGCCAAAGATGATAATTAAAAATTCTAGTCAAAATATTGCAATAGGAATTATTTACAACATTATGTGCAGGTCTCTCCACCTTCAGGCATCCAGATACCAAGTAATTAACTATCCTGTCAATCCTTTGAACTAGATGGATATCTCCATGCTGCATATATGGAAAGTGGTGGACAGAGAATTAGAGTTTGATCAGCTAGGCACAAGAGACTGAGTTTTTTAGTTCAAAAAGTTACCATCCTCCTCATCTCCGAAGAGATTATTTTCTTCAACCACATTTATCTATCATTACAAGTCATATGATTTAGCTCTAACTCTCACAAAGCTAAGATACTGAAAATGGTATTATTCACAATGCCAATGAGCACACTTTAACTGCAGGATAATCATTTCTGTTTGAGGTGAACTAACCTCCTGAAATAGTTCTAACAGTTTAATTGATTTTGTATAGCCTATATCAGATCTTAGTGGTAAAAATAAGAATTAATTTCAGCTATCTTCCCTTTCATTTTTAGACCATTTAAGCCACAAATGTAGTGATGTGTTTTTATAAATAATACGAGTATAAATGTAAATATATATAAATAAAACCATAATCATAAACTAAATCCTATAAATGAATACATACACACACACATAATCTGAATATAAGACAAACCAATTCAGAGCTAAAAGCTGTTCATTTGCATGCGTATCATACACTAGGAAATTTTCCAGAAAGGCTTGGAAATTATGAGTTATGCAAGGGTATGGAGTATGCAGTATGAAATCAAAAATTACACTTCATTTCTATCGCACAGTGTGTACCTCCATACTTACAAAAGGCCACTGTGTTTTTTGAAGCCAAGCATATACGAAGCCAACTGCTTAATTCAGGGTTATACACTGTTGATTTGAAACTAATCACTAAGAATATGCTGAGTGGAAGGGACCCATCAGGATCATCGAGTCTGACTCTTGGCCCTGCACAGGACACCCCAAGAGTCACACCATGTGCCTAAGAGCACTGTCCAAATTCTTACTGAAGGCAATCAGGCTTGGTGTTGTGACCACTTCCCTGGGAAGCCTATTCCAGTGCCCAACCACCCTCTGGATGAAAAACCTTTTCGTGATATCCAACCTAAAAATCCCCTGATGTAGCTTAATGTAATTTCCTTGAGGTCTGTCACTGGTTACCAGAGAGAAGAGATCGGTGCCTGCCCCTCCTCTTCCCCTCACAACGAAGTTGTAACTGCAATAAGCTCTCCCCTCAGTCTTCTCCAGGCTGAACAGACCAAGTGACCTCAGCCTCTCCTCATCCAGCTTCTCCTCCAGACCCTTCACCATCCTTGTGGCGCTTCTTTTGATACCTTCTAATAGCTTAATGTCTTTTTTATTTTGTGACACCCCAAAACCCCACACAGGACTCAAGGTAAGGCTGCACCAGTGTGGAGTTTAGTAAGAATGTATTAAAGTACAGAGCTGAAATACAGAGTTTTGCTTATGTTAGCCTACAAGAGCAAAATCTCAGAGGGTAGTAATCTCTTCTGTTATTTTGTTATACCTTTGAAAACCAGACTGGTACAGTGACTAAAGAGAGGAATGGCACTTTGGGTGTTACTTTGGGAAGCAGAGCTAGTACACAAAAGTTATAGGTACCTATGCCATGATCTGAATCAATACAGACCTTTATAACACTTCTGCATTGTGTTATTAGCGACTATCACCCTGCCAATAATTTTATTTTGGAATAATCTCAGAGAAGCTTGGTATTCCTTGGTGTTTTGCCTAAGTGAGAATGTATTACTCCCCTGTTCTAAGAATGTTCTCAATCAGAGTAACACCACATATATTCTTGATTATATGTGCTCTGATTCATTTGAGCAAAGTCTGCCACACTCAACCTACACTTGGAAGGACTTTAACTGCAAGTGAAGTGAAACTTAGGTATTCTTTATCCAAGCCACAGGGGTAATTCAAGCCTCAGTTAACAGATGCTAATATGTGATTTTGAGAACATTACATTATCTATCTGCAGATGAAGAAATAATGACTAATTTTGCATAACAACTTCAAATACAAAGGAATATTATGTTAAATGCATAGTTTTTACCCATATAGCAACACATTAGCAAGTAATTTATTTAAAGATACAAATAATTATTGCGGTTGCCTGGGGTACGGCAGACCCCGTCTGGGTCTGAGGAGGCTCCGAGGCTGCAGCCGCGATAGAGTCTCAGAGAGCGTCCTCGGTGGCAGCCGCACTGGGGAGTGCAGTAGCCACAGATGGTTAAAGACAGGGAAGGCGAAGGAGAGGCCGCTGAAGACGAAGAGACAGGACAGGTTCTTAGGGTGGAGTTCCAAAGCCTTTATTAGACCTCGAAGGAGTCCAGAGCCAAAGAACGTACATGGCAGAAAGTCACTTATATTTATAGGGTTTGGGGGAATCACATAACAACCAATAGGGAAACAGACCGCGAGGATAGGGGTACGGGATTGGGCGAAAACAACCAACGAGGAACAGGATCAAGGAGGACCAATCCAGAGGCGAACAGGGGAGAACTCTCTGGAAGGTCTGGTGAGTGACAAGGGGGTGGGTACAAGGGGTGGGGGTCGGCAGCTCAGGGGTGGATACAGGGGTGGGTACAACATAATAACTGACAGCTTAGGGAGAGGAGGAGGTAACCAAGTCCCGGGTGGTGCCCCCAGGGGATTCATCGTACCAGGCTATGGCCTGGAGAGGTTCTGGTACCACGGGGCACACCGCCACAAATGATGTTGCAATATGTGTTCACCTATAATTTTTAGTTATATATTAAAAACAAAACCAACAAAAAAGCAAAGCCCAAAAACCTGCAGTTGCTTGGACAAAGTAAAAATTGTATGAATAAGTACACAGTATGCAATTTTTTTTACACTGTAATATTTGAATGCTTTATATTAATGAAATTACACATTCTAATATTTTTTCTTTGAGGAAATAATGCCTCATTCTTGATATTGTATTCATAAGAGATCAATGTTCTGCAAGAAATTTAAGAATATTTAAATCCAACCATGGAAAAAAACATGTTGACTATACTTCACTATATAGATATGCAAAAAATGGATGCTCAAGAATATTACTGAGTGAGAAGATGAATGATACTTCTGTGATCCATCACCATTTTATATGAGCACCTCACAAAACTTAATCATTTGCATGTACACTCAGGTTTGAGATACTCCAGGCACAGTCTTGCAACACTGTATTTAGAGAAGACCCTATTGGTGTAGGCACTGCAATGGGGCTGTATTGGTCCAAAGTCCAGAGCTATTACTGTTGGACTGATTTCAGCATTTTTCAATTGTCCCCACTATCAAATGGCAATCACACATTTAACTTTGCACTAGTGACCATCCACCCATTAACAGAAAAAAAGAAAAAACCACATTCTATCCATGAACGACTACCATTGATACATTTTTTACTGCCAAAGTCTTGTGGTCTCTTTCTCTCTACCTGTAGAGTTAGACCTCTTTAAGATATACCACTACAATGCTTTTTGGTACTTTAATTAATACTGCCTATCAAGTCTGGTGATGTGTTTTGCTTTCCACTTGATGGACAAATATCACCTAAGTAAGATAGCATAAATTGTTCTAATGTTGTTGTGTATCAGTACTATTCCATTAACTAAAATTATTTAAAGGGGATGTCAATGTCCTGATGCCTAGGCAGCTACCATTTCTGCTTTACGAAATTTTCTGCTATGAATAGGTGAAAGAGTCATTAAATTAAAAATCTGCCAAATGACATCAAACACATTCCAGACACTGGCAAATATAAAAAGTTTTATGGAGTAATTAATTACAGATTCTTCAGCCTCTAAAACAGTACGTCCTGATTCTCTTTTCACTTGTGCTGATAGTATTTAAGAAACAGTTTAATTTTAAGGGAATTTAATTAAGCAGTAATAAAATGAGAGGAGACTCTGGCAGAAGTTTTTCAGTTCCTTCTCTAGCACGTATACTTTCCCCTTGACTTTAAGTCACATAGTATAGCTTAGAGTGTATCGATCCCTGAGACCTAAGGCTATCTGGAAAACAAAAGTTTCATTTCCTGACTGATTTTGTATCTTGCTTTCATTCCACATCAGAACAAAGTGGAGTCCTTTTGTAATTTTCTAAAAAGAAGGCACAGAGAGTGTAAAATGGATATGCATACAGCACCTCAGCCAAAACAGCATCCTGAGATAATAAGGAGCCTTTCACTGAAAACACATCTGAAACAAACAGTATGGGTTAGTATCATCAGTTGGTTGAACAGTCTTTGTTTCTCCATGAATATTTTAATACTGTGCCTGTAGCTGGTTTTGATCCTTTGTCATTTGCCAGCACGTTTGTCACAGAAGTCTCAGTGAAGTTTTAAACTCTTCAAACTTTCTTGATAATTAAAAGAATTTTGTCACATTAAAGAGACTTTAAGTATAATGATAGCTTGCTCCTTAGTTATCTGGTCTCTATAGAATGATGAGAAGGTAATGGTTTATTAAGAATTATTATATTTACATATTATGTATCAGATTTATATTCACAACTTTTAAAATTATTATTTTTTTTTTTTAGTGCTATTCTATGTATAAATCCTCTGATATTTTGTTGTATTTCACTCTGGTTTCTTCAGCAAATATATTCCTTGGCTGCTTTGAAACACTTTGCTACAGTAAAATAATATTTTGTTGCTTCAGTTCGTGAATCAGTGATATTAAAAGACCTGAAAACGAATTTCATGGTGGAAAAGTATGCTATTCACAAATGACTCCTTTATCAAAGCTTTGTAGCTAAGCACATCTAGAAGAGCTCTCTCTTTTGCTGGGAGTCAGTGTAAAGCCAGCATGCAGTGTTTACATGTGCTGCTCTGGCTCTCGTGCGGTAGCCTGGGGCAGGTTTGTTGTATCAGCCAAACGATGCCCCAGGCCAGAAGAAGAAATTTCAGATAACATAGAGCCACTGTGTATTAGCTTGGTCATTTCAGAATTGTAGCAATTAAGCAAAAAACTATTTCAAAAACGTACCAAGTTCATTTCAGAATACTAATATTTAAAGTTGCGCAGTTAAGTTCAATGGAGTTCAACACATTAAAAGATTTTTTTAAGGCTTTTTTATGGCTGCACAAGAGAAGGTCTCCATAGAGGGAGGAAGGTACAATATATACCAGTTAGCAGTTACTCAGCAGTCACTTATCAAATAAACTGTTCACATGTAAAAGTATAAGTTTCTAAATGGCATGTAAGATATATAGAATATAAGGTCCATTGAATCCCTCCCCTTCATTTGTGAAGTGGTTGACTTTTTATGTGGGAAATGCAAAACTTTTTTAAGATTTCTAAACAATCAAGTGACAAAGAATTAATTATCTATTTTTCAGATTTTTTTTTGAATGACCACACCAGCTTTGCCTTTGACTGTGTTAAAAATTAACAAAGAAGCAAAACACCTCCTCTTAACGTACAGAGATTTTTTTTAAGTCTTATTTACCATCTGTTGCAGCAAGACCAGAAAAGGCAGAACACAGAGAAAACTGAAAGGGAAGTATTGTTTCAGTGTTTTTCTTATACTTTTTAATTCATGCTTAAGTGAAAGTGCCTCTGGGCTCTAAGGTGATATTACTACTATTTGTTTTGGTAGAGGAAAAAAACATTAAGCTTCCATTTTAAAGCCTGAACTGAAAGACTGATATGTCTGAGACCTCACGTTAGAAAAAACAATGACCTAGTGGTAGATCCACTCCCACCCCAAATCAAATAATCTGAACAGTACATGTAGCTCAGAGACAGCCTGCAGGCCCTTAAGTGCTGTAATACACCTACAGCTTTTAAAACTGGAACTTGAGATGAATAAAAGGGGAGGGGCACGGAGCATGCAGTTTAAACCAGCACACACTGAGATGTGTAATGCTATGCTGTAGTCCTGTTTGGGGCAAATTCAGTGATTCAATGAGAGTAAAGCATCTAGAAAAGTACCAGGGAAACCTGCAATTCTTCTTCTGAAGTGGTAAGTGGAGAGAGAGGGAGAATGAAGAGATATGTACCTGAGTGATGATACGAATCTAATTAAAATTTTCCCAGAAAATAAAATGCTTACTTTTTAATGTGAGGCTACATATGCATCTTTATTTGTATTTTGACAATAACTTACAAGCCACAAAATTACCCAACTCTAACTCTTGCCCCACAGTCAACTTTAAACCAAAAACTTTGTTCAGATAATAATTTAAAAACCTTATAAACTCATTTGTTGATGTTTATAGGTTTAGCATCTAGTTTAGACACACAGTCTGAGCTATGATTTTTTAGGGGATGAACAGTGTTTGGAGAGTAAGAATGAATGTTGGCAGCCTTATTTAAAGTACAGAATTTTTGTGTTAGATCAAACCCATGTCTTAATTGGTCACTTGAAATATACCCTTTCAAATAAAGTGTTAGAATGCCTCTCAACCCTTCAGTCTAGAATAGCTTCCAGGAAAATATGGAAACATAAACACAACTACTGAAGCAATTCTATTGAATCAAAACAATTATCTGGAATAGCACAAAAATCTAAAGGGCAATCAAATCAAACCAAAGTACCTCCTGACATACTCATGGTAATTTTGATTTGTTTTGGGAATAAATGCATATTTTAGGATATTTTTAAGCTTCATTAGTGAGCAAATAAGCTCTCTCTATTCCATTGACTCAGAAACAAAACCAACAAAACAAGCACAACAAAAAAGCAAATACAAATACATAAATAAGAATCCTGGTGTTAAAAATTTAGATTTGCAAAAATAATTACTGTTTCACATTTTTCAACTATAGACACAACAATTTATTTATGTTCTGTGGATTTCCATGGCTACTCTTTGGCACTTCAAGTGGACATGGCAGAGGTAGTTGATCTCCTTTCCAACCATTTGCATCCACAACCATATGCACTTCTGGAAGAGGAGAGAGATGTTTCTCCGTCGTGTGACATGATCATGGTGATGTTTACATCCCTTAACCTCCTCTTTTAAACTTTTGATGCATCTGCTTATCAGTATGGCACACTGTGAAATTGGCATTAAGCCATCAGACAAAGAATGACGCCATATGAACTGGAATCTTTCTGCCAACCAGCTTGTACACGCATTTAATATTAATTGCTGTCAGTGATCCTACAGCCAACTCTTTTGGCATTGTGGTAAATATTGAACATCTCACTTATGAGAATAATCATCTGTGTTGCTCCATGTGTTTGTTCTCATAGTTCACAAATTATTAAATGAAGCAGAATCAAGATTGCCAGTAGATGATCTAACATTTTAAAATTTGTCTCCTATCTAAATGAATATATGGAAATTATTAAGCTATGCTTGTCTATACCAATTTTTATAGCTCTTTTTATGTGTACTACTATTAATATCTCTCTGGAATAAATTGGGACACACACCACTTGTTCATTTAAGTTCAGATGAATAGAAGTTTTCTGAAAGACTAAAGGATTAATATGGCTCTTCAAGGTATGTTGAAGCTTGAAAAACATACATGTTGTTCTTTTATTGTTTGTAATTTCAATGGAAGTCACAGACGTAAGAACCTGAAACATCTTGTTGGTGTTCAAGCTGGTTCAAGACCTTCTAAACTTAAAATTTGATAAAGGAAAAATTCCCTAAACAAATATTTATGATGTGTGGCCGTTCAGAACAACAAAAAAAAACAAATAGCAAAAAAAAAATTATTTCATGCAACTTGTGTAACTATTTTGTGTAAGTTCTGTGTAAGCAGAAAAAAACCTGTGGCATTATAAATTTAGTATGCATAAAGGCCAAGGATTCTTAATTTAATTGCAAAATCATATCTGTGCAAGCAACTTTTTTTCTGATATAAACCTGGAATTACAGTTCAGCACGAAAAACACCTATACACACATGAAACTTTATTCCAGTATTCATACTATTGAATTTTGTATGATTGATCATATTTGTATATCTGCATTTGTGAGTGAAAGGCTGTTATAATCTAGCTTCAGTGGTTTTTTCTTAATTACATCTGTATCCTAACCTAGCAAGAAGGGTAAAAGGTAAAGTAAATTCTAGTAAGCAATTTTGTTACTGGCACAAGTTTTATTTTCAGTAAAAAAATATCCTCAGGTACAAATCAAAGGAAAAAACTAGAACTAGATGAAAAAACAGACACATGTGTTTCTAAGGTTAATTCTTAGGTATTTTTAATAAATGCCCTACCTATTATTCCAGAGCCTTAAGGTTGTCTTAGGCAGTGTCTGACCTCCAGAGTGGTAACATTAATGATTCTACCCCAATAGAATTTTAAACACTGAAATCTGCCACTGCAACTATAAACAGGGAGCATTTTTAATACCATTCAACAAACCATTGTATTGGGAGACTACTTGAAAGAAATAACAATGGTGAAGTTAGAAATGACAAAGTTTCCATATGTCTATTAGCAAACACAAAGGACAGCTATAAAATTGGTTTTTACGTCCTGATTGTGTCAGTGTTCACTCTTATTACTGTTATACATTTGCTAATAGGGGAAATTATATAATCATTTTACCTTATTGTGAATGCATTTTTCATGGATGGAAAGTGGACTTTTACTTTGTATAAAATCCTATTTCTTGATTAATAATTTTACCAGCTTGTCATAGTTGATCTTTGTTTTCATTTTATTTTAATGAAGACCTCAACAATGTAAATCCTAATTTGCATTGCTCCATATATAATTAATGTTTCAAAGCTGTGAAATGCATTGACTTTTAATAGGATGTTACTTATTAAATAACATTTTTGGAATATTGTTATCACAAATATGCTTTGGAAAATATGCTTTACAATGTCTCTATGTCCAATATAAACCCATAAATTAGTTCTATGAAAGTCAGAATTACTACTGTCCTTTGCTCATCCTCTTTGTCCCTTAGTAATACAGAAGCTTCCTCGTTCTTTTAACAAATTAACATGCCGGCTGTATTACCATATGCAAATATAGCAGAAAAAAAGGAAAAGAAAATAGTCAAGGTGTATGAATGTGTAGGAGGAGGGAATGATAATACCATTGAAATTGGCTTCATACTGATATCAAGTGACATGGAGAAAAGACCAGAAAGCCTAACCTCTTAACCTCTGGTGCTTGGAGATTAATGTGAAACAAGTTCTACATCTCAGTAGATCTGGGGACATCTGCTCTCTACATACCCTATTTGTCTCCCTCTCTCTCTGAAAGGGCATTGGCTCTGGCTACAGTGCTGTGGTTTCCAGACCATATGATATTAAACAGCAGGAAAGAGTTCAAAATCACTTCATTTGACAGTATTGCATTGCCATTGCACAGGAACCATAGGCATAACAAAAATGTTTGTGAGTTTTATGTCAGCTGAGATATTCCCAAGAGAAAACAAAACAAAACAAAACAAAACAAAACAAAACAAAAGCCTCACTTTACCCTATTGAAAAAATCATCAATAAAGAGTGACTGCTGCAAGAAGAGAAACATAAAAGTGAGAAGCAAAAATGATTAAAATGTGAAAACATTCCAGAACAAATAAACAACCAGATATTGCATTTTACTATTCATGAAAAAAAAGTATATTTAGTACTGAGGGCAAACTGCATCAGTTCACCAGTATTATCCAGTGTCAATAGGTTGAGAAATTATTTTTTGCCTTTGATTTAAAGTGCTGAACTGACATTTCAAGTATTTAGCATGTTCTGGATTTAAGCACAAATAGAGCCACAGAGGTTAGCATGTCAGTTAGGCATTTCTCTAGGAGTTTTATTGGATCAAAATCTCAGGTTCTGTGCCTCAGTAGAGAAGTTTCAGCAGTTTCACATTCAACAGTGAATTCCAGTGGCAGACCTTTGTGCTGTGAGACCTACCAAATTCTTTTTTTTTTGAATTATCATGAAGATGAGTTTTTTTCTGTTTGTCTAAGTGTTCAGTTACTCACTGCACAGTTATGCTTCCCAGGCAGAGCAAACAGGGGACATGTAGCTTCTTGACCTTTTTATAAAGATCCCTTTCAGAATGCAGAGTTTTAAATTGATAGTAATTTTGTTCTTAGAGGGCCTTTGCGCCAAGTGATATTTTTGTATGCTAGAATCCTGCAGACCCTCATCTCTGAAGAATATTCACAGAAGCAAACACTGACCTCTTAAGGCGAATCTCCCTGGATTTCTTCAGTTAGCGAGAGAAAAAGATATATTTTCTAGAGGACAATTCATAGTGGTTGATTTAGATACCTCCTCTGAATCACTCTTCCAAGGACCTATCCTTGTGCATGGATTACTGAGGAAGTCACGGGAAATTAGTCTCATGAGGCCAGTTAGTCTTTATGATTACTGCCTGTAGCCTTATATTTTATCTATATATCATGAATCACAGCTGAGCCGGTGTTGCCAGGTGATAAGACGTGGACCATTAGTTCAGGAGACAGTAAAATACTTCTACTTCATATCACTTTCTTTGTAATATTTTATGAATGACTGCTAAACAAACAAATACTCATTTCTTTATTAAAATAAATACATATGTGTTACAGTTTACTCAGAAATTATAGTAATATACATTCAATGTCATAAATTTTCAGTCCTAAACACCCACTCAAAGTGTGCTAATAGTATACTGAAAACATACAATTTTGAACCAGAGCCACAGTCATGAAGGCAGTAGTTGTTACTGTTACTTAAAAGGCATGAAGATTTGAATCAGAGTCAAAAGCTCCAAGAAGCTTATCATTTTTAGAATATGAGAAGAAGTTTGCAATAATGACAAGTAAAATTGTGGGTCCACAATAAGCAATACTATAGTAGGATCATAGCAGTTATTCTGTTGTTTGATACCTAGATAGATTATCAAAATTATACATGCATTAAAAATGTAGTACTTTCCCTAAGCTTCATCCTTACACAGATATCAAAAAATAAGTCATTTCAAAGAGACAATGCACAGCTTTTGAATAAAAGATTCTTTCTGAAATGCTTTTCCCCAATAAAGTGATTACTGAAGAAGCTCATGGATGGTGATAACACATGTAATATATGAGCAGCATTTTATGTTTTCAGAGAGGTGTTTCATACAAATCCAATGAAAACGACCTACATGCACATACTTTCGAATATAATTTATTAGACTACATTTTCCAAAACAAAAGCATTATGATGCATACAAACTATAATTTATATACGGAATAGTCCACCTTCTATTAGTTAGAAAAATTAACAATGGAAAATTCCATTCTCATGTGTATGAACCTGATTCAACAACACACCTCTAACATCAAGGTGCAGAGCCATCAGAATTTTTATTGATTATTTTGTCTTACCCTGTAATGACAGCTGTATACTTTGAAACGAAACAAAGCAGAACCAATCACAACAAAACAAACCGTAACGAACACAGCACTTTCTTCCTCTGTTTACACCTACATTACAGTTAGCAGTACGAATTCATTTCCCAAAGACATATTAAGCTTTATCTAGTTTAAGCACCATTATTGGCTTGGTTATAGAATCTCATATTTCAGCATGGATCAGAAAACTGATAGGACTCTTTCATCCTTGCACAGAACTTCATATTACCATGTATATCTTAGGACTTTCCAAATAATTTCACATCAAATTAAGAAATATCCTGTCCTTAAAAGTATGTGTCATGAGAACCTCACAGTTCTTAATGAGGTTGATGAATATAAGAAATGTACCAGAATATCTACTTTTTATAGCAGTTTCAATTTAAGTATATAAACATTATGTAAAAAATTCCTCTGCTATTTGCCACTAACCTGACGAAAATAAACTAATAATCTTACTGAAATCCTGCCGACCTACAGAACTAATGGAAGGAAAACCAAAACAAACAAAACCTAACAAGTCAACAAACCCCCTTTTGGTTGCAACAAACTTTAGGAAAAGACAGATTTTTTGCCATAACACTGATAGAATATCTTTACTTTTAGATGTTGTGTTGCAGCAACAAGGCATAAATGAGAAAACTATTTCTCCTGTTTGGATACCTGCAGGTTTGATTCAGATAACTGCTGACACAGGTCACATAGTGTCGTCAACCAGAGTCATGGTGCCCAGTTAGCTGGTCTCTTTTTTGCCCATGTAAACTCAAGAAATAAGAGCTACTATTGATGTCTTAGATTTTAGCTTTTATATTTTGCAAATTCTGTACTCTCTGTATTCCTAGTGTATAACTTTGAACTGTCTTGAAGCCTGTTAACTGCTGTTCTCTCATGCTAAGGTAGACATAACAAAGCCTCTCCGGGCTTGCTCTTCAAGGACACTCACGGTGTCCTAGGCCCAAAATGTGTAAACCAGCATCTTGAGAAGGGGGGCAAGTTGGAGGGGGCTGTTACTTTACTACCTTAAGTTTAATTGGCAAATTTATGCTGATATGCAAATGGACCAAACCCGTAACAGGGGCAAGAACTCATGACCTGTCGTCCATCTTGGGGTCCATTCTCCCCAGGGTGTACCTTTGAAGACCCTTCGAATAAATACCTGCCTTTATTCCCTTACTCTTTGTCTAGTCTGTTTTTTAGGTAGCCACTTCAAGGCATCACTATACACCAAAATGTATTGTGATGGAAATAATATCTGATGAACTGTAGTTACAAGACACTGCAGAAATATGCACATCATTCACCACTAGAAATAAGTCGAGTTTTTTCCCACAAAGCAAACTGTGTCCTTTAATGAGAATGGCCACATTCACCTTGATCTGACTGTACACCATACATCACAGTGCTGCAATATTAATTTGATTCCAGAAAGTATCAGCACATTGAAAATCTATGTCATAAAATGACCAGAGAAAATCATGTTAACAAGAAAGATCAAATGTTATAGCTCATGCTTTGTATATGAGATGTTCATGAAATGAAAGACTGTTATTTATTTTTTATGCAAAGCAACTACAAAAAGAAAATCATGTTCTGTACAAATTGAACTAATATGAGCAAACTGGCTAGAAGTACGCTTGCAAAGAATCCAGCTAGTGTTTCCATCGTCATATTGATTAATGTCCAACACCCGTGCCAAGCAGGTTGTAAAACTGTCCTTTGCTCAAGTCCAGTTGATATGCTGATTTACAGGATAAGAAAATAGGTGCCATCTTATTCCCTAAAGAATAGCTTTATCCATGGTCATTTGGATTGGAGTTTATTGCCTCATAGAAAGCAAAAGTCGATAACATTACGTATTACAATTCCACATGAGACGTCACAAGTGGGAGTAGTAAACCCACTTTCACTTCAACATGATCTAGTAGCTTGACCTTTATTTGAGATGACATTTACATGAATGACCTTAGAAATTTTGTAATTTCTTTTTATCCCCACAGGTTGTGTACTTACTTTAAATTCTAACTAACTAATTTCCTGTTTCAACTTATTTTGTCACAACTTGAAACTTGATAGGAAAATTAATTTACTTAACTATAAGCAAAAGGTAAACAAAGAATTAAAATAGTAAGAATTTTAAATCACAGATGATAGAGATTGAGGTTAAATTTGATGATCAGCTCTGTAAGATATAATTCATTAAGTTGCACAACTTTGTTGTAAGTTTCAGGAGTTTGTAAGTGATTTAAAATTAAATTAAGTAGAATAAACCATGCTATCTACAATTGCATTTAATTTATTTTTTTAATTTTATTTATATCTTCAAATGTTAGTGGTAATTTTAACCACTAATATTCTTTGCAATTAATGTAAGTATAATATTCTAGCTTTTAAATTATCAGCTGTATTGTCTGGTTAAATGATTAACAATTTAATATTAAATTACCAGTACCTCAGAAATATAGAAATTCCACTGATGCATACAAAGAAAAGCACTGACTGTAAGAGAAAATTTAATTGAAATAAGAGAATGATTTTGCTTTTAAGTCCTCTTTTGCAAATAAAGACTGAATGTTCCTAGGATCTGCCAAGTACTTGTAGATCTAGGTTATTTGCATTTGAATCTTTATTAATACAAATGAGAGAAACTTGCTGAATCATCTCCTCCTCTGTTTGCATTTGGATTTCTGCAGAACTGAATCCTGACCCTGTAAAAATTTCTCGGTTTAACAGAAGTGGCCACAATGACGTCAGTAGGACCATTCTTTTAGAAAGCCAAACATCTGCATAAACATCTGTAGATTCAAAGCTGCAAAAGGTCAAAATCAATCCCTCTCTTATTTGTCAGCATGTTGCCTAGAAGGCCATCAAATACCAAGACAAAACAACATACGAAATCTGGTGCTGAAAAAAACAGAAAGGGGTGATTGAAGAATGTTTTAAAATCCCTTACTAAAATAAATTTATAGTCAGAGCAACAGAAAATTTGAGAATAAAGAATCTAGGCAGTAATACGCTT
Source organism: Gymnorhina tibicen (assembly GCA_013399875.1). Taxonomy (NCBI): domain Eukaryota; kingdom Metazoa; phylum Chordata; class Aves; order Passeriformes; family Artamidae; genus Gymnorhina; species Gymnorhina tibicen. Next base: position 493,042 of record VXAZ01000788.1, read on the forward strand.
TGCGAGCAAAAAGTAACACTTTATTTAGGCATCATCATGAATTTTACAGGAGTGTTGAAGCTTCTTTTCCTGATCATATGAAGTTCTTCCTTGCTGGATGATACGAATTCATCTGTGAGCTGCTAAAAAATGCATCAAATAAAAATACCTCTGAAGAGCACACCTTTTTTTTCCTTTGAGCTAGATTGCACAGGAGTGAGACATTCCTAAAAAACATAGTGTGCTCTGATTTATGCAGCTTCAGTATCATGATATATTAACAGTGTGTATGAAAATAGCTCTGAGTAATAAAGTTGGACATTTTCTGTAAATGGTCTTCATAGCACATTATTTGACAAATATTTTGCTTCTTATCTTGAAAACAAAAAAAACCCCAAACTTGTAATTTTACTTGTAAGAGGTCAATATTCACTTCAGTCTTATAACCTGTTTACCTCAACTTGCATCAATAATATAAAAAAAGCATTACCCAATATTGTATTTTATTTATTTAGTATATTTATGACACTCTATGCTGCATTTTAAATGCAGTCAAACCTCAACGGTGGAATGTTAAACCAAACACAGACGTTAAAGTTATTTTCCTTTAACGGTAATTAAATACATAGCATTGCAGGATATCAGGGTCATTAATTTCACATAACCAGTTCTGGAGCAGTTGTACCTGTACAATTAATTGTTGATTTTGTTTTCTTAAATATTTTCAACTATGTTGTCAGCTATAGGCAGCTTCACTGGGTTGTTGCACTATTCTGTATCAAGAACCAACCCCTTTATGTAGGGTCCTGAGACCTCTGACACCATCCTGCCCCTGTGTACTTGCATGCCTCTGCTCTTTTACGTGCTGGCTCCTCCCCTTCAGTCTTGAGACTTTCATATACATTCTTATTCTGGGGTCTGACTCTAGTTTCATTCTACACTCTGGGGATTTCTAAGCTTACTTGTATATGCACCTGTAGCCCTTTCTCAACTACTTATTATTGATATGTAATTACAGCAATATTAATGGCAATCATCAAAGCTGTCCACTTAAATTCATTTGATTCTCTCAACAGCCTTTATTAAAACACTGAATTCACAGTACCAGTGAATGAAATTATAATAACCCTGGAGGCGTGAGCATTATACAATTAATACTGATGCAGCTGACATTTTTAATGCTATACAACTAATGTCCAAAGCTGTTGTTTATACATTCTCAAATACTTGTGCTCATTTAGAGCTGAACGAACAAGAAGTACGTACATGACAAACTAATGACAGTTAAAGTTCCACCTTTTAATGCTATAAAAAGAAGTATCTCTGGGAAAAAAAAAAAAAGGAAAACAAAACAATAGATTGATTTTATTTTTGCTACAGGATTACTCCAAAACATCAAGGATAGGCATTGTGTTATCTGACCAGTTTAAGATATATTTTAAGAAATATGTGCATTTTAATCACCTAACTAAACTCAAAACTTCTGTTTCTTTTTTTCATGTCTGTATTTTTTTTGACATAAGTGACCATAAACTTCATGAGCCATTAACTCTTCTTAAAAATGTATTCCAGTCCATCTAAGGTTAGGAAAACCTATAGGTATTTGCTGCAAAATTCTTGCTTTCTACAAGATGAAGCAACCTGAAAGTCAATTAGTTTCTGAATCTTATTTTATAGGACCACTATATACTGTATATTACAAAATACAACCTGCTTATCATAGGTCTAGTACTACTCCCACTGAAGTAGCTAAGCATTTACCCATCAACTCCAGTGGGAGTTCAATGAGACTCTTAAAATAAATTCTATTCTATTTTCTTAATATTTCTGTCCTCCTCTTAGGTCAGATCATCTGTCCTGCATAATGAGGAACAGAAATACTTACAAAAGTGTAGGAGAGACACTATTGATATTGCATAATTTAAATTCCACAGTCCTCTAATTTTACATTAAAACTTAAGACAATGTCAAGTACTTCTTGAAAAGAAGTAATTTTAACTGTTTGTTTGAAGATATTGATTAACCAAAGATTTTATCATGTCTTCTTGCTGTTTTTCTGTTCTGTAAACAATAATCCTTCTTATGAGTTTCAAATTAGTTTAAAATTAAGGTACTTGCAGTATTTTCTGTTCACATTAATCATTTTTAATTACAGTACTGATGAATGCACTGGCTGTCATTATCCTTAGTTCACTTATACTGATTAGGATCTCAAAAAAAGCATGGTAAGAAGTGGACTTTCCATAATTCCTGTCTACCAGTTTTTATATGGCACACCCCATTCTCTTTCTAGTTCTGCAGGAGTAGCCAGTCACATTTGAGTGTTGATTCTGGGTTCCATCCATAGTAAGAGGGACACTTTATGACGCAACACATCTAATGCCTGGATTTCGATGTGTTGAATTGTACCTCAGCAATTCTGCTTTTGCTTCACCGGTTATAAATGGCACTTAGGTTATCAGCTCAGGTGTCAGTATCTGCATCAATTGTAACTTAAATTTTTGAAGCTAAGAACCTAGGTTCTTAGCATGCCTTTCGGGTACTTGTCAGCTTTGTTCCCCAGAGCTGACAAGAATCAACAACAAGGTCATTCACAGACCTTGGCTGTGATTATGCCCATGTACTGCAAGCTGTAAAAAACTGAAAAAACTAATGCATTTCTAGAACTTGAAAGAGTCTTCCATTTAAATTTAAACAATGTGCTTAGGAACTGAATTGAAATATCCAAATATTGGAACTTCAATGAAAATGAAAATGCACAAGTTACATTTTTCATATATTGTCAAAACCACAGTAGTTAAATAAAATTGTTGAAAGCAATGACATTAAATTTTTTTACCAAAGGAGAGGGAAAAAAAAAAATCTATCTTGAGAATATGAACGTTTTAAATAAACTGTCCCGTTGGAAGTCTGAACTGCTTTTAGTCAGAGAAGTAAGGTTTAATCTTGGTGTTTCCGTGATGGTTTGGTTAAAGTAACAACAAAATTTATGTTCCTGATATTTGAATTATTGGTGCCCTTTCCAGTGAATCAATCATAGTATAAGTCGTGGTTTTAATTGTTTGGAGCAATATTTTGAGTTTTCAGAAAATTTTGTTTTGCATTGCACAGGTTATTTCATTTTTGAAAGATCTGTTTCTGAAAGTTGCTCATAAAGCCAATATCCGTAAATACTGGTGCTGGTTCTTCCACTTTCTTTCAAAAGAACACTTTCTTTACAAGGCAGAAGAAAAAGAGGAAACATTCCTTTGCATTATGTTTTTCTTAGCAATCTTAGTATCACTTTAGAATTATGTTGAATAGGCTCCAGACAGTTTGTGGAGAGTCATTGCCTCTTTCCCTTTTTGACACAGTTTTTACATGTCTCACAGTTTTTCACATAAAACACAATTCATTGCCATGGGGTATACATCATCATCACCATCTTTGTCTCTTTTTAATGATGTTAATGTAAATGGGTTCGTGCACAACTTTTCAATCTCCTGTCTCTTGTCCATCATACAAATGGAAGCAAAAACATTTGCATACATTTTAAATCTTTGTTGAAGCAGCAAGATTACTGAGAATTCAGATTTTTATCCTTAATCCTCAATTACTGGTTTCTTTGGAGGTCAAAATGGACTGATAATCACTATAAAGTCTCATTAGACAACCTCACAGTTTCCAGAAGATTGGAGATTTACTGTTGCTTTCGTTAATGAACATCTCAGAACTAGGCAAATGTGTGCACCAATGTTCAGTTATGAGGAAAACAATGAAGTAAAAACCCTTTTGCTCATTCAAGAAATACCCAGGTAAGCTGGAGCCATATTTTAAAAATATGTTGAATGAGAAACAGCTGGGAAAGGCATACATAGCACCACATCTTTCCACGAAGAATAGAGAAAAGTTCCAAAACTTAATTTTGGAAACAGTAATGTTTTGGATGTGTTTCTGAAATGCAGTCAGCCTTCTGCAGCTTTCTGCCATCCTATGGAATTTTGATAGCCTCAAATACAGACTATACTAGTTTCATAAAATTTTTATTTTCATTGCCCTACCTATGTCTGTTTGGCTGACTAGCAAGCAAAAATTTAGTCTTTCATAGTCTCATATTCAGTTTAAATACTGTCTGCAAATTTATACTGCACTAGAAAATTTCAGAGGGAAAAAAAAATATATCTACATAAGGAAAATGCCAATACAGTAGAACTGTAGCAATGTTAATACAGTAAACGCTGTACACTGCTGTAATTGCTGCACATTGAAACCAGTTGTTAGCTTTGCTTATAAACTCTTTAAGTTATCTCACTTTCTTATGGGCAATATATTTTGCTAACATTATCTTACCTAAAAATTGCTGTCGTATTGTAGTTTGCCATTTAATAGTTCTAATCCCATGATTGCTATATGTTACTTTGATAGCTGATACCACATCATTCAGAGATAAGTCTAAAAACAGCTTTCTTCAAAGCTCAATGTCTTTTTAAAGAATATAGTCTCTCCTTGATGCATACATATATCTCCTAAAAATGTTAATGGTCTTTTATGAAGTCATTGAGAGAGAACATAATTTAAGAACACTAAATATTTCCATATTATGTAGATAACAATCATATCTCAAAGTGCTGGATTCTAACTTTATTTACAAGGCAGCTCCAAATTTAGGGTAGTTTGACGTTAAGATTCATTATTCAGCTACCAAGGCAAAAATACCAGCTAACATACTAGACTATCTACAGAAATTATCAGCCATCTTGATTATCATCAACTCCATCACAGCTATCTTTTATCTATATTTTTAATTTCATATATCTGGGACAGATCTAGCTTAGGTAAGTCTTTCTCAACATAACATATTCTTCATGAGAATACAAAGGAGAGGAAAGGGAATATGGTAGTGTCTCATCTTGTTTTCAATCCTTTCCAAACTGTTCGTAAGCTCAAAGCTTTGCTTTTAGCTTCATGAATATTAGTTCTGTTGAAGTCAGTGAGTCATATTTCTGCTTATGTAACTGCATTGAAATCAATGGAATTAAATTTAAAGAAAAAAGGGCCAAACAGAAGCTTCAGCATGTGTCTTGGAGCAGAATACTCATCTTCTAGTGAATCACTGCTGCATCTGTGTGCCAGTTTGACCCAAATGGCTATTTCATGAATATACATATGCATATGAGGGAAAAATTCGGAATTGCAATTGTAATTCCTTTTGTATTGAAATAAGTGATTCAGCAGGTGCTGCGTACTTATTTTGCCAGGTAGAAATACGTGTGTATCAATAAGGAACATAAAAATCAGAGAAAATGTTTCTATTTAATGACTTCATGTGAAGATCATGGCTAAGTCCTCAGTGGTGTACTTCACTTCTGTATACGATGAGGAACTCCCTTTGTTTACTGTCTTTTCTTCACTTCTCAAAGTTTTTTCTCTGTTTAACTGAGTTTTCCTCATGGTCTGTACAATATTACTTCTCCTATCCCTGAAACAGAAATTCCACTTCAATATTATTTTAAAAACCACAACCTAAGTACTGCAGGTAGCTTAGGAGAATTCCTTTGGAGGATGCATAATCTTCCAGTGGATAGCTGTTTATGTGTGTGGTTGAGAGGAGTCTGAAACTGGAGTGGACCTGTGAGCCTTGTGACCTTATACTACACAAGACTCAGCAGCTAGGGAGCCCTGACATCCGGAGGCCAGTCCCTGGGGAGACTGGAGGGATCCACACTGCAAATGCAGGTGTGTATTTCCCACAAAGGGACCTCCATTCCGATCAGAGAGGGGAACAGGATGAGGGCACTGGTGCTGTTCACGTCTGTGTGAGTGCTGAGTGTTTCACCTGTGTTCATTTGTGTGTCCAGCCACATGTGTATGTGTAGTGCGCCTATAGGGAACATAGTCTCACCTACCAGCTGGACCTGAGGAGGTGGAACAGTGGCATCCTCAGCTCTATCAGCCTGCTGGATTCAGCAGCTCTAGACACTCTTATTTTGTGCTATCTCTGTAAAAGTACCTGTAACTCCCATATTCCAATTCTGAAGAATTTTTATGCATTAAACTTTGAAAGAGATGCTGCAACTTTTGCATCTTAATACCAAGCACTTTTAGTTAATATAGGTTATTTCTTCTTCAGAAATAGCCATAGATGAAGAAAATTGCTTTTCCTTAAATTATTTTTCCTTTATCTCAAAATTCTCAAAATTCCTGTAGTTATTTACATCAATAAAATCAGAATGTGATGTGGATTATACATGATGCTAGATCAGAATAGCAGCAGTCTCCACTTATTTTGCACAGCAGATGAAGAAAAAATATTATCTGTTCATAATTCGTTCAATAATTATTAATTCAATTTACCATTTATATTAATAATGGCAGGCAGTTTATTTAGCTGTTGTAGCCTAGTAGACGTTATAAAAGAGACCTCTAGCAGCATCTGTAAATATTTATGCATGAAGCATGCACTTGTGTTTGATGACCACCAGTGTATCTCAAGCCTGCCATGGATACTTGCTTCTGAAATAGCATATTATTTCACTAGTGTTTATAGCACTCTTACAGTGAAAGGAGGAGTTTTTCTGAAGATACATTAAGTGAGCATCAAACCATAAGCATTTTCTGTGATGAAGGGTATGGTCACTCCCTGCATAAATTCTTCAGGGTGGTGAATTCTGAAGTGATGGCTGCAGTAAAAAAAAAAAAAAGCAACCCAAAGTAAATCCTCCCAAACAAACACGTATTGATGCTGGGGGGAGAGCATAAACTTCCTTTGAATCACTCCATACAGCTGTCTGGGAAAGCTAGAGAAAGGTAAAAAACACATTCTTGAAAGCTAATGTATTCAGGTAATAGTCAGTGTTAATACATTTGTAATTCTACTGCAAGCTTGTTGATATAAAGAGTTTATGTAGCTCCAGTATGATCTAACAGAAAGAGAAAACCGTGCTGGCACAGTTGCTTTAACTATATGTTTGCCTTCCAATATAATCTTTCTCGCATCCGTACTCATGTCTGCAGAGTACCTAACAGGTAGGAAATTGTGGAAAACCATTATAACTTCTCACAGCATTCCGGAAACATTAGAAAGCATAAAGTCTCTACAGCAGTGAGGGCATACTGAGCAAGGATACTGGTTACAGACACCTTAATGACATAAGTTTCTCCAGGCCAGCTAATGTGTGCTGATAGCAAGAGCAAATAAACATCCCAGGTTCCCACTGCTTGTTTTCAGAAGAACAACAGGAGAATATATTCAGCTTATAATGACTTAAGACAATTCAGGAAAATTCTGATTTCTTCTCAGTCCTGGCAAGTGTTTGATTAAAGGGCTATGCACCTGGACAACATTACTTATTGTAAAAAATTCTACCAGAGAAAATCAGTTTCTATTGGTTCTTGAAAAATACCAAACCTTTAGGGAGAACCATTTATTTTATTCAAAAGTCTTAAAATGGAAGCAGCTACCTCCTCAATTATATAGTTGGTGTTTTATCTTTTCCATCACAGCATCTGGGTTTTCCTAAGAGACACACAAAGCCCTTATCTCACATATCTGCCCCGTGCCCTCTTACATTCTGTGAAAGTGTCTGCAAGTCTCTATCTACATGTACAAGAATTGCAGAACTACAGAACTACAGCTTTCATGGACTGACCCTTACCCCCACTCCCCATCCCCCTGTGCTGCTCTGGGTGGTGAGAAGAGGTAGAAGAGTGAATGGAGGAGTGAAGTTGAGCCTGGAAGAAGGAGGGCTGGGGGAAAGGAAGGGGCATGTTCCATGGTGGATCCAGTACAGCCCCTTCCACTTGAAGGCACTGCAGCCCGTGAAGAACTCACACAAGAGAAGAAGAACAGAACATGAAGAATGGAGCACCAGAGGGAAACCTTTATATCCTGGTTGCAACCACACTGCCTGCTGTCTCACTGAAAGCATTGAGTTCACCTTGGAGCAAGAACAAGCAGGGAGAGGGTGGTGTCTGGACTGAAGCTAAGTCTGGGAAAGGAGGAGGAAAGCTGTTTACCCTTAGTATGTAAATTGTTCCAAGTCAAATCTGGTTTGCCTGCAACAGTAACGGTAATCTCCTGAATCTCCTCTTCCTTATCTTGCTCCCATTCTTCCTATTTTCTCCCTCTGTCCTGATTAGGGGGAAGTAAGCAAGCAGCTGGATGGGCCTTTGGCTGCCAGCTAGTGCCAATGTATCATAGAGTAAAATTTTATTTTAGAGCAGCTATAATTTAAAAAGCAGATGTGAAAAACTTCCTATTTTCATCCTTGCTGAAACAAATTCAGCTATAAAACACAAAGCAAATGGGACTCTGACTGGGGAGAAAGTATCTTTCCTTGGCTACTTATAATAATCAAAGTATTCTTACTAATGATAAACAATAGAAGTAAATGAACCAATCTAATAAATCTTTACATGATGGAGGAGAAATGATACAAAACACAAATGAAATTTACTGAGATACAGCTTCTCATGAGCAAACAGCTAGTAGACTGCACAAAAACATTTATGAAGCCCCAGTATTTTTTAGATAGACTGTGAAAAAGCCTTCAGGTTCAATAACATACTAATGGGTTACAGGAAATAATGAGAACAGAAAGCATTGCAAGTATATCACCAGTTACTAATTTAATTATGAGCAGCTGGAAGACAGACATTACCGTAAGTAGCCACAACATTAAACACTGTTTTTATATATATATATATACATATATATATATGTATACCAGTGACACAGACAAAGTACAGAACTTTGCTGCCCAGCTTAAGCCTGCTGTCAGTCTTCACCGCTTCAAGTAAAAGAAATCTGAGTTTCACTATGAAGAATATTACCATTGTCCACATCTGTTTTATGAGAAATTCTTATCATAAATAAGTTCTTCCATGTTGTTTTAGTCTCTGAGGACCTGGCTAACTCAAGCTACAAGAGGAAAGAGCTTTGGTCATCAGAAAGACCAAAAGAATAGCTTACAAGATCATGAGGATGACACTGCCCTTAGGATGCTGATATTTTGCATTTTCCTTCAGTATTCAGAGCTGAGCTTCTTAATTTTTTTAAGTACACTAGAATAGCTGAGTTTTTTCAGTTTTCTATTCTCATTGTATCTTCACTGGATAGTGAAATTTTTTTTAGTGAGGATGATGAAACACTGGAACAGGTTTCCTAGAGATGTGGTAGATGTCATGTCCCTGGAAATATTCAAGGTCAGACTGGACAGGGCTCTGAGCAACCTGGCTGAGCTGAAGATGCTCCTGCTCATTGCAAAGGAATTAAAACTAGATGAAATTTAAACATCCTTTCTAAACCAAACCATTCTATGACTGTATGAAATAGCTCATGAAATCCTCACTTTCTCTCAAGGTGTTGTTTTCACTTGCTGTATGTTCACTGTTCTACAACCTATATTGCAACTCATGTTTACAGTGTCACAATACAGACTCAATATGAGAACTAGTTCTCCAAGCTATAACCCCCTTTGAGTGGAAGCTAGCCTTCACAGATTGAGATTCTGAGCACAAAGAGCACACAGATGATCTTGTCAAAAAACAGTTTATATTTACAAAGCAGAAACTGTCTCCATTGTTGCTTTTCCAAGATTCCAAGCATGAATGCTAGGGAACTATGAAACATATGCCTAGACCCTAATTCTGCCAGAAGTTCTGTATTAACTTAATGCTGAAATCATGCAAGTCCTATGCATTGATTGATACCTTTTTTAACAGAACCAAGACTTTATGTTCTTCTGCCTGCATTATTTTCACACAGTGCTTTCCCTCCAATAATTGTTCCATTTTTAAATATTTACCATCTACCATTCGCCTAAACTAAGAATTAGTCTGATTGCATTTTTACATTAAATCCATTTACAACAACAGGCCTATTGCCGACAGCTAAAGTGATCTTTACAGCTGAGGTTTGTGGAAGAGAAGGTCTTTAAGGTTATTCTTTTTTCTCAGTACAGAAATCAAATTGTCCTCCCACTTACTATTCCTTTTAATATCCCAATGAGAGAATTACTATTAATTATGAGATGCAGTGATAGAAACAATGTAAAATGTAAATGTGTAATACAAATCGTTGTTATCCATAGATCAAACCCTTAGTGGAGATTTATGTTAATCAATAGATGTGCTTTATATAGTACTTCCCAGTGTAAAATTGAGCATATTGCAATACATCACACTCTTTGCTAATTACAGGGTTTTAAAGTTTTTTTCTAAGGAATTCATCTCCACAGAATGCTATCTTTATCACTTTGGTATCCATTAGTGCTGCCATTTCCCATGTATCATGATGCTGTCCTAAGCCAAAATTCTTTGTAGCACTTATGAGTCAGATAGACAAAATCAGTTCAAGTTAAAACCGATCACCAGTCACTTGCCTAATAAGTTATCTATCATCCTTGTTGATTTTTGCTCAAATTGGCTTAAAATATAAAATTCAGGAGCCAGTCCTGACTGCATTTGTGTTATCATTGTATGTAAATTTCAACCTACATTTTAAAACATAAGAAGTAATTAACTGCCTTTTCGAATGTGGAAATGACAGACACAAAACATGATATATTCTTAGACTTTTTTATAGCATCAGTATGAAGAGTCTGTTACTTGGGGATTTTTCCTTTTTGTCTTCTGTAAGTTTGACCTTTGGTGATAAACAGAAAATACCTGTCACTAGAAGCTTGTCAAGCAGACCAAACTGTCTGTATAATGAACTAAAAGGAGATGATGATATGAAAGGATTATAGCAAAAGTCTACAAACTTGTGAGGGACATAGTGGGCATGGAGGAACTGTTCAGCTGTTTATTCTCTGTTCCATTGCTCAGACTTGTGACCTTCATTTGAAGCTACTAGAATACCAATTCAGACTAATCAAGTGCAACTGATTTTCCGCATCATAGCAAGCAGATCTGCAGTACTCCTTGACAAAGAATGCTGTGGATAAAAAAACTATGGAAGTTTAAGGGGACACTGAACAAGTGTTTGAGATAAGCTGAAGCCATGTTTAGGATGGCAAAGTGTTGCCTGTCCCATTATAGCTGTACATTTCCCAAATTTATGAAGCAAACACAATGCAATGTCAATTGTCTTGGTTTAAGCACATTTCAAATAAAGGTTCATTATATCAGAACTTCATTAGTAATATCTGTTGCTATATAATTTAAACACGGTATTTATTAGTTCCTTTTACTCTGAAATATAGTAAGTAGATACATATGACCTTTAAAAACATTAATGCTCTCAGACTGTGCCAGACGGCTTATCTTAAAAAAAATTATAATTCCATGTTTAGTACACTGACACTATTACTATAATTTGTAGTTGACTACTTTCCCTTTGAAACCTCTGACTGATTTACTATCTAATATTTCTAAAGGAAACTCTTATCAAAGGTTAAAAAAGGTAACCTTTCAAATCTGTAACTTTAAGGTTTTATTTCCAAAGGTGAATCACCCATTTCTGCATCATCATCCTTTGAATCATTTCCAGTTTTAAAAGTTCATGTGGTCACCTTAACTGATTTGGAGGTCAAATTTGTTTTCCATTTCCACCCTCCATTTTTCCACTATCCATTACTATTATTAACTGTAAGTTTCATTTTTTTCTGCATTGTACTTTCTGAAATGCATAAATATAACATTCAGATTTGTTTTTTTTTAATTTGGTAATACATACTTGAAACATATTTATGGTAATGAATTCAGATTCATTACTCAGGTTCCTTAAATTTTTCACTTCTGGTTGTTTCATTCCCTTTGGTGTACTTCCTAGTCACCAGTTCTTATTCTGCCTTTTCTCATTGGTAGTATTCTGTAGAATGGCCAGATAAAAGCTTTTTGTACTGTTGAACCAAGACCTCTTTTTACTGCATCTGAGCTTGTTTAACTCCAGATAGGGCTAGTCCATGTAACCATATAACCAGCACACAATAAATGAGCTCTATAACCTCACCCCAAGTCTGTTTTACTTTCCTTTTTATATACCTGTGACCTAGTTCATACCTTTTCCATTACCTCTTTGCTATAAGATTATTCTTTGTTCCATAGCCAGAGTCATGCACTAATGATTTCCTTCTGTTTCTTAGCATGAAAATGTTGTGTCCTGGGTTTCCTTTTCCTCTGGATTCCATAAGCTCTTTGTTTTGTAAAATTCCTAACAAAACCATGAAAAGAAAAGATATGGCAAAGTTCATAGTAATATTTTTCCTGACACTTTTTATTCATGATTAGTGAGGCATAATTAGCAGAGTGTCATAAAATTATCAAGATACCTATGATCAGAATGAGCTGGGTATTTAATACATCCTAAATATAATCCTCAGGTGCTTGAAACAGCAAGAACTAGGGCTTTTGATAACCATGCCATCAGCCAAGGGACAGATTTACTGCTATTATCTACAAATCCTAGCCTGCATTAGAATATGAAAGTGGACTAAAGGATTATATGCTTGCTTTCCAACCCATGAAGTATTCTTGTCACAAGCAATTTATACTATACTGTTCTCCGAATCATTTCATGAGTGGCACTTTCTGAGCTCAGAGTTGTTATTATTGTATTTCATGACCAGATTGTGATTTGTAGAAAAATGTAGCCCATCAAAAAGTGTCAGATTGTCAAAAAATTGATTTCCTGGAATTTTAGAAGTGTAGAGAGGCCTACTTGTGTTCTGTTAAATTCTGCAACTTCTGTCTGGCAGGCTGGAAAAGATGAGCTGTGCATGAGATATAACAAAGGCCATTAATTACAGTCAGTAGACACTTCACAAGAAGATTATTCAGTAAAGGGGGAAAAGTTGTAGGATATATGGTTGTTGGCCTCAGATTAAGGAAAAATATTTGGGTGACACACTCATAGGGGAAGAATCAGTAAAGATACAGATGTGAATCCTAGGTTTTGGTGCACTTAAGGTACTGAACCAAAATTAAAAATTATTGGGGAAAAAATGGTTTCTATGTATCTTGCAGTATTATATTTGAAATTTTTGCAATAAAACATTGGGGATGTATTTTGAAAGATGAAAAAAAAAAAGACAGATTATAATTTATTAGGTCAGGCTAGCTATATACAGAAAACTATACACAGTCCCCAAAACAATACTTATTAAATAAGCAGAAAATTCTTCTACTGAGAGGAAAAAACCCTATTTACTTACTTATTTATTTGTTTACCATTTTACTTATACACTTCTAGAATTTTTTCTGATACCTATAGAGAATATCTAGACTCTGTCTTTATTGATAACTTTTGAATGATTACAGAAATCACATGGGGTTTTCCCCTATGTGAAATATTGATAATGATATTTCAGTCTTCTGGGAATTGTCACCACTTTTATCCCTGGTAAAATGTCAATCCACAGACTACACTCAAAGAGATAGAGGCACTGTCCTGCCTGCAACATAGATTCACATTCATCTGTGTCAAACTCTTCTGTTAGTGTTGAGAATAAATCATTTTCTGACTGATCCATTCCCAGTGACTACTTCCATACAGCTCCAAATACCTTCTGAGAATACTTTGCAGCTGCTTTCAACTGCTGTGTTTGCACCAAGCTGCCAAACCTTGCTTTCCATACAGGCACTAAGGTAAACTAAAATACATGTTTTCTCCTGTCGTCTGAGTTCTTTTTAGAGAGCCAAAGTGAAACAGTGATAGATATGGATATCAAAGGATTATAACCAATCTATTGATGCATCAGATCAGTATAGTTGCATATTACATACATACATAACCTCATATTATATTCCAGAATGCCATTACACTAACAACTAAAATTTCTGCATATGTGTCATCTATAATTCATTGCAAGGAAAATATCTGTCACAAACTTACTAGGATAAAAGGATGAAAAATAGAATCTGGTCACATTGACTGGACAGTCTATTTATCTGAATTATTTTTAGCCACGAAAATTTTCTGGGTAATGGGAGGGATCACATTTACAGACACTGAAAAAGCCCTTTTCACTGGCTGCACTTTCTCAGCAGCACCTTTTGCTTTATAGGTGTTAGGGCTATATAATGAGATATTCCAACCAAAACATTTTGTATACACCATACAACTCTGTATTATACATCAGCTTGTCTCTTTCTTTCTTTACGTACTCTACAGTAGACTGCAAACTATAGAATTTCTACAAAAAAACTAATGATGTCCTTCTAATTAAGCAGTTTTAAAATGGTGATAAGAAGTTAATATGTCCTGGATATGATTCTGATCTACTTTTTCCCCACAATATGATATTCTGGAGTGACATAAGTTAAGACAGACAGGAACATAAATTGAAATAAGAATCAGCACAACTGGCAGTATCCTTTTCCCTAAGACCATGCACACAATGTAGTGTAGCTGACAAGTAACTCTTATATTACATAAAGTGCAGGTAGACATCTGAGCTTTAACTGGCAAAAAGGTTCATGGTTAAAAAAGAGACATGATGCTTAGTTTCTAATATAAGAAATTAATTTGTTTAGTGGCACTTCACTGCAATGAGAAATAGAGCTTCAAGTGTGCATCTATATATACACATACATATAATCCCACAAAACAGGTTTGTCCAAAAATGTCAGTAATAGGTCAGCTAGTTTACCCCATTAGTATGCAAAGATTACCTAGACTATTCCTATTTTCTTTAAAAAAAATTGTAGTGGATGGAGTGACTCACTTCCCTTGTAGGAGACAAGTAAAAATGTGTTCATTGATATTAAAAAAGTGATTTAACAAAGACTGATAGGAAATGAAACAGTGGTTTATCAAGATTCAATGGCAAGGTACACTTGATTATTTACCTCATAGAGGAGAGGGTAAGACAAAACTCTCAGAGAAACACCCAACACACACTGAGTCATGAGGTTCAGAAATGTCCCTTTGTATTCTAAATTCCGTCTCAGAGAAGAGTCTACATGCGGCTTAGTCCTAGACACAGTCAACATTTATGTCCAAAAGAACACATTCACAATCAAACTCTCTCATCAGTCACCTAAAATTTAAAGTTTAATGTGCTATTAATCACTTATTTTTTTGCTATTTTTGCTATTAATCACTTATTTATTGTTGCAGCAAGAAATTTCTCAGTCTTGTGGAGTAGTCTTGAGAAGTGTCTCTGCTCAAGAGGAGATCCTGGTGTGCGGGCAAACTCAATGAGCCCTGTGCTGTCCACTGTTTATAAAGATGATAATGCCTTTTCTCAGGTACTGGACAAGACTGCCCAGAGAAGTTGTGGGTGCCCCATTCCTGGCTGTGTTCAAGGCCAGGCTGGATGGGGCATTGAGCAACCTGGTCTAGTGGGAGGAGTCACTGTCCATGACAGGGGGTTGGAACTAGATGGACTTTAAGGTCCCTTCCAACTCAAACCACTCTTTGATTCTATGATTCTGTGATTGAATTATAGCCATATTTGACTACCAGCAAGATGTCTGGGTCCCCATTCCACACAGCTCTTGGTTACCACATTGCCATTCATCTCCCAATGTTGCTAATTCATCTCCCAAAGTCCAGAGTAAACTGGATGCAACATTTCAACTCCCACTGGTAGTATGGCTGAAGTGAGAAGGGGGGTTGCAGTGGTAGAGGTCATGCAGTTTCTCTAGAAAATGTGTTCTAATGCTTAACTATTTTTATAGCTAAAAAAAAAAATCAAATATCCTGACATAAATAGTGTTCATTTCTTAACCTATTTACAGGCGACTTGAAGAAAACAGCTTATTAACTTACTCTTGGCGGGTATATTCTATATATAAAGGCTATATAAAGGCTATTGTTTGATCTTTCTTTCTCCTTTTTGTCTAGATAAAATAACCCAATTTCTTCAATAACTTAGGCAATTATTCTCTGTCCTCATTTCATGCAGCTGATTATTTCCACCTTGCAAATGTCCTTGTAGAATTGCATCTTTTTCTGAAGGTTTCTCCATTTTCTCAAATTTATTCTGAATCCAACTTCAATGTGCTTGCAGATTCCAAAAGGTTGATGTCATCTGTAAATTTAATCAGTGTACTTGCCATTCCATCAGCCAGGCTGTTAATAAAACTGCTGAATATTACTAGAGTCATCACAGGCTCCCTTAGAATTCTGCTCAGTCCATTCCTCAAGTTTCACAGCAAACCTTTAATACCTGTTCTTTTTGTACAGCTTTACAATCTAGTTTTTGCTCTCCTGATAGGAAACCTATGGGGAAAATATTGTAGGCCATATCAAAAGAATTGCAAAAATCAAGCTATATGATGTCTCCTACTTCTCACCTGCAATTGCTACATTTTTTATCCTAGAAAATCGCCAGAGTGTGAATAGTTCTTGATGAAGAGAATTTGGTGGCTGCTCATTCACCTGGTCATTCTTGGAAAGATTAAAAACTGTGATTATTTTGGGATTTGCAGTCATAGGTACAATACAATGAACTAAAATATTCTTATACTAAATATATTCTTATATCTTGACATTTCAACTTATAACATCTTCTAACTAAATATAAAACTTCCAAGTATATATTTCAAAAATGTACTTCCAATACAACAGCTCTCCCACTTCTTTTTTAAAAAATATTTCCTTTTAGTGATATACATTCCAAATACCTTTTCCAGTTTCTGCAGTCTTGTTAATCTTCCACATTTCTATAGGTAAACGTTAAGCATCATCTTATAAAGTAGCCTGTCTCCACAATATGTCATATCTGACTCTTAAAAGCATGTTGCTATAATTCTGTGATTAGAATTTATACTGCCAGAATTATAAATGCAGCAAATTCACTTAGCTTACATATCGCGTCATTATATGTCATCATCTTTTCTTCGTTGGTCTGTGTATAAACCAGAGAAATAAAACAAAAACAATTCAATCAAGTAATTAATAGGATATATATTTCATGTAGACAGAATATTCAATCGTTCTTTTCAAAATGTGCTCTAGCAAAATTAAAGCCTCTTTTGGAAAATCCCAAGGTTTTTCAAGGGTGTGTTACCCAAGAAAATATTAAGGTGGTTTGTTAGTTAAAATGTTCATTTTTTTTAAACAGATAGGTTTACATTTATTTATGTGTGTCCTGTTCCCTTCCCTTCTCTTTTCTTCCCTTCCCTTTTCTAATTTCCTTAATCATGTCATAGTTTAACCCCAGCCACCAACCAAGCAAGCTGCCCACAGCCACTCACTCACTCCCACACCAATGGGCTCAGGGAAAGAATTGGAAGCGTAAAAGCTGGAAAACTACTGGGTTGAGATAAAGTCCATTTAATTGGAAAAGCAAAAGCCATAAGCACAAGTAAAATAAAACAGGGAATTCAGTCACTACTTCCCTTGGACAGGCAGGTGTTCAGCCACTTCCAGGAAAGCAGGGTCCCCACACACATAACAGTGACTTGGGAAGACAAGCGGCATCATTCCAAATGTCTCACCCTTCCTCCTTCTTCTCCCCAGTTTATATATTGAGCATGATTTCATATGGTCTGGAATATCCTTTTGATTAGTTTGGGTCACCTGTCCTGGCTGTGTCTCCTCCCAAACTCCAGTGTACCCCCAGCCTCCTCATCAGCATGGCAGCTGGAGAAGCAGAAAGGCCTTGACTCTGTTTAAGCCCTGTTCAGTAATAACCAAACATCTCTGTATTACCAACCCTGTGTTTAGTATAAATACAAAACCTAGCCCCATACCAGCTATTAGGAAGAAAATTGCTATATGCAGAGAAATTGTAAAAAACCAAGTGCTATTGGATGACCTGCTTTTTAGTAAAAATTGGACGTTTATTTGTTTAACCCCTCAGAGACCCTCACTGTAGATTTGAGACCAGAACCAGTCCTTGAATACAGGCACAGGGAAAAGGATTAACTGAAGAGGTGAAAACTTCTGCACTGGTCTGTGGCAAGTAACAGGATATCTGAAAAAATGCAGTGGGCATGGGTCATGATGGATAGTACCCTTTAAATTTTCTGCATGACATCAATTTTGCATTATAACCTAAATTAGGATTCAATAAGAAAGTTGGATTATGTCAAATTATCAGTCACTTCATTGTTCATTAAGGAAGAAATTAGTTACATCATCATTCTCAGTAAGGCTTGATTTTTTGATCAGTATAATTCTTGATGGTTTACTTGTATTGAGAAATTTTATGAACCAGGGCTTTGCGGTTCATTTTTTAATGTTCAAACAGGTTATGAAACCTTTCTGAATGATAGGAAAGCTCTTTTCTAGACTAACACATAAACAAAAATTCAAGTCTCACTTTCCCATTTCCTTGAATAATACTAGTGCAGTCTTGGTAACATAAATCATGTCCATCAATTGATTCTTCAAGGTCTTCCCTCTTCCTAACTTTTTTTCTTTAGACACCAGCCCCTTTTAACAGTATATTTCTTTGTATTATAAGAAAACACAAAGACTTATGAAGTTTGAGACACTAAGTGCCTGAGATTTCCAATATGTGCTAAACTCTTTGCAAACAGCAAATATTAATACGATAGTTAAATCTAGTGAACCTCTTCAGGCATTCTGACATGCTCTAAAATTAAAGATATGGAGAAGATAATGAAAGACTGAGGACTATAATGACTGGAATAGACTGTGATGAAAAGCATTTTGCAAATGAGCTGACTCAGTCAGACAACTCTGATTATATAAGATTACTCATTGTGAGCCGAAGTATCATAATGTGTTCAAAAAATAATGCACTAGATTTAAAAAGTAACATTTTAAGCACTTTGTAGCTAAATATAGAGGATAGCTTGTGGATAGTAAATCACAAAGGACTAATTTTTTCATGTCTCACAGGGCATCTATTTGAGGCATTGAATATGCTCTTTAACATGCTCTTCAGAAGCCAGTACAAAAAAATAATTAAAAGTCTAGAGTCACAAGAGATCCTATTCACTCCCTTCCCACTGGTCAAAATATGTCACTGTCTGAGCATCACTTCAATTCCACTATTACTATGCACTTGGCAGAACAACTGCCTGAAAATTAAATTATGAACTATAATATACATAGATATTTGATATTTTCAAAGCTTAATGTTCTTTTTCTGTTCAATAGATCCCTAACTTTAAGAAAAATTAATAAAAATAAGAAACAATTAAAATAGTAAAAAAAAAGGTACTTAGTTGCCTGCTATATTTTTTTTAAAAAACCTAGTATTTTAGTACATGTATTTATATTTGTTGTTATCTGCTGCTGCTTAGATTCCAGTTTTAATATAACTTTATTGCATAAAAAAATCTATTGCATAAAACCTATTTCACAAACTTGCAGAATCACAGAATCTCTGAGATTGTAAGGAACCTCTGGAGATTCTCAGTCCAAAACCACTGCTTAAACAGTTGGCTTCAGCAGGTTATCCAGGGTTGTATCCAGTCGTTGTTTTAGTGTCTCTGAAGTGTAGGCACACTGCAAATTCTCTGGGTCATTTGTCCCAGAGTTTTACCACTGCTACAATTAAAAAACGAAGTATTTTCTCGTGTTTAGACTGAATTCTATGTGTTTTAATTTGTGCCCATCGATGAGATCCCCTCAAGCCTTCTCCAGGCTGAGCAGGTCCAGCTTTCTCAGCCCAATTGCCCAGGTACATTAATTGTATTTCCCAATTTTTATCATCTGCAAACCTGCTGAGGGTGGTCCAAACTTCTAGGTAATTCAGCAAGATTTTAAACAGTATTTCACTCAGTATCAACTCATGGAATACACCACTGGTGACTGGCCTCCAGATGGAGTTTGTGCAACTAATCACAACTCTCAGGACCAAGCTAGTTTTCAGTCCAGTCTCTAATGGGGACAGTGTCAAAAACCTTACTGAAGTTTAATAGACAAATTGGATTATACTGTGGTTCTTGGATGTGTGAAAACCTGTGATTATAAATACAAATATGTTAGGCTATCATGTTGTCCAAAGGCATATTGAAAAGGAAAAAAACCCACCAGGACATGTTTAAACCAGTTTTAAATAGCTTCTTTGACAAACTCTTTAAATGAAATCCTAAAAAAAGATTACATAAAGCTAAATTATGTCACATTTACGTGAATTAGAAGTGACTGATAAGCACTGGTACTCACTAGGCAGTGATAAGCACTCATCTGAGCTTATTTTACAACTTGTATGATAATGTCTTCTAATATCTCAGTCAAAACAAAAATGTTCTATGATGTATTCTTTTTAAAAATCAGAAAATTAGACTTAGAACATTTATAATGTACATGTCTGGGGAAATACTTGCACCTGATATTTTATATTATTACCAAATCAGATTTTGCTATAGATCTTCTTTAAATTCTGAAAAGGTATACTCCATTTCAGTGTGCCAAAAGTCTAAAAAAATGAAGTCTTTGGGATATGTTCTTTTCTCAGACACCATCTGTCGGTGAAGCTATTCTTTCAGTATGAGAGTTTTTTGTCTTTTGGGGGGCTGCTATGTTTTCTTTTGTTATTGTTGTGATTCCAGTATGCTTTGAATTAAATAATTCATTTTAAAATAAATGTTTGGCCACCTGAATTTTTTCAATACAAACCATGTATCATGAAATGCACAGATTTTTTGATTCAATATTACTTGTCTTTTAGCAATCCTTGTTTGCATGGGATTATACTTTCAGCAGTTTTTATAAAACAATAAGTTCCACAATTTTTGAGCAGGGATGCATTGAAACATGATATCTTGCTAAATAATTAAGTTTTGGTTGAAAGTTAAGATGGGAATTTTAGTGAAAAGCAAACATTAGGAAAAGAGAACTTTAGACACAATCTGCTCAACTTCTGATGACTTAAATATTTAGTCTTATAGCATGGTAATCAGAAACAGGCCACTGTTTAAAGATACATATTTATATATGAACTGGCTGTGCATGTATATATTTGGTTTGGTATCTGTTGTGGAATAGCCCCAGTAGGCACCTAAGTACCACACAGCCACACTCTCACATCCACCCCCGGTGGGATGGGGAAGAGAATTGGTAGGGTAAAAGTGAGAAAATCTTGGGTTGAGATTAATGCAGTTTAATTGGGAAAGCAAAAGTCATGCATGCAAGCAAAGCCAAATGAAGAATTAATTCAGCCCTTCCCATGGACAGACAGATGTTCAGCCATCTCCAGGAAAGCAGGATTCCATCACATGTAACAGCAACTTGGGAAGAAAAACACCATCATTCCAAATGTCCTTCCCTTTCTCCTTCTTTTGACCAGCCTTTATCGCCAAGTATGACATTACATGACACGGTCAATTTAGGTCACCTGACCCAGATGTGTTGCCTCCCAAATTCTTGAGTAGCCCCAGTTGCTTGCTTGTGGGTTCATGTGAGGAAGAGAAAAGATCTTGATGCTGGGCAATAACTGCTAAAACATCCCTGTGTTATCAACACTATTTTGATCAAAAATATAAAACAGTGATGTAAAAACTACTATGAAGAAAATTAATTCTATTCCACAAACCAGTACAGCATTCTAAATTACATTTGTTTTGTAACTCATTATTTGCTTTCTATATTCACTATTTAACAATCACAGGACATCAGAGTAGTTTGAATCTGTAGCAATAGTGACATGGGAGCACACACACTATCTAAATCCTCCCATTTCTAAAAGTAGAAATGCTTCCTGACATTCTGTGTATGGTGTTAATCTGATAATTCTAATCCTTATTAATAATTAAAAGACAATCTACTGCAACAAATATTATGAGGCAAAAATCTTCCCCTTCAAGAAAAATTGAAAAAACCTCAAAAACATCGACACAGTCCTCTTCAAAGACAGCTTACTGAAATCATTATTTCTTTATCTGCAGTATGCGCAGAGAAGCCCATGCAGGAGCAGATTCTCTGGCAGAAACTGTGCTGCTTGGAAAAAACCCATATTGAAGCAGTTCATGAAGGACAGCATCCTCTGGGAGGAACCCAAAGCTGGAGCAGGGGAAGGGTGTGAGAAGGTAGCAGTGGCAGAGAGAAAGCATTATGAACTGACTGCATCTCTGTTTTCTATCCCCCTTGGCTGCATGATCAGGGAGAGGTAGAATAGTCAGGAGTGAAGCTGAACCTGGAAAAAAACAGGAGGAGAGGTGGGAGGGGAGATGGAGGGTGTTTTCATTTCTCACTGTCTTACTGTATTACAAATAGCTGTCAATAAATTAAACTTTTTTCCTTGAGTCTGGTCTATTTTGCCCATGACAGTAACTGGTAAATGATCTCCGTGTCTTTATCTCAGCTCATTAGCTCTTCCATCTATTTTCTTCCTGTGTCCTGGTGAAGGGTGTGAGAGTGAGAAAGCAGCTTGGTGGGCACCTGGCAGCCAGCTAAGGTCAACCCACCATGCACACTGAGGATCTATCCAGCTCTTAGTGACGAGCAACGCAGACATTTACCAAGATACAAGGATAAAACAATGTTGTTAATCTGTGCTAAATGAAAGGCCTTACTGAGTACAAGTAGAAGGATGAACAGCAAAGATGCAGTCATAACTTACTTCATTTATACAGCTGTTCTGAATTTGAATGCAATGTTCACTAACCATATTGAAGGCTTCCTTAAATGTCACATACAGAAATTTTGACAGATAACAGTAAGATGGACCCTTTCTCCACATTGGTATTTTTTGCCTCCCAAATATATATGTAGCAGTGTTAAATACATCATCTTCTGTTAAAACAGATGGTGTCCCCACTAATGATAAACGTAAAACTATATTTATGTCAGACACCAAATTAAATCTAATTTAGCTTAATTCAGTACTGTGCTCACTCTGAACCTATGGTATGGTTTTCTTTTGTTTAATTTCTTCGAAAATTTAACTCCTGTTTTCCCCAAGATCTACCAGAAGGAATACTTAATGAAGAAACTCCAGATTAATTACTTGAAGAATTTTATTCTTCTGGTTCACGAAGTCCTCCATTTCTCCCACTGTCAGGAGTGATAACATGTCTAGAAAGATTGTCTCCTCAGTTTTGTTCATGAACTGTTTTGTTCATGCTCCAAGAATTACACAAACATTTTATAATTGGATAAAAGTGATACTTTTAATGATATATTTAAGTGGAAAACACTGACTCGTGCCAATTTTATCTCCTTGGGAGATTCCTCTCCTGAGGAATCTCAGTAATGCCTTAAGTTGTGAGGAGAGTTAAGCAAAAAGAAGTTGTTTTCAATACACATTACCAATGATATTGACAATTTAACTCAAACAAAGTTAATGCAAAAAAAAAAAGCAGACCAAAGCACAAACAACAAAACTTGGAAGAAGCCAAAAAAGTCAACGCTTTTAAACTTGTGCAAAATTAGGCATATCACAAAAAAAACCAGCCAAGATGGAAAAGAACTACTACATTCACCTTAGATATCAATTTCACAGTGAAGAACAGACATTTTCTCATAGGAGTAAAGTAGCATAGTGAGTTTTACTAAACACTACTTCTAAGTATAAATTATTATTTTTAATGGGAAAGCCTACTTTTGTTTTTGAAGATAGATCCCTTGTCTTCATCTCTGATGGTTTTCTGTCAACCTATAAATTCTGAAAAACGTGATTAATTCTAGGAATATAATTTCTTTTTATTTTAGTTAATTTGAAAACTAAATCAACCCAAAGAACACCAAAACTGAGCAAAAGCAGACCCATGGGAGAAGTCTGCTGATGAACCTGGGTAGTAAAACTAGTAATAAGACAAAAGCAAGATGCATACTGGTTGAGGGTCTCAACAAATGGTCAACTTTTTCTGAATTTTTATTTTCACTTGAGGAAATAGGACATATTGGACAAATGCCTGTCGTTATTGGTTTTGTCAGCTTCTCATCTGGTACCTCGTTCTGGTCTCAAAGCTCTGTTCTGGTCTCTGCTCCACTGAGTATCCAGTACAGCACACTAGAGTCACTATCTACAGCTACCAGATAGGCAGGTAGCCATCAAATGTTCTCTCTGCTCAAATGGCCATCTGGCTTCCCTGTTTCCAGATTCTGAAAAACACTTAACCTTACATTTTCCTGCAGAAAACAGAAACAGCGGAATTTGAAATGGGAGCTATATTTCTCAGGAAGATGATATGGAGAAAAATAAGGACAGAAAGATGTATACAAGACAAGAGAGGGCAAAATATGAAAGGCAAAATAGGATTGGGTCCAAGATCTCATGGGAACAGTAACATGATGTTTCTTTACAGATTGATTTCTTCAGAACAATTTTAATGCAGATATCAGTCAAGATTTGAGACTTAAAAGTCATTAAGTTTTTTATATAATACATGCAAAACATCTGAAAGACAACAATGCCCACAGGCAGAGCAGGCAACAGAAAGGATGAAGAAAGGAATCACAAACACTTTTGCTGTCCAATACTGAGCCCTTTGTTTCTGTATGAGCTACATTGATTCACTGCTATCTCTGCCCAATTTCATGGTTCATTGTCCTTGCTAAAAGAAGACTGGTTTCAACTTCATTGTCCTGTACAAAAGAACAGTCCATCCTTCCAAAGATAACAAATGGCCATTAGGCCTTACTGTGAGTACAAACACTACAGGCACTGGCAGGTGCACTGTTGTGGAGCGATTCAAATCTGTTACAGTCGTCCTCTAACAGGGTAGTTGTTAAATGTATATTTAGTATCACTGTCAGTCCTAGCTCTCCCCAGCAGATGATGAGCAGACTTAGCCTAAAAGCAAGACAACATTTTCTTAATAGTTTCTCCTCTCTCTCTTTCTATTCTACCATTACATCTGCTACAGAGTATATATTTTGTGATAGAGAAATGATTGGTTTAGAGACAGTGCAACATTTTGTTGGTTGAGATTGGGTCACCACAGCATAACCATTATTACCATCGTAAAACAGAAGAGAGTCAAGGACAGAGTGTTTGAAAGAGTTCCAGATATACCAGGTAGAACTGAAAATCTTGGATTATTTTAAGAAATACAAAAAAATGGACAGAATACCATAGCTTGGAAAGTTCCTTTTCTTCTCTCATTCATAAAAGAAAATATAGGCAGCATTAAGAATTGAAGCATGGTTGGAAAGAAGAAATTAGAGAAGAACCTATAATGTACCTCTATGAGAGGTACATGAACCTGTCTCCAAATACATGTGTTCTTTCAATGAATAATCTGTTCCTTTCTGTGCAATTTGCATAGGACTTTGCAACATGACTAATCCCCTTTTGGAAGATATTCTAGTAGTTTCCTGTATCCTCAAAGAAATTGTCAGGCTGTAGAGGATAGTACCATGTCTCCAACCTTCTCATCTGTCATCTAATATAATTAAATAAATTTTAACAAAATAAGTATCATATTATTACATGGAGAGCAGAAAAAGAAAAAGAAAGAAGAAGAGTAATGTCAGAGTTGCTTTTCTGAGGAGAGGAAAAATAAAATTCTTATCGGCAAAAGTGGAACGGTTTTTCAGTATCAGATTCTTACACTGAGGTATCATTTTTTAACATTGTACTCTATATATTGGCTTCAAATCTTTGGCATGCTAAGATTACACAAAGTTACGTCACCCTAAAAAATATATAGAAAATATAGAATAATAAGGACATTGCTTCTTCTTGACTTCTAAAGAAAACAAGATTGCAATGTTTTTAAACTCAGTGATGGTAGATGTTATCACCTGGCAACAGCTTTACATGGAAAATGCATTGTGTTTCATAGAATTCTAATTTAAAAAAAAAAAGGTTCCTGATTCTCTCATTCTGGGCAGGTATTTTTTCTGAAAAAGAAAGCAGATCCAGTCTATGGCACATGAAAATTGAATCTCTGGTTTCAAGAAAAAAGAAACAAACAAACAAATGTAATCATTTATTGTGTAAAAAAGGAAAAGGAAGAGAATGACTCCACAGCACATTTTAAAACCACCAGTCGAGAGAGATATTCTGTATTTCAGTACTTACTCCATTGCATGCTTGCTAATACCAGTAAAACCAGAAGACATTAATTCTTTTTCTGGGGAAAGCTAATAACCAGCTAGTGGGATTTGAGGTGGAACTCCTCAGACATGTGAATTTATTTGCTTAAGAAATGGAATGTGGCCTCAGTCAAATATTCTCATGATAAATTAGTGAAAGACTTGACCTGGGATAAAGAAAGAATTACGTTCATGTACCTCTGTATTGTGTGTGATTAAGTAAGTTTTTGTAAGGCTTCACAGGTAAAATAGAAGAAGGAAATGTACATACCTTTGAGAGAAACTTAGATGTCCTTGGAAAAAAATGGCTATTTTTTTTAGGAAGAGTCTTTGAGATATATCCTGTAGTTTGGGGATGGCGGGGAGGAAGGGAGATGTGATAAAAATATACACTCATAAACAGTGCCAAGACTTTATTCTGACCCACTAGCCTAGAAACAACATGCACCCATACTGTTAATACTCCTAAACCATGCTCAGATTCCTTTGGAAGGGTGAAAGTCACCCAAGGCTGAAACTGAATAAGAAACAAGCGTAAAAACTGATCTCTTAGATGATTAAGATGCAGCCTTGTCCCAAGTCTTTCCACTGCTTAACTAATTAAGATGAAAACTAAGAGCTTACTTACCCTTCATCAGTGTAACACTGTCTTTTTAAAATGTGTACATGTAACAGCAGAGACAGATGATCAGAATCAAAAATAACAATGCAACACTGAGATTGCTTTAGAAATCTCACTTTAAGCAAGGGAAATACTTTAAGCAGGAAGGTATGAATAAGAAAGAAGATAAAGAGAAAAGATAAATGAGCCACAGCACAGACGAGAAGCCTCAGAGTTAATATTAACCTAAAAAACCCCTATGTGATAGCTCAAAAAATCAAGTATTTCATGTTTTTTTCTCATCTCTAAGGATGTATCAGCGAAATTATTCTAAACAGTGAGGTGTATAATTCACTGAGTTGCTACTGCATAGTACTAAACCTCATATATATTCACTCTAAAAGCAAGATCTGCTCCTAAACAAATGAAAGAGTTTAAAAGAATCCAGCCCATGTGAGGTGGTTTCAGTGCCGTAGGACAAGTGGCAGCTTCAGACAAGCCCTGCCTTAGCCTCAGATTTTGGCAACAGTTTAAATTTAAGGAATCCCTGTGGTCGGCAAGTGCTAATAATGACAGATAAGGTCTATTTATAAAAATGAATTGTTTATTAAATAGACAAGAGACAACAGATGAAAGATCTTAATCAGAATTACTTATTACACAGTATAAAACTAAAGAACTACTAGCAGATTACAGCATAACATAAAACAGTGCACTATATCAAGGGATGGACATTAAAGCTAGCAAAAGAAATAGTATTGATTAGGAGTCCAGTGTAACTTACCACTGAAATGATGATAATGTGCCCAGATTCCTTCACTTAATCCCGGGGCAGTAACTGTGAAGCATCCCTACTCACAGGAGAAACTTCACACAGTTCCAGGGAAATGTACAGGTTTCTGCTTTGTGAAAGTTTGGAGTGACTTTATGGTCATAAAGTGAGGTGTCTGTCAGTCAGAAATCTGCCTTATCTTCCCAGATCTCACTTCAACAGTAAGATGTTCATTGGAAGCTGGGAGATGCCAGACCGGCGTTAACCACATAGTGCCAAAATAACTCACTACAAGACAGCTTGTCCTGCTTCAGCTATCTGATGGGTTAAGTAACAATAGATAAGCTCTTGTGAGGAGTGAGATTCCCTGCTACATCCAGTCCCTGAACAGATTCAGATCTTATCTAGCTATAGAAATGAAGACTGTGTAAGGAATTCAAGAAAGACAACCTGATTCTGTAAGGAATACACGGGACAAGGAAAAGGAGCAGGTAACACAGCAATTGGCAAAGTACTGAAAACATTTGGAAAAATGCTGTAATATGATAGCCACTTTGAATTTGTAATTGAACTACTTATTCAGACTTTATCCTCTTTTATGTTAATTCTTTCACAAATACTTGAAGAAGATACAATTTTCTCCATGTACTTAGTTAACAGTCCTTTAATGTCAAATTTACACTACTCTTTATTAGAGTGTACCAATTACTTGCCTTAAAATCATTAATATATTATTATGCCATCAATAAAATAACACTTAAAATTTCAACTATTTTCAGCTTTGCTTTCCATTTTTTGGTCTAAAAAGGAAGAGAAGCATTCCAACCCATAGGCCGGGGTGGTCAAGAAGAAAATACATGAATAAGGTTGTCCTCTTGCTGTTATTTTCATAATATGCACATCCCTACTGAAATAACCACATCGTTAAAAGACATAGCTGTAGGTATTTCTTCAGTCTATTAACATTTTGACATCATGTATCTATGTTCAAATATAGGATCAATTAATAAAGAAATAAAAATTTCTCTAAGTTTAAAGTTTCTAGATTGGGTAGTAGTGCATGTTAACTCTGACTTACTGAGGCAGTGAAACAAGATTGCAATTGGGTACAAAGTACACTGACCTGCACAAGCACTTTTCAGTGGTGGGACCATTCTTTGGTTTAGAAATTAAAATATCCAATATAGAAGTATCATCAAAGGAATACTGCCTTAAACCATGATTTGGGGTTATAAAAGACTAGCCATTGGTCACAGCTAGCATGAGTTCAGAAGGGGAAAGTGCTGCTTGAAAAACTCAATTTCCTTTTGCTACCTGGTAAAGGGAATACAATAGAAGAGCACAAAGCAGCACTCAGTAGTGCTGTGCTGGATTACTTAATTTCTAAACCTAAGAATACTGCTTTTTTTTATAGAGTTTCTCTCCTAAGCTTGTTAAACTCTGTTTTAAATTAATGTAGATAGTTTGCTTGTACAGCATACTGCAGAATACTGCTTTGTGCTCTTCTATTATATTTCCTTGACTGTTAAAGACCCAGGACAACCCATCATTATTTCCAAATAACATATGTAATACTGACTCTTACACTAAATGAGATATGTTTGTTAAAAAAGAAGAATCTCTGTCCAGTCTTGATATTCATATAAAGTTTCTGTTGCACTAAAGCCTAGTGACATTACACCATCCACACTATTCTTTTATTTCTTCCTGATCAAGAGGAAGACACAAAATAAAGTTCCTTCTGGATAAGTGAAATACTGAACAATCAACATTAAAATGATGCAATATAGTCTTATGGCTGTATACATTTTACTGCGTTTCAGTAACACAAAACTTACTTTGTATCAATGATGTACAAAGCACAACTAGGCTCAATTTTAAATGGGAGCTATGTCATATAATCTTTAAGTAAAAGCCATTAATGTTATTCAGAAAGTACCACAGTTTAGTGCTCAACACAACGTCTGTAAAATGCTATCATCTAATGAATATAAAGCCAATATTGATTTACAGCTCATTGAGCTCATTGGTATTTGTCCATGGGTCATTGACAGTAAAACGTTTTACATCTACTATGATTGTGTTTGGATACATATTTATACCCAACAGTTTATTGTTACAATTATATAGAAGATTTAAAATTACACTGAGTTTTAGGCAGCCATGTTAAGGAAATTCAGCTTAAAGATAAAGTGATATGCTCATCAACATCTTACAGCAGGAACCTGTTATTCTCCAATTACTGCATTGCTCCACAAAATAGAAAATCCATCTTTTAATCAATATTTTTTTTATTGACTAAGCAAAGCTTAAAACTGATTGGATTGCTGTTAAAACACCTGGATGATGGAGCATACTTTGCTGGACCAGCCTTTCACATATATTAAAGCAACTCCACAAAAGGCTAAAGTCTTCTGTTTCTCACTGGTTTCTCAAACCCCTTTTTAAAGCCAGTTTAATGTCCTTGAATATTAGGACTTGTATGTTCATTGGTGCTATATTTCTAGTTGCAAAAGACAGCTCTGTAGAGGAAAACTTTAAATATTCATTTTTTATTTATTTGATAGGATTTTATATCACTACATCAGGAATAGCTATTAGTTACAGTACAGTTAGAAACAAAATGTAGCCCAAACTTCAATAAGGTACAGAAAAAGATAAAGACTATCTTCAAAAGCTAATCCAAAGGAAGTGCAATGGCCTTAGGAATTGAAAATCACTTAGATATATAGAAAGAAATAATAAGGTTATTTCAATTTTTTTTCAGTTTCATTATCTATTTTATGAATCAACAATACCCTGCTTTACAGGGAGAGGTAGGTCTAGCCTATCAACCGCAAAATCACAGAATGAAAAATACTTTAATCTCAAAAGCTGTGTTTTCAAACTTTGGAAGGGTAACAACTGGTAAACCTTTAGCAATGAAAGGCCTCACTTTGTTACAATAAAATGACTCATTCAGTACAAATAGAATTGGAAGGAGAAAATTGGCCAATCCATTTAACTCCACAAAAAAAAAAAGACTGCTATCTATGAAACAGCCTCACAATTCTTACCGTAGAATTAATACAGAAAAGTTTGTTGCTTGAAATAAAGAAAAAATTACTTCTTCTTTCTCTAGATGAATAATATTACTGTGAAGGTTATATATCCTCATAATTAAAAAATACAGGACCTGAATTAAATTCTCCTAAATTTAATTGCTCCGCTTAGACATTTAAGCAAAATCCCTAATCTTAGGTAAATTGAATATAAGTTTGGTATACATCCTTGTGTATCTTGTTCCTTCTCCTGAGATTTAGATAAAAGTAAGGTCAATATTCTTCACAAAAGCCCTCTTTTCAAAGGTTTATTCTTACAGCAAAAATACCTCTAAGCTAAAACTTGGCTCACAGGTTTCCAGTCCAGACAGGAAATTATTCTTTAGAATCTAAGGTATCACTACTGTGACTTTGTTTAGTCTAGAAAGAAAAGACTAAGAGGGGATCTCATGATTGTGTATAAATATCTCAAGGGCAGGTGCCAAGAAGATGGTGCCACTTTTCAGTGGTGCCCAGTGACAGGATGAGGAACAGTGGCCATAAACTAAAACACAAGTTCCACCTCAACATGAGGAAGAACTTCTTTACATTTGAGGGTGGCACAGCACTGAACAGGCTGCCCAGGGAGGCTGCTCTCTCTCTGGAGACCTCAAAACCCACCCGGATGTGTTCCTGTGTGACCTGCTCCAGGTGACCCTGCCTTAGCAGTGGGGCTGGATTGGATGATAGCCAGAGTTTACTTCCAGCCCTAACAGTTCTGTGATTCTGTGTCTGCATAATTGAAGTGATTTTTTCTTAATGCTTGAAATCCACATAACAGAAAGAAAGAGTTGTTTCAACAAACTCTCTATATGCAAGGCCTCATTCTATGCTCTTACATTTTCGGTGTTATAAAATCAATTCTAACAATGATAATAAGCTAATGTTGGCATAGTGGCCAGTACGTGCACATCACTGATCACCAGTTAAGAATTCTTTTTCTCCTGTCTATTTTAAAATGCACTTATATTTGCTTTGAGACTAGATAATGAATACAATTAAACATTTACATGAATGTTGAAACTGCATAAAACTATCTTCATATTTTATCAAATTTGGCTCTATAGTGATATTTATATTTCTAGCCTTAAATTTTTTTAATTCAGACATTTAAATGGTTTTTATATTTATCTTCCTTAAGATCCATATAATCAAAAAAATATTATCATTTCTTCTCTACTGTAAATTAAATGATATATACAAAGAAAATAATGATGGTTTGTACATATTTACAGTTATAAATTGATTGATATTAGCCTGGTTTTGACCACAGATTTCATAATCCAGCAGTGGATTACACAATCCTAACAAAAGACTGAGTTAAGTAAGGAACATTTTTTGCCTAATGAATAAGTGGAAAGGAGAGATGTGACTGTGCGATAGTAAGATAGAGTGATAATCTCCAAATTAACACCATATTCACCTTTTCTTGTTTGTGAAATAACTGACAATTTTCTTACTAAAATGTTGAATGCTATAATTTGCCTATTACTTATCATTTTGGCTTGGATCTATTACAAAATAGACAGAAACAGCTTAATTAGAATAAAGCATTTTTAAGGATTAAAATTAAAAATTAGTTTAGTTTTCTTTTATTCAGATATAAAAAAAGAAGAAAGTAATCATATAATCTAAAAAATCTAATACTTTTTAAGTAACATGGTGTGTCATGAAGTTCTTATAATTTGACCTCCCCAAAAGTAGGAAACTTTCATTAATGGTAATTTATAAATATAGTGACACAAAGTGAAGGGACTCATGTAGAAAATGCACTCTAAATATAGAACTTTTACTCCCACTCCTACTTATTGTATCCCAGGAGACTTGTACAAAATATCCAGTCAGCAGGATTGTTTTAATATGATTGAAAAGGTAATGATAAATTTATTTAAATAATGATGGGCAGATAACTTTAAACTCAAACGTTGGATCACTGAAATGTACAGAAAAGAAGTGCAGGCGTGTTTTGCTGTTCAGATATCACAGGAAGGACACAAGACATGCAAAAACAATGAAAATTTGAGTTTGTTTCTCTTTGGGTGGCGTATTTTTCCTTTCTTTTTCTCACATTGACTTCAGTGTCAGTTATGGAATGTGCTAATATATGGAATAATATATGGAAAGACTGAAATCAAGACCTTTTGATTTTTTTTCCGCTGGACATGGTTTTGCATTGGTATAGCAACTCTTGTCACAGTAACATAACAGCCGAGGTTCCTCTCCCATGTATCCTTTTTCAGTATACTCTCTCGTTATGGATAGTTTTCATTTGGATTATATTAGGATTGGAACTAACCAAGTACCAGTTTTCTTACCTCTTATTATCTTTTCCATCTTTCTGATGTTACTGGTTTCTTTAAAGTATATGTTAAAAATGCTTTGCTCAAGTTAGCTTTTAGAAGCTCAAATATAGAATGTGTGCCACCTGTCCACACAGGCTATTTTGCAGTCTGAAAGGATGCCTTGTATTCTGGAAAGTTTCCTTGTAGTCAGTCTATGCTTTCCTTCGATTAAGATTATCCAGTTTATACCTAAACAATCTTTTCTCTTTCCTACTGTCATGTTTATAGCCTTCAATTACTTGCCAGTCCGGCTTCATAGATTATGCTGAGGTTCCACAGTGGTATAATAATGTCAGAAAGTGTATGTAGATTTTCAAACAAAACTGAGATTTCTAAACTTGAGCATATGGAGGGGTTTTGGTTCTTTGTTCTCCTTTTTTTGTTCTCACATATTCTTACTGCATTACAGAAAGAATAACAAATGTAACAGAAGTCATCTGTGGTTAGTCTGAACTATTTTATGAACTGACTCAAAGCAAGTAAATGTAAACCTAATTTATGCACATAGACAAGGTCAGGAGTTGGCACTGAGTTCAAGGATATCCAGATTACTCTTTACAAAGCAGACTGGAATTTTTCATTGGTCTGCAAACTAAGGTGTTTTTGTTCAACACTGTGGCCCTATAGCACTTCATAAAACTATTTTGTAGTTCCTAAAAATGAAAGGTTATGTGCAGAGAGGTATTGAGATAATGCAGAAGAAGAGGAAATTAAATAAACATGATCTTAATATATTAGTAGTATTTTATTTGCATTATTCTTGCTGTTAGGAGTATCTGGAGATCTTAACAAATCATACTACACTAATGTGTTATATTTGAAAGGTATGAAACAAAAATATCCAGAATGTTGGTATTTTTTATGTCTGGATTGAGAACACGTACTTGAAGATATAAGAAAAACAAAGAAAATACTAGTAATGACACAACAAATCTAGCAGTCCTTACCTTGACGAACTAGAAGACACTCTTATAAAAAAAATCAAATTGCAATCTAATCTATCAGCAGTGGACCGTGTTTGTCATTCCATGAGTCTGACTGATAACTGCTGAAGTTTGCATTGGTGACAGAAGTATTGAACTATTGAATTGTTTCTTCTGAATTAAGGCTCATACAGGTATAGGTTGAAACTTCTGTGCCGGTCTAAGCTAGAAGAAAGACCTTAACAATAACACAAAATATTTTTCTGGACATTTTTATCCAGAAAGAAGCAAGTATTACTCCAAAAAATTTAGAAGTCGTTCAATTATGCAGTTTCCTGTTACCAATGATTCTGTTGCTTCAGCAGTCAAGATAATAAACAGGGTGTTTTTTTACACTCGGTATATATTTTATTTTACAATATGTAAAATAGGTAATATAAAAGAAGTATTATTAAAGAAAAGGATTGATGCCAGAAAACACATAAATTGGGGATGAACTCATCTGTGATGACTTGGCAGCCCACACATAGTTGTCTAATCACATTTGAGATACCTAAAACACTGTGCCTGGCCTTCAGGTTCTGCTTCACAGAGGAACAGTTCTCCCATCAATTCCAAGTCATGTTTGTTAACTTTCCTGATATCTCTAACATCCTATAACATTCCAAATGCCTATTAACATTGACACCTGGGTAAATGAATCAAGCTTGTTCTGTAGCCTGTACAGAAATTCTTGGGCAGAGTGCTAAGTGAACTTTTGTCTTCCTGTTATCACTACGGGGCCATTATGCGTCAGTATCACAAGTCATACTGCCACGGTGGGCTGTTCCCTCATGCCCTCAGCTGTTCTAAGACAGATGTCATTTGTATATCTTATCAATCTGTGTAAATACCAGGTGGGAGGAGGTTAAAAAAAAATAGAACCAGACTGCACCCAGAGTTGTTCAGTGACAGGACAACACACAGTGGTCACATACTGAAATACCTTTCAACAATTTCATTTAAGCATAAGAGAAAGAAAATACTGTGAGAGACATCAAACACAGGAACAGATTGCCCAAACAAATTGTGGCAGCTTCATCAGTGGAGAGATAGTCCTGAGCAACCTATGCTAGCTGATCATGATTGAGCAAAGATGTTAAACTAGATTCTTTTCAAACTTAGAGGTTCTGTGATTTTTCTTTCATTAATTCTCAGTCTCTGTCAAACTTGTTAAGCTTTTAACAAGTACAGTTTCCTACAGTGAAGATAGCTTTACAACCCATTGCTTGAAGCACTGTGTCCTTCTCTTTTGAGCCAGTCTCCTCCTGGCTTCATGTAATGTACCTTCAATCTTGTGTTGGAAAAAAAAAAAAGGAAAACAAAACCCTCTACTCCTCTCCCCCTTGCCTATAATTTTCACACCCCTCTTGACCCTATAAACCTCTGTCAAGTTGTCCTTTGCACATATTTTACTCATAATGAAGAGCCCAAATTTATTTAGCTGTGGCTTAGTTATTCCTTCACAGACTATTTTCATGCACTGCCTTTATTTCTCTTTTTCTGAAGCTTTCCATTTTAATACACTTTTTTGAAATTTAGGAATCCAGCATGTACATTCACACCGTGACCTAATTCTTTATAGTCTAGTATAGTAGTTGTCTATTACTTTCAAATAATTCTTAACAGAATGATCGTTTGCTTGTTTTCTACTGCTACTAAATACCGAGCAGATGTTCATATGGAACAATTTACCTTCACCCCCAGATTTCAGATTCAGTCAAAAAGATCAGCCCAGAACACATAATTTTTTATGCAATGTGACATTTATTTATTTATATATTTTGGTTTAATTAGTTTATTGCCCACCAGTATTGTAAGAACTTTTCATGATTATTCACAGACCATCTTTGCACTTGCTAAAATGAATAACACAATAACATCAGAAAATGTGTCATTTCACTGTTGTCAAAGGTCATATCAGCATATCTTGCACAGTTTGTTGGGGATCTCCTCTGTGAACTCTGACTGCTATGAAAATTGATCATTTAACTTTACATTCTATTTTCCATCTCTTAACCGTGCAAGAACTTTTGTTCTCATCTAAAGTTTTTCTGAGTTACTTCCCTGTCAAAAGACTTTTGGTAATCTAACAATACATGTCAATGGGATTGACCCTTATTCACAGACATGTTGACTGTTTGGCAAGGTATGTAAGGCAAGAAATAATTTTCCAAAAGCCACGCTTCTAGAATTTTATATTTGTGCACAGAACAACTACTTCCGTTCTTCATCTACCAAATTGCCTAGTATGTATTAGTTTTAGAGAACTGTATGTCATTGCATGTCCTATCAAACCTTTTCTCTACCTGTATTTGTATAGTACATTTCTTACATATAAAGAAAGAAATATTCCTAATACCATAACTGGAGCAAGCAAACTGCAAAAGAGCTACAATTAAACAAAATTTAATACATAGCATGAGATTATTAGGTGAAGCAGAACCTTAATGGAACCTTTGGAACCCTCAGTGCAGAAACATAATTTGAATGACTAGACAGAATCCAAGTTACGTTTAAGATTTTATTTTCTAGTGGAGAATTGTTTCACAGGTATCTTATTGGTTTCAAATGTCTAATAGCTTGCAATATGCAAGGTATTATTAATCTAAAGTTAAATGAATCATCACTAGTGCATTTAAAAATGCACATTTTCCTCTCTGATGTCAAAGTAAATCGCAGACCATCACTCTGGATCAGTTTTGCTCTAGTCTTTTAAAGAGCAAAGTCAAGTTAATCTGTACTCTACAAAGCAGAAGAAGGACAAAAAAGAGAACCAGTCTTGACACATAGGGTGGCATATGTTAAGTGTCCTCTGATTCATTCGGAAGAAAAACAGTGTCTCCAGGAGGTTTTAAGATATATGTGTAATTAAACCTTGGCAGGTTCAATTTTTTACAAAATGACAGAACAAGAATTCAGCTGTCTGGTGTGTTGTTGAATTTCTTGCTAATAGAAACTTATATTTTGAAGATTAAATTTTTGGTGGGCTATGTGGTAATTCAAAATCTAAACTTTGTTAATATTCACTTACATTTGGTTAACCACTCTTAGAACTGTTGTACACCATGGTCCTTATCAAGATTGAGACCTGATTCTTCCATGTACTATGTTAATATGCAATCAGATGCATTTTGTCTCAAATAGGCGGTAGTATAAGATGAAAGGTAGTACAGAAATGAGAAACTGAATCTTAAATAAGTGAAGAGAAGCTTTTACTTGCTGTATCTTGAGCTAGGTACAAACCAAGCACCTATATAGAATACACCCCACTTAGCTTTAGTCTCACAGAAGTCATCCAAAGTAGTTGTCCAGAATCCGTGTGATGCCGGTGAAGAAAGCTGAACTTACTCTCTGCACTGCTGTTTGCCTCTGACTATTACTTGCCTGATTACTTATTTTGGGGGTAAACTGGATGTACCAGAACAGCCTTTCCATCAGACTTCTCCTTTCATAGGAACTGAGGTTTGACCATATGAAAGATGACCTG
Organism: Gymnorhina tibicen; assembly: GCA_013399875.1. NCBI lineage: Eukaryota > Metazoa > Chordata > Aves > Passeriformes > Artamidae > Gymnorhina > Gymnorhina tibicen. The sequence continues at coordinate 530,099 of VXAZ01000788.1, forward strand.
GAGTTTATGAATTCCAAATGTAGGGTCATAACATGATTAGAGACCATCAGAACATGACTGGAGAACACTTTTAGATTTAGCTTGATAATATCCTACAGTTTAGATACAACCACTGCAGATTTCACCTTCAGATTACTGTAGTTCAGTGATTTGTCTTAAAAACTCAATCTTCCCTTCCATAGCTTCTTAAAGTTACCATTTCCAACATGGCAAATTCTTACCACAAATTTTCTGATTATCATTTTATGCTGTTTTGGGTTATGGGTTTTGGGTTTTGATTGTTTTTCTTGTTTGATGGGGTTTTTTTTAATTTTGCTTTTGTTCTTGTTTTTAATTTTCTTGATCAACTTAAGAATGAGATTACTTCCTGTTAGTTTGCTTGTTAGCCATTCAGAGTACCAAGTGACCACTGGAAACAGATGCAATAGCAGACATTTTCAGTTTGATAGCAGAACTGAAGTAAGTACACCATGCTACCCACTTATGAAAAGAAAAACATCAAAAGATTATTTCAGTGAAATGTAAACTTTTTAATAATCAGGGGAAATCTCATTTAAATTGGGGAGTATTTAAAATCTATTTGTTTTGTTGGTTAGGCCGCTTTAAAAAGAAAATGTAAAATTAATTCAAAGGTATCTGAATGTTTTGGCACCTATTGAATGAAGCTCTATTTTGACTAAACAAAAAAGCCCAGGTAAGTACCCATTAAGTAAGCCTATCCTTAGAAATAATGTCTTGTATGTCACAATAGAGCTGTTGACTAGAATTAGGAAAAATTTACATTTCAGTTCACGATGAAGCCAGAGCAATTCAATCGACAGTAGATCAGAATTTGGCACTTAGTTTGGGCATTTTCAACCCCTAGTGGCATTTTTTATTTTTCATTACAATTCTGATGAAAAATTTAATTTGGGAAAGTAATTAATTTGCTTGTTCCCTTGCCATCTGAATCTGTCATGCCTCAGCATATTCATCACAAGGGGTCAAGCATGGGTAATGAAGCAGTTACAAGCTCACTGGCATCTACTACGCCAGCATTGTTACTGAAATGTAGCCCAATCCTCTGATTACAGTTGTCTGTATTAGGGCACTGAATTTTTTCAGAGCCTCTGTCTTAGCGGCATTATCATCATCATCATCATCATCATCATCATCATCATCATCATCATCATTCTCAATACTACTACAGAGGTTTTTCCTCAAATGAAGCTATGAAACTTTACTTTGTCAATAGAAGGTCTTTGCCTCAAAAAGCAGAGAGGTAAAGGACAGAATGAAAAATAGTTAATCTACTGATGGCATACTGAGGCATATTCAGCTTCAACTTTTTGTCATTTCAGAACCACTCCATCTCTCAATAATCAAAATTATTTGCAGATCATTTATACTTGTCTTCCTTAATAAATTAATTAGAAGAAACTTTCATTCTGCAGAAATATTAAGCAGAGAAAGATAAAATCAGGAGGTATTTGAAATGTTTTTCTTGTAGTTTGAGATTGCCTCTGTAAGAAAAAGACTTAATAGTGATCACCTTTGAGATAGGGACAGTACAATACAAGTAATGTTTTTATTTCCTAATCCTAATAGTCTTCTGAGTGTTGTTTTATGTTAAAAATGTTTTGAGGGAGGTGATATATTTACAGAGACCTTCTAGTCTAATGTTTATAAATGCTATGTATGTAACTGTATAACATCATTTATTAAGATTCAAATTTGTATTAGATCTTCTATCCTCCACAAACTGTCAAAATTTGAATATTTCCCATCCTCCTGCATTATCTTTGAGGTGAAAAGACCGTTTGAAAGTCGGAGGTCATATTTAGTGCCTCATCTGATACGGCATCTGACTTAGCAGTTTTTTCTTATCCTTTTGAGAATAGCGAAATATTCATTGTGTAAGTGCTGTAATGTGACAATTTTCCATTAATTATGGTTTTAATAATAATGGTTTTATTTCATTATTTGTTTATCTAGGTAAAAATTGATTTAATTTCATATTATGCATACAGTAATATGTCTTAATTTGGTTACAACTAGTATTCTATGCAGGCAATCAAGATGCTTAGAGTGGGGGTTTTTTTTGTGGTTTCATTATCTATTTTTCCTTACATAATATAAATAAAATAGACCTCAGAAAATAAAAAAAAATCTAATATAATTTTTCACTGAGTTCACTTACAAGCTATCATTTATTTCAATGAAGGCAAAAGGTGTAAAAGCAGTGCCTTTTGCTAAGTTTTATACATCTCCTGCTTCAAAATCTCACGTGCTATAGTCTACTACCCTCCAAAAAAGCAGTTTGGTGAGGAGTTATGGTTATCAGACATGACAGTGTAGTATTTCCTTGCTCTTGAATAATATTCTTTTTTCTTTTCCCGATGCTTCAACTATACTATTAGCTTCCCCAGACGACTGAAATAGCTAGTCTCCTTCAATGAAGGATTCCTAAAGGAGACAGAATGTGAGTTTCTCTTCTTCTGGGAAACTGATTTTATAATGGTGAAGGTGTCAGACATAATTAAGATGAATGATTGTGTACCCAACTAAATGAATCTTATTGTTGTAAATTTGACATTTTTCCTATACTGTTCATGAGCCTAATAGGAACAAATCAGATGCACATCTTCTTAGCAGGAGTCAGAGACAGGATAAAGTACACAACACTGTTAAATAACTGCTGAAATTGCAGAAGTCTGAAGTCTTCCTTCAGACATAATCCTTTCAGTATTTTCAACACAAATGTTGAAGGAGCAAATTTTATGTTTTATGACATAAATGTGATTTATATAAGAAATTTTGTCAGTTTTCCTCATTCAGTGAAGATAGTGAAAAGAGTACATAGGCTCTTAGTCATGATAATATACTGAGTCTCTCATGAGATATTTGGATCATTTTAGAGATTAGTGAATAAGACAGAAATAACGTCCACTACTATTCTTTATTTTGTCTTTCTACCACCTTGTCCTAACAATGTTTAAACTCTTCACATGGTTGGGGTTTTTTGGGGTTTTGTTTAAAGAAATAGCAGCTAATCCAGGCCATTACAGCAATTTTTCTCAGGAAGTTAGTTTCCAAATGAGTTTCAGATTCCAGTGAAGATGATTACATATTTATTCTTTCAGAAAAAAACCAAAAAAACATGCTTTACCACATGCTATCAGTTAGCTTGCTGTCAATTATTTACAAGCACTACAAAATCTAATTTATGTCTCAGTGTACTGTAAATAGGGAAGACATCCAGATATTACTAACCACTGCCAAATTTACTGGCAAAATCTTTATTTATATTAAGTATGGCTCTGACTAATTATTTCATATTAAGAAGTGAGCAGCAACTCTCAGTCCACAACATCCAGTGGTCCAAGACAAGACAGTGTTATCTTTTGATAGTCTGATTTTTGGTAACCAAATACAACCTGTTACAGAGAGAAGAAAGTCAACAAAGAACAAATATCCAATGCATCTGAAGCAGAACACACATAGTAAATTCAGATGTGATATCGAATTGCAAGCCAGTGAAGAAAATAACAAATAAGCAAATTCTACTATCTAAAAAGCATAAAAATTATCTCAGTGTAATCCAAATGAGTAAGAAGAAATCATTAGCTTAAGCATAAGATTCCTCCTGGCAAAGAGTTTAGGATGGTAATTTGCTATGTCTGTCTTCTTCCAGAAGAAAATTCTTTTCATCAACCCTAGGACCCAAGGAGAGGCCATATGTAACCAGTATTCCCCTGCTTCAGACCCCTGGTACTGTGGTTAGTATAACTTACACCAGTTCATAAAGCAAGCAGCCATTCCCTGTGACCAAGTGGGTCACTCTTCGTTTCCTGTCCTCCCACTATTAGGGCCAAAGATCCTGAAAACCAAGTAGAAAAATAAAATAAAACATATTTCTCCTCAGTACCAGTCTCAAGATTCCTATATGCCAGGCCAATTATTCCCTTCCTTACCAGCATTGAAGGTCCTAGGCACTTGACCAAACAGGTGGTGTTGATGACCCCATCAAATAAAAAAGAAGTGTGACAACACACTGCCTATAAAATCAAGCATCAACTTGTTATTCCTAAGCGGTGATCTTGGATGGATAAGGGACATCTTGGGCATACCATTCATGACATGATAGACTTTTCAGTTCTCAGGGAAGTAAGGAGGGGAGTCAGCAGAACTGCCACCTTGGACTTCTGAAGACTAACCTTTGGCTTGTTTAGGAACCTGGTTAACAGAGGCCCTGGAAGACAGTCCTGAAGGGCAAAGGAGTCCAGGAAGGATGGACATTCTCCAAGAAGAAAATCCAGAAGGTGGAAGAACAGGCCATTGCCATGTCCCAAAAGAAATGTCAGTGGCATATACCAGCCTGGCTGAACAGAGAACTTTGTCTGGAACTTGGGAGAAGTTTATGACCTTTGGAAGAAGGAGCAGGCAGCTCAGAAGGATGTTGTGAGGTTATGCAGGGAGAAAATAATTAGAAGGACCAATGCCCAAGTAGAACTTAATCTGGCTCTGCTATAAAAGACAATAAAAATATTTCTATAAAGACATCAGCAAGAAAAGGAGGGCTAAGGAGAAACTCCATCTTTTACTGGATGCAAAGGGAGACAGAGTGACAAAGAACAAGGAAAATGCAGAAGGACTTGATGCCTTCTGTGCCTCAGTCTGTAATAGTAAGACCAGTTGTTTTCTAGGTACTCAGCCCCCTAAGTTGGAAAACAGGGATGAGAAATAGAATGAATCCCCCATATCAGAAGGCGAAAGGTCAGTGAGCTGCTACTTAGACACAAGTAAGTTTATGGGGTCAAATGGGATCCACCCAAGAGTACTGAGGGAGTTGGTAGAAGTCACCAAGCCACTTCAAAATATTTATCAGCACTCCTGACTAAGCAGGGAGGTTCAAGTTGACTGGAGGTTAGCAGACATGATGTCCATCCACAAAAAGGACGAAAGGAGGATCTGGGGAAACTACACGCCTGTCAGCCTGATCTCAGTGCCAGGGAAGATTATGGAACAGATAATCTTGAGTGCAATCATGTGGTGTGTGTGATCACAAAAATTTCTTGGTATGTTTGGGCTGATACCCTTGTCTTTGAGACCCACCTGTTAAAATTTTTATGTAACAAATGACAATATGTCTAGCCCTCCTGTGAGCTCTGACAGGGTTCTGTTGTCCTGGAAGCTTTTTTCTTAAAGTATGACAACTGATTTCCAGCATATAACCGGGAAGCATAACAATGACTTAGGCTGCAATTTGCAACGCAATGCAATACAAAGGTCAGTTATACAGACCTATACAATTCAATTTATAACAGGAACAACATAAGACAAAAGAGCATGCGGTTGTGGTCCTCTTCTCTGGGACTTAACACTGCAAAAGACATGAACATGTAAAAACAAGGTAAAAATTAGAAAGAGAATACTTTTATCAGCTGTCATCAGTGAAAAGAGAAAAAGAAGAAATTCGTGTATATCATTCAGTATATCTTCCTCTCCCTACCTTAAAAAAGGGACATCATGATTTGCTTGCTCAGTATCCATTAGAATCTTCAATGTAAGAGGCAGAGGCAAATTTTGTAAAAGGCTAGTGTCTTTAGAAAGTGTGGAATTCCAGGGTACCATTTCTGCTATTAAAAATTATCTTTAAAATGGTGTTTAAAATGATCACAGTATGACCAGTCCACTCAACTGTGAAGAAGAACTGGAGTACCTGAATTCAGGTACACAATCAGTACCTGAATTCCACTCTTTAACTTTTAAATGCCAAAGTCTTCATTTTGCCTAATTAAGCCCAAGCAGAAGTTCTTCGAAAAATAATCACAAATGTTAGAGCAGAGTAATGAGTCAGCATTTACATGAGGCCTAATTAAGCCCAAGCAGAAGTTCTTCGAAAAATAATCACAAATGTTAGAGCAGAGTAATGAGTCAGCATTTACAAGATGACCTGTTGTACATGCACAGGTCTTGGCCTGTGGTCTCAGGGAAGTAACTGAAGTGAACCCTTGTCTCAGTGTAAGATTCCATGACTCTGATGTTTCACATTGGATCATTATTTGATATAGACCATTAAATTTTACCAACTCATGTCTGGACTATAGAATTTTATTGCTTTGGGTTTTTTCAGTATCTAGCATTAGATTGAAGCAGTCATGTCAACATAATTTTGGGCTTTTTCCAGTAATCAGGAAGAGAAGACATGTACAGAGATTTCCTAATCTAATAATGCTTTCAAGTGGATATAACTACAAATGTGACTCAGACAGTAACAGCCTTTTCTGTTATATTCAAAGGCTCTAGTTTCACTTCCTGCACATGATCCAGCTAGGATCAGTGTTGCATTCATAAAAGCACCTCGGAATTAGCATACTGCTCAATACTGAAAGCTTTTACAGCTAAAAAACATTGGTAGATGACAAAAAGTATTTATAATCAGCTGTCATCTTGATTTCAGTGGGACAACTCACATCAAATAGATCTTGTAAGTGTTTAGGATCAGCCCCAGGCTGTGTCTCTAAACTTTTGTTAGGCATAATCAGTGTCTCACACGCAGAAACATGAAGAGGTTTTTCAACTGCTGTAATGTGTGCAGTAGCAAATATTATTTTCAAATCTTGTTTCTAAGAATTATATTAAAAAAATTAAAGAAAGGTTGAAAACCTAAAGTTTAAATAAGCATTGAACAGATTGCTCAAGGTGGTTTTGGGACCTCCATAACTGAAGGATATTAAGAGTAGAAAACAAACAATTTTACTCTGGGATAGGAGGACAGACTACCTGATTTCTTGAGGTACTTTCAAGACACAATCATGATGACTGTGACATGTCTATGCAGAGAAGCAAAGTAGGTCTTGCTTCCCTGACGGTGCTGCAAACCTTCAGATCACACGCTGTTGAGGAGAACAATGTCTCTTGGTCAGCAAATTGCCATAAAGAAGCAAATAGTTAACAGCTGGAATTCAATTGCAGTCTGCTTCCTCCCTACAGCAGGAAAGAAACACAAAATTAATTGAAACTCTGAATGAAAACCAATTCACTAGCCCAGTCTTGAGCTCTGGACACATCCTTATTCTTGAAAGAAACTTGCATGTTGCAATTCATTTCCCAGGAAGAGTATAAGGGAATGGAGGATACCCTATATAATGGTTATATAAGGCCTTATAAAGGATCAGAGTAGGTGTTTCACTATATCTGAAATCATATTTATGGAGATGGATGATTAGGAATTAGGATATGTACAGAGTGTGTCAAATACAGTTATTAAAAGGTGCAATGGTTCCTAAAATTGATTGGGCCATGACCAAATAGCAAATGTCCAAAAGGGTTAAGGAAATAAGTAGAGAAATTGAAGAAGCTTTGGCAGACATTTTTATGTACTTCTGCTCTTCAAAATAGATCAAGTGAAATCTGAGATGACTGGAGAGCAGCCAGCATAATGCCATTATTTTAAAATGGCCTAAGGAGAGACAAGGGAGGTAAAGACGCACTAACTCATTGGAATTCTCAGAGGATATGGCTGTCAGCCTAGACAAAGGAGATATGCATATTGCACAAACTTTCAGAAAGCGTTCAGGACAATTCTGCATTGTAGGTAGTCTCAGTTGCAAAGTCAAGAAATTAGTTAAGAGCAGACATATTAAGCTGAATGGAGTAAATCTGCTATAATAAATGCATGCTGAAAGTAAAAAATAAAGTTAATGAGGACATTTTTTATCAAGTCAGCTGCTTAAAAAACAAATGTATAAATGAGATGTGACATAGCTAGACTGCTAACTGCACTCTTCCTTCCAAAGAGTCTTCCCAAAGGAAGTGTCTTGCTTGAGATTGACTCATTGATGTAGATCCTTTCAAGTCTGACATGTTTGTAATGCTATTGTAGTACCCTCTGCTGTCAGAGCTTCCTCCAGCGTGCTGCCCTTCTTCACTTTAACACAGTTGAATTTTCATGCTTGTGAAAACATTTTACTGTCATCCTCAGAAAATAATTACTCTTTATTTGCACCATGGGAAACTGCAGCATAAGGTTCCCACACTGTCCTGTGAGACTGAGGGGAAGAAACATCAATTCTGTGTCTATACCATTCAGTCCACGACAACTTTATTGATATTACTAGCAATGGAATGATTTTACATGTGAGGGCTGTGCCATAGGCTGAGATGATCACAACTAAGTGTAACAAATAAGCATATTCCATTGAATTGTTATATAGTCACAACCTTTGGTAGTAAGACAAGATAGATTTCTATTAGTCTATTATATATTTCTATATATATAATATAGATATAATATATTTCTATATTTCTATTATTCTATTAGGAAAGCAAGAACTGGCTCTGATCCTGATTAATAATTCCCTGAGCCATCCAGTCGTATGATTGTTATTTATGTTTCTACACTGCTTTTAAAGATGGAAGAGATGAATAAAAAAGAGGGATATATCAAAAGCTTTCATACCTTGATTCGGCATCACCAGCATTCCAGAGAAAATATACTACCAACAAAGCAAGGAATTTATTATTTATTCAACATTTTCCATAACATTAATGAAGGGTTGTATAAAATATTCCTTATCAGTTTTGATATTAACATGCGAATTAGTTGAAGATATTTTATGAGGTTAATACAGTCCAAAAAGAATAAGAAATATTTCTAAATAATTAAGAACTTTTTTTTAAGTTTTGTTTTAATCAGCAAGTGGAGGATATCCTCAGCAGTGTCTTCTTTCCCACAAACACTTTCTTTTTTTTTAAGTTATTTTAAATATTTTAGCTGAATTTGTGTTTTAAGATGGCTTTATACTGGAAACATCCTTCTTGAGGATGTGAGGAAACTGTTTAGACAATCACGTGCTAGTGCAAGTCTTCTTAAACAGGCAACAGGTTATACCACAGCTTTGAATGTACTAGTCACCAACTTTGTGATTTTTAACATTGTGTTTATATCAGAAACTCTAAAAAGGTCAAGCAACTATATAATATATATTAATTCCCTTTCTGATGATAATTTATATGGTTTTCCACTCCATTTGAAGAAACAGGATTAGTGGGACAAGATTTGCTCATCTGCAGAGATCACAGAATCATGAAATCAAAGAGTTTTTTGGGTTGAAAGGGATCTGAAAGTTCAGAGGATGTCCTCAAGTTGCACCAGGCGAGGTTTAGATTAGTTATTAGGAAAAGGCGTTAAACAGGTGTCTGACTGTGGCAGCTGGGGATATGGTTTAGTGGTCAACACAGTGGTGGTAGGCTAATAGTTGAACTTGATCATCTTAGAGGTCTTTTTCAACCTTAACAATTGTATGATCCTATGTTCCAGTTCCAACCCCCCTGCCATCACCAGGGATGTCATCTTTCATTAGATCCAGTTGCTCAAAGTTCCATCCAGTCTGACCTTGATCCTTTCCTCTACTCTGGGCAACCTCTTTCAGTGCCTCATCAACCTCACAGTAAAGAATTTTTTCCTAATGTATTTAATAATTCAGTTATTCATTTGACATCCAAAAAAATCAAGTTTCTACACTAAAATTTTGTCTAAGATCTGTGTTCTGGACCTTAAAAACTGAGTTCTGAGCTTCTGAAACTGACTGTTGAGCTCCTTAAACTGACTGTTTATAATATACAGTACTAGAAATATCTAAATCAATAAATTAAAAAAAAAGAAAATACACATCTAAACTGAATATGAACAATCACCTACATGCAAAATAAACATATTGGCCAAAACTTCTAAATTGGGTTGAATCAGTTCCTTGTGGGGCTTTGCATGTGCTATACACATGCAAGTATAAATCTTTGGTCCTTAAGTCTCCTCCACAAAATTGACCTATCTCCTACATTTTTAAATATTCTATTTCTGAGAAATTTTTTCCCATTACCAATCTTTAACCATCAAGATATTGTGTTGTATGGAGCATAGTTGGCAAGCTGCTGGCAGCAGGGGCTACAAAGGGGCTCAGCGAGGAGAGGCCGGGGCTGCCCTGTGCCGGACACAGATGGTTCCAGCTGGATCCAACCCACCCACCTCAGGGCACAGCTGACATGGGGACACCTCAGGGAAAATGTATTCAAGATAGGGTTTAAAACACTTAACAGAGGGAGGATGGAACAAAAAGTGTAAAAAAAGCCCTGCAGGCACCAAGGTCAGAGAAGGAAGAGAGTACGGAGACACCCGCAGCCTGTGAGGAAGTCCATGGTGAACTAGATATCCATACACATGGAGCACCCTACACCAGAGAAGTTAGATACTCCTGAAAGGCTGTGCACAATGGAGAGCCCAAGCTACAGTGGGGAAGCGTTGAGGATGAAGTGGCAGAGAGGAGCTGTTACTGATGGCTAGTTACATGTTAGTTGGGGTGGGACTGGAAGTAGAGGAGTTGGGAATGAACGGGGTGGAAATGTTGTTCTTTGCTTGCTGCTATCCAAATCTATTTTAAGTGACAACAAATTAAATTAAATTTCCCAAATTTGAGACTACTTTGCCTATGACAGAAATTGGTAAATGATCTCCCTCTCCTTATTCCAATTTTTTGCATCTTATTTTCTCCGCAGACCTCTTTAAGACAGCAGCTGGATGTAGGTTTGGCAGCCTGCCAGGGTCGGCCCACAACACACCTATGTAGCTTAACAGGATCTTCCTTTATGGAGAGAAGCAACTCCAACTACATGAATAGGCAGAAGAAATTACTCTGAAACATTTCTATCTCTTTTCATTGTCTCTAGATGGTGCTAAGATTAAACAATCAATTTATCAAGTCTAAGGTTAGGTGAGATGAATTCTGTTATGGTTGGCAAAATGAGAGTTAGAAAGGGAACAGAAATTACTAAAAATAAAAAGTATTTCAGATTTACCTGATTAGATACGGTGTTATTTTCCCATGTCTGACAAATGTCATCAGATTAAATTAATTAAGAGATGTGTGATAGGTATTGCACTGAGAAGTGTTAAAAGTAGTAAATCATCATATAACACATCTTCAGTCAGAGAACACATGCAACATACAAGACTTTCGTGAACCTTGATCAACACCTGAAAGGCAACAGGCAGCAAGGAACTGCTTTGAAATAAGAGCAACTTCTGCTGTTTCCAATGGAGAGGTGTCAAATACTGGAATTCATGTTGCAGTAAAACAGAAGATTGAGTTAAAAATAGAAAATACAGATCTATTTTGGTCTTTGTCATTAACTTGTCTCACTAAACACAGGTATTTTAGGAGTCTCACGGCACTACTCATGTAGTGATTAATGTATTGTCCATCAGTGTTCCAACAGCCAAATCTAAATGAGAAAGGCCATAAAGAAAGTTATGTTGTTCTACTTTTTTCCCCATCATTCATTTAAAAGGTTTTCTCAGGGGATCATTTGTAATACTTTCTGACCTACAGTTACAATATCTACCTGCTTCCTTCTAATTAACAGAGATGGCCCTGTCTTTTGCACCCAGTACTCCCCTGAAGATCAATTCCCCAGCCATGAATTTTACTAATAGTAAATCCTAACTCAGTCGTATTGAAATACAAAAATAAATACAGTGGAAGAAGTGAAGATGACTCTGTAAAGAAGCCCATGTTTCTGTAGTGTGCTTCACCACTGATACCCACAGCTTCTAAGGTCTGACTATTAAAAAACCCATTTCTATTAAAAGGATGTATTTGGGGTATTTATCCCCAAAGAACTAAACAGCAAATTCCTTCTTTTCAGTTTTTCTTCAATGTACTGATAATATTTGTTTAAAACTCATTCATAAACATGAACTGTGCATACACAATACGGAAAAAAACCCCAAACAAAACAGCAAAGAAAACCTTCTTTTCAGCCATATATATATTTTAAATCATTAATTCCCAAATGGTAGTCTTTCACTGCTTGATGCTCGAAAATGTATCTGAACTTCATGCTCATGTACTCTACAGAATTATTGCCCTTAGGAAAACTCTACTGACTTTTCATTTTGATAAGATATTGAGTATTAAAATTAAAATAATGGTCTAGTGGTGTCATCTTTATTGAAATGGAAGTACTGGACTTAAAAAAAGGAATTAGAAGAAAGTAATTACCACAGGAATTTATGTCAGGTATTCCTTTTGTTTTGCTTTTGGCTGTGAAAGAAAAAGTAGATAAATGATTGTGTTGTTCAAGTGCTTAGAAAGAACCAGTAAAGGGATTTGTTATAACATAAAACAAACATTGCAAATATTTAATAACTTATAAATTACATTGAGTCATATTATAAATAAAAGCACTTTTAAGCATTGCTTTCAGCAGTTCAACATATTACAATTCTTTTGTTTTATTTTGCATTGTGGTAATTCTTAATGTATAGTAATCTTAGATTTTAAAAGAAGCTGAAGATAGGTAGATTCAAGGTTGGTGGGGTTTTTTTTTCCCCTTTCCTTGTTCAAGTAGAATTTGAAAGCTACCCTTCAAGGTTATTTGTCACTTAGCTTTTTCCTAATATGAAAATAGGAAGAATTTTAATGTTCCCATTTATTTTCTTTGAAGAATATTTATGAATACTAGCACAAAATTGCCAAAAATTCTCCAGCCAGAACAATTAGAAAGACTCCTGAATAATGATAAGGTTTTAACAGCACCTTTTCCAGCCCCTTTTCAGTCTTGAAGTATAGACTTTTTGTAGCCTCACTGTGTCCCTGAGTGTTTTCAGCTGGAGTTTTAACTTCTTGGTTTTTTGAATGGCAGGCATAAGGGTTATTCTACAACAAAGTAAAAGGCCCATGTGCACCATAAAGAACTTCTGTATCCTAATAACCTTCATGAACTGTTAGAAGAACTTGTTAGAACTGAGGCAATTAGGATATCAAGGTAAGTCAGCAGCCAGCTGAGCATTATGTTTTTGGGGATGTTTTTAGTCAGGAATTATAGGAAAAGAAATTGATCTAATCCTTGTTTCAGGAAGCAGCTAAAGACCTATGGCACTTACATTGAAAACAAAACTCAAGAAAGCCTACAAGATGTTCAATGAACCACTGAATATTTTGACTAATCTTGTCTGCAGGTAAGAAATGGCCAGTTCCTCCTTTATTTATACACTTATTACTTAGACTTCCAAAAAAAATTTGAAAGCTCTAGAAGTTCACCACAAAAGAGTGCACTAAAGGAAGATTATATAACAACACATAGAAAGCAATTTATGTAGAGTATAGAATCCATTGTTTCACTTGTTCAAAATGTCTAGTAAGACTAGTGATGTCCTATATTAAAAGTACATTGATATTCCTAATATTCTTACAAAATAACCACTTCCTACATAGCTATAAAGTACAAAACCCAAACAAATAACTTCCCAAAACCTCAGTCATAGGTATTTCTAGCCAATGTATAGATAACTTAGTTTTGTTCCAGAGCTTACTTAGTCTCTAATCACTGAGTTTCAGGCAACTAAAAATGTTCATGCAGTCATTTCACTAAGGTATGATTTTTTCTGAAATTTATTTTGTTTTCTTCTTATTGCTTCTGTTGCTGTCATCATTACCTCTCCTATGAACTTTCGTAAATCTTATCTTCAACATACCTTGGAAGTCTGCTTAAGTAGCCCTGAACACCATGTACAGGGCCATCTCATCATCTCAATGGGAAGCCGAATATCCTACAGAGAATCTTTTACGTGTCAAACATGAATGACAGAGGAAGCTGGAGATAGAGCTGTTGTCTGTTTCAAGCCTTTCCTCTCTTGCTCTAGTGGAGCAGTTCAGAAGTTTGGCTCGTCATCTCCTAGTCACCCTTGGCTTCTCCAAACTACATCTGCCTCTTCAAAATGTTCACACACCTTGACAGAAAACTCATTCTTTATTTAAGCAAACAACAAATAAAAGTATTAGCATGCAAGTAATCAAATTGAAAGATAAAGAGTTCAGTCATCCAGCAGCTTGAAACTAAAGACTACTTGCAGTGGTTTTCCTTATACATAATTAATGTCATACATATCTACTTAGATGCAATTTTTACCACAGATTTTCATCTTTTTCGTCTGTCTTCCAGCATATTGCTGCAGTTAATATGTGGAAAACTTTTTACCCTCATCATTATTTGTTCTTTTTAAAATTCTGGTTGCAAGCACCTGGTTGGTTGAATGGATGAGGCGTATAAGAGATTCATCGTATATTGGCAATCATGTCCTACTAGCATATAAACTTCATGTTTCACAGACTGCTACAGAACAGCTTTTAATTCTTTACTTTTTTTTTAACGTTGATAAAAATTTAAAGCAGCTTTCTTGACTTTCAAGCACAGGTTTCTGTAACACAGATATCATATTAATATATCACTTCATAATACACCTGACCTACGTTAAAAACATTTTATGTAACTACATCAAAGTGGACATTTAATTCATAGCATTGTGAATGCTCTTCTATTTTGTGAGCACAGCTATCCAACAACATTCTAAAACCAAATAAGCTTTATCACGTAAAAACTTTCACGTGTGCTTAAGATCAGTAGTACAGGAGAAGATGATTGATCTAACTAGCAAATAAAAGAAAAGAAAGGAATTCCACAGTAATGTGGTTGCTCAGAATAGGAGAAATGGACAGACACAAAATACTCAATAGTGTGGAAGAGAGAGAAATCCCTCTGGAAAACTCTGGGAAAACCTGGAGAGTTTTCCCCGATAAGCTTAATAAATCGCTTTTAAATGTAATCCTTCTTTCATTTAAGCTTCAGATTGAGAAATATTTTCGGTAATTGCCCAGATATTCACAAGGAAAAGAGTTTACACATTTCTTGAGGAAACCAAAGGAACAAAAACCAACTTTCGTTATTTTAGGGGCAGTACAAGGTTGGAAGGCTAATAATTGAAAATAAACTTTTATTAAGAACCTGAACAAATTAAAATAAAGCCAAATCCAAAGTGTTCACACTTAAAATGATAACTAAAATCTTTGAGGGTGTGGAGTAACAGATCTTGAGTTTTCAGGGATGCTTGGAGTTTCCTGAAGATAAATGTTATAATATTATCAAGGGTCTGTATTGCAGAAGGATGGATTTTTCTTATTTCTTTTTTATCAGTTTCTGTGTTCCATGATTTTAAAAGTGGAGGCTACTAGATGAAGTGGAATTCTTCAGAGGCAAGGGGAGATTGATTCTGCTGGGAAAAAAAAAATGTCCCAGGGGAAAAAAGTACCAAAACTAACAAGATGTTGCCAAGTGAAAGGATCACACCAATAGCAAAAACAAGTCACTTGCAAACACAGAGATTGCTAAGAGGAGCAGAGCAAAGCACTTGAGTCATAAAGGTGATAGAAAACTGGAATTTAAGTCTTAATAGCAGATGATTTTTGCAATTTCATGATCTCAGGAAGGTATTATTAGATGGAGACCCTGAAAACATTGTATCTTCTCTTTCAATCAAGAAATTATGATCTGAGCCATTAGATGTCTGTATGTTTGATCTTAGTAAGACTTAAACTGCTGGATTGCTAAGAAGACTTTGAAGAACAGGATAATACACAGAGGAATACAGAAATTGGGAAAAAGTGTAACACAAGTTTGAAAATGTGAATTATGATACATTAATATCACAACATTATTCCACAAAGTCATTGTTACATTAGGGGAAAAAAAAAAAAGGAAGGCAATAAACACGATCTACCTGAATTTCAGTATGAAATTGAGCTGGCAGTGTGCCCTTGTGGCCAGGAGGGTCAGTGGTGTTGTGGGGTGCATTAGAAAGAGTGTGGCCAGCAGGTCGAGGGAGGTGATCCTCTCCCTCTAATTGGACCTAGTGAGGCCATATCTGGAGGCCATATCAACTCCGACATTCACGGTCTAAGAAAAACAAGGAGCTACTGGAGAGGGTTCACTGGAGGACCTTACAGGTGATAAGGAGTCTGGAGCATCCTTCTTATGAGGAAAGATTTCGGGCCCTGGACCTGTTTAGTCTGGATAAGAGAAGACTGAAAGTGTATTTCATCAATACATACAAATATCTCAAAAAGTGGGTGCCAAGAGGTGTAGCAATTGAGACACGGACCCAGACCGGCAGGGAATCTGAATCGTTTATTCAAAGGACACGAGCTGGGTTTATACACTTTTTCAAGGCACAGTATTTCCTTACATGGTAATTCTCACTACGTGACCTATCGCATGTTGCCACGTCAGCAACACACTTTCTAAATGTCCTTCTATGGGATGATCACGCGCTGTTCACCTGTCTTCCAGCTTCCAGCAGGCTCTTCTCCGTAGAGGTCTGCTGCGTGACGCCACCCCCCTCCAGGGTCTGGCGAAGACAAGCCTCTCTGTGCCACCATGTGCTCCTTTTTGTGGTGCCATGTGCTTCTGCAGGCATGTCCCACAGCCTGCAGCTCAACTCCATCCCATCTCTTCCCACAGAGGAACGTGCCAGACTCTTTTTAGTGATGCCCAGCAACAGGATAGGAAGTATATATAGACTATAAACTAAAACACAAGAAATTCCACCTCAGCATGAGGAAGAACTTCTTTACATGGAGTGTGGCACAGCACTGAACAGGCTGCCCAGGGAGGTTGTGGAGTCTTCCTCTCTGAAGACCTCAAAACCCACCTGGATGCATTCCTGTGTCACCTGCTCTAGGTCACCCTGCCTTGGCAGAGGTGTTGGACTGGATGATCTCCAGCGATCCCTTCCAACCCTAACAGTTCCATGATTCTGTGAATCAGTTAAGAATTTAATGTGGCACAACACTGGAAATATTACATGGGGGAGAAGGCCAGAGATGAATTGTGATGAAGAGGAATTATAAGGTGAATAGACAGCTTGCAAGAGAGAGGGTATAAACAACAAAAACTAAAACAGAAAACTATCAGATTGGCTACCAACAAATCAAAGATCAGCTCAGAGATCACTGTTATTTAATAATTTCATTAGTGATATTGGCATGGATATTAGAAACATAATAATGAATTTTGCCAAAGACACTATGTTGGAAACATCATCAAGCAGTGCTTAGAAATAATATAGAAAGAACCTGATCACAGTAATAGAAATTAAATATATGTAGTACAGAGGTAAAGTCACACACTTTGTGATTAATATACAAAATTTTTTGTCACTAGAATTGTCAGCTTAAAACTGAAAAGGAAGAGGACAAGAGTTTGAATATGGGAGGTTTAGAACTGCCAGCATTTTCTATCTGTGAAAGAGAAATACAAGTGTAAGGTGCAGCAGATGATAATTTTTTCCGTGTAATTAAGGAAGTATTACTTCTATCAAGTATATTCTTCAGGATATAGTCTTGGTGAACCAGGTTTGAGAAAAAAAGAAGTCAAAAGGAATCAAGCAGAGGAAAGAGATAATGTAATCATGAGGAGAACATAAGTAGAAGATCACAAATGCACAGGTTTTTGCCAAATTCTAGAATGAATTCCAGTCAAACCAGGTGTATTAAATAAGCTTCAATTGAAAGAGCTTTTTAGAATGCATTCTGTAAACATCTCCAAGTTTTTTGCTTAGGAAAGCAACTTTTTAATTTACTTCATTTTGCTTTATATTTACTATGAAAAGAAAGATAAAGAGGTATGTCAATAAGATAGGTAATGAGTTTATGAGTTTATGAGCAGAGCCATAAAGAAGATCTGTTGGGGAAAACTCATCTCAAGTAAGTTTATAGTGCTAAAATTATTCCTTTGCTAAAATTATTCAAAATGCTAAGCAATGCATTATTAACTGTATTCTGCTGGGGGCTACATAAAAACATTCTTCTAGCAGAAATATTGTTACCCACAACACACCAATCTATAAATTGCAACCAGCTTTGTGAATGGTTATATGATTTGGGAAACATGAATCCATGTTGCAATGAGCAAGTTATTCTTTTCTTTTTCTGGGTTTGCTAAAAAGTTACTGCTTTAAAAATAAAGGTGGGAATAAACTGAGTTGTGATGGCTTAATCTGATGGGATCATCAAGACATCCAAAGAAACCTATGGGAGGCAAACACAAGGCCAGAATTCAGTATTTTGCTAAATCTTCCGAATGTTAGAAAAAGTCAGGTAATCTCAGTGTAGGTTTTGTTGGTATAGCAGATAGATTGAAGTGGTAGCCTCCTGACTGAGTGTATGGAGCATGTCTAGCTCATTTAGGTTCTGTTTTATCTCCTTAGATCCTTATAACAAAGGGGAAACTGTTGAGGGAATAAGGTATCCCTGTGGGAAATTTATTTTCTATTTAGTTTCATTCTGTCAAAATAGCTCCCTATCACCTTCCAGAATCGGGACCTCTGATCCTTCTGGTCTAAAAAGAACAGATATGTCTAAGAGACCCTAGCCTGAAAGAGAGCATTGAACAAAGGATTCAAGCTAAAGCTGAATGTATAATAAAGGAAATAGACCGGGATTGGAAAATAAAAAGGAATGATAGACTTGTCTTGATGTCCCCAAGCAGACATGTTACCAAAGAGATTTTTTTAACATACTTACTGTAGAAAAAAAAACCCAAGAATCAGGAAGAGGAAGAATGTGCACAGGATTCTGTTGATTTGACCCTTTGTTCTATGTCTTCTCTATCTTTTGAGTTAAATAATAGACATAGCTTTGTTTTGAAAACACTGATACACATTTTTTAATGTATAATTATAATATATAAAGCAGATGACAAGAACAGTACTTTGATCAATAAATAAGAGCTGGCCTGAGGGGGATCAATATAAGGTAAAATCTGGGACATGGAAACTCCTGTGCCAGGGACTTCCAAGACTGAACTTGAGTTGTTTGAGAGGTGGAAGAACAGAGGAGGAGGAATAAGCATGTTAGATTTTTTTTAACAGTCTTACTGTCCAAGATGAAGTCATGTCCAGTAGTTATGATTCTGCACTTACGTATAGTAACACATGTATTTTAAACATGTTCATCTGATGGAAAGCACATGGTTCATCTCTGTAATAGTCAGGATAGCCTCCTTTCTGTACATATAATGATATTTCTACCTGAAAGCAGAGAGCTAAATTGTATTAATCCAATCTTAAAAGCAGTTATTTTTTACTTGACTACAAAAAGACTATGGAGTGGTGGACTCAAATATATATATTTATATTTAGTCATATCAGTCCCACTGCTTTGTGTTGAAATATTGAAAAGTTCAATTCAAACCTTTATTCAGTCATATTTCTCAGTTAATACTGTGAAGAGTTTTGCTCTTAAATCTAAGAATTTCTGCCTCAGCTCTTTATATAAAAGAGTATAATTGACATTTTATTTAGTAATTCCAGTGTGGCAATTAAAAAAAATAACTAGTCATATTTTTAATGTCTGACAATATTGGAATGGATTTAGCAATGCGATGGTTATAACCTTGGAATAAGCATATGCCTGCCGTTTCACTTAACATATTTGGATGAATATAAATAGAAGCAGTAACAAAGCTTACACATTTTTATGATATGTTGGTGGCTTATGTATTTAAAACACTACAGAAAGTTGAAAAATATTTCTATGCATTCTTCATTTTTCCATTATTTCAATATGTTACACACTGGCTTTTCTTGTAGCGGCACTTACTTGAAACAGCTCATGATATTGTTTTTATTCTTTTGCTTGTTCACCTGAAACACTGCTAGTGCCAGTATTGCTTCAAGCTCTTTAAAAGTAATGGTTAAGGGCCAGAAGTGCAAAGACAAGGACAAAACACCATTGCTTCAGGGCTCTATTCAATTCTCTTTAATCAGGCAGAGTTGCCATTGAAATCAGTGACAGCTCTGCTTGAATAAGAAGGGCTAGATAGCGATTTCAGCACTATGAGCATGTAACTTAACAATCTGCCCTACATGGCAGGAAAGGACTAGAAAGGTAGAACAAACAGTTTGTCTCAGTTAAAAAATACTCTTTATATTCTTTTTCTGTAGAATTGAAATAAAACTGTAAATTTTCTTGAGAAACATATTATTTTCTCTCTTACTCCTCTGTAAACATATAAACATCCCATGCATCGTAACTCAGCCAAAATCCCTCATCCCTATCCCTATACATCTCTTCCAATATCATGCCCCTTTTTGTACAGGTGAGCTTTCCCATCTAAGAAACTTTCCTATCATGGCCAAAAGAGAATAAGGAAGAACCTAAGTGCATTAACAACATGACCTACTGCAACCTAAGTACTCTGATAATGTACCCTATAGTTTAAAAATCTTTTAAAATCTTTCTTCTTTGCAGAAAAGTAAAAAAATTCTAAAATATATTTTGAAATTGGAGGATATTCCCCAGCAGACTGCTTGGAGAGTCACTGAGCCATGACTTAAGTCACTTCTTTAGAACATTCCTAATTAATACTATGGGAATAAAATGGCGATGATTTATTGGCAGAAAATAAAGATAAATGGCAACTTAGTGCTCTCCTGACTTTAACATATACATTTTTTGGTATCCTTTTATTCGCTTAGATTTAACAAGTTTTGGTGAAAAATGCGGTAACTGTAAAATACTGAGAAACAGCCTCAAGTGTGAATTTCCATGCTGCTAAATATATTGTCCTCATTTACTGACATGAAGAGTCACTTGGCAGTCTCTGGTGCAATAGAATTATAGATTATGCAATTCTTAATCAGCTGTGTGATGCACAAGCCTTCCTCACCCAATTGTACCAGTTCAATTTAGGTCATTAAAACTGCCACAAGGCAGCTTTCCTCCTCTGGCATTGACTGTCTGGAAAGACATGATTTTTCAGCAGTACAAGTCAGCAGTCACCTGCTGAGAGAGCCGGTGTGGCTTTTAAAAGCTGGTTCAGCACAAGAAGAAAAAGAGACCTGACACTAACTACAGTTGTCAGAAACTCAAGTACTGGGTTTTTAAACATCTCAGAAAACCAATCTGGAATGGAGAAGGAAAAAAAAAAAAGAGGAGAATTAAATGAATTAAACAAATAGAAAAAAAATAAGCCTAGCAAAGACAACAGAAGGAAGACAAATTAAAAGAACACAAATAGAAAAGAAAGGTCAAGCATTAACTCCCTGTAGGAAGGTATTGGAATATAAACTAACAAAAAATATCTGTTCATACTTAAAAAAGAGTTTCCAAGCTTTAAGTAATGGGTAATACTTCTCAATTAAAATGGAGATTTTAAGTTTCACACTGTATGGAATTGATCTCTGTCCATTGAAAACATATGAATTTCTCTGTTAACCTCAGTCTACATTGGGTGTAGTCTCAGGAAAGCACAGTACCAGATAGTTTGACCTAAAAAAAAACCACCCCAAAAAACCCCCCAGAACAACAGATGAGTAAATGTATGTAAATATTATTTATATATATCTACATGAATTTTCCAAGGATGCATCTGCCCCATTCACCTGCAGTTTCTCAGGTGTTATGCACCCTTGTTAAACCAATGTATGGTGGCAAAAAGTAACTTAACATTGTACAAATAGATAGAATCTATTTTACCAAAGAACCTACACATAGTATGTTAGTATTGTGCTCGAAAGCACATCTACAGAAACAAAGTACATGATAATATCCATGTACTGGGCATTAATTCGAGCTGACATTTGTTTGCTTAGGCAGGCTAAAAACATTAGTAAATATGAACAGCTTATTTGAGATGAAAAAAGGAGGGACTGGTTACCATGGAGGGTGGCAGCAGGGAGAGGAAGAGAGATTTATGTTTCAAAATTCAGCCTCTGAATTTAAAGCAAAACTCCTACATATCAAAGGTAGTGGATGAATTCATAATTGGTAAGGATTTCATTTTTTACTAATTATTTCATAATAAGCACTAGAAAAAATATCTTGCAAATCAATCTACTAGAATTATTTTTTAAAACAGGAACTAGGTCAAATGAATGGTTTGTGGGACATTGGTTTTAAGTAAGCAAGTTGTCCTGCCTCAAGGCTGTTATCTTAATTGCATCTGAGCATTGTAGTAGTTTTCCAAGATGGAAAAAAGTATGCAGCTCTTGAGATCTTCTCTGAAACACAAGAAACTATAATAATGTTAATTAGTAAAGAAAAAATGGATCTAAAGAGAGAATGGAATTTTTTAATCTGATGCTGAAGATTTGTGTTAAACAGAAATAGGCAAAGATGGAATGAAGGTAGCAAAATTGAAATCATCAGCTCTAGTGATAGCTGTTTTGGAGGAAGAAAGGGTGAAAAATTCCCTTTCAAAAGGTGATTCTCAGTTTCTGGGTCGTTTTCATGTACAGGCTTGAATATATAAAAAAATAGCTTATTCAATACTTTGGCTTTAGCACAGGTGCATTCAGCATGGTGAATGGTGTAGGTATATACCATGGATGAAGCATGGTATAGGTATAGAGTAAAATATCTAAGAAAAAGCTACAGCATTTATAAGTAAGCTTACATTTGAAGTCAGAAATATAGCAAAAGGAAGAAGTTCAAAGAGGAAATTTATTAAAGAAAAATTGTGATTATATAATTTCTGCTGGCAAGACAAAGATGACAAGCTGAAGAATTTTCTAATATTCCACACTTCAAAATGTACAGAATTCCAAGGATTCTACATTGTTTTCTTTTTCTCCCATTCTAAATAATTTGGATTTTTGGTTTAGATGAGGAAAGAAAAGTAGTTCTGGCACCAAAATGCAATTTATGTGTTTCAGACTGTAAAAGTTCCTCCCTCAGCTGACCTATTTTCACACTTTGTTTTAGACTTGGCACACACCTAGTTCTAACAAAGGACTTCAGAGGATGGTGGCTAGTGACTGAAAAGTGTTTATGTTCAGCAGTCAAGTTTCATTATCCAAAGGGAAACTCCAACTAGAACAGCCATACTGTATCAGAACAAAGACCTTTCTTGACACTGTCTTATGCACTGACTGATACAAATGGTCACACTAGGAATGGTCTCTTTGGTGCCACACTTTGGCTTTCCTATATTTGCCATCTTCAGTAGCGCAACACTCATTCTCTTCCCTTTCTTTTCAGTTACTGTCCCTTGAGATTATTTTGTTTCCCCCAAGTCTATTTTTATGCTCTTCATTTGAGAACAGAGACATTTAAATATTTTTCAGTGAGATTATTGTGTGTTGCTGATTGGCATGAGTAAGAACTCTGGCCATTGGTAGTCAGACTGTCCAGGGTGCTCTCCCTAACCCTGTTTTTGGCAGAGGGATGATAGTTTATCTTTGTCCTCCTGTAGTCATTGTTTGCTCAGCCCTAAGGGGAAAACCAACAGGAACAATGGTAGATGAAATTGTCTAAGTGAATAAAACAGCACGATAACAAAGAAGGCTGCTCTGGTCCTGTCCTCCCTCTTTAAACTATTTGTGGTCCACCACCATGATATCCACAATGATGAATATTATCTTTATCCAACTTCTATCACCTTCCAAAAGTTTAAGATCTAGAGACTGTCTGCATCCAACGTTTATGGAGGAAAACTTCTGAAAATCTACAGTAGCATTTTCATTCAAGAATACTGAAGGCCAACATGCAAGCAAAACTGTAAAGTTACAATTCCCTAATCATCCAGCAGACTTGGAAACATACAGCACCTCTTTGATGTTTGCAGACAATGTGCTAAACTGAAGAGAATGGACTGAGGTACCCAAAGGAATTCAGTGTATTTATAGAGTGTTCTCTTTGCTCTCCTATTTGTAATTCATCCTGCTTCATCTAGGGAATTAGTAAACACTGATTTGCTTCAATGGGCTAAAGAGAATAGAAGCTTCCCAAAGATGAGATCTTTTATTTAGAATAAAGTGTAATTGTAAGATCTATGTACTGTCGCGTCTCACAGAATCACCATAATAGCATTTTGATTGCAATAGAAAAAAAAAATCTAATTACAATGTAAAAAATATTAAACCCAAACTTTGATAAGTAACAGTGTTTAATGCAAGGGGTTTCTCAGGTGATGCTATTTCTCAATACATTCCACTATTTCTAGTTTACAAAATGACTGAGGATTTTTCTCGGCCATTAGATATTAGCAATACATATATACAGAAAAAATTATCCATAGAAGAATGCAGCATTAACTTGTGTAACTAACAGACTGCATTAAAGTCTATATATTTCAACTTTTGCTTTAGGAAACAGCAATTAACATTTATAGTAGTCAAATTTGTTGTTTCACAGAATGGCCTGAAGTTTGCTTACTAACAATCATATCAATGGCAGGAGTTTATCAGATGAAGCCTTCAGCAGTTATAGGTTGTGATGTAAGGAGAAATTTGGAGCGAAAGGAATTAATTGGGATTCTGAAGAGCAATAAGCTTATACTATTTATGAGGTAAAAATATTCAGCTTGATGTCACTCTCCCATAGAGTGATATGGAAGAGAAATAGAAGGGTAAAATGAGAAAACTCATGGGTTGAGATAAAGACAGTTTTGCAGGGAGCATAACAGCTGTATGCCCAAGCAAAGCAAAACAAAGAATTAATTCACCACTTCCCATGGTCAGGCAGATGTTCAGCCATCTCCAGGAAAGCAGGGCTCCATCACATGCAACTGTGAATTGGGTAGACAAATGACATCACTCCAAGGGTTCCCCACTCTTCTAAGCATGACTCCATAAGGTGCGGAATACCCCTTTGGTCAGCTGGGTTCAGCTGTCCCTGCTGTCTCCCCTTTTTGGGGACTGTAAGGGCTGACACCCTACACAACACATGATTAAGGCAAACTGTCACAAGACAGGGTTCTGATTGTAAGTCATACAGTTCTGTCTGATTATATCTAAGAGTATTAAAAGCAAAAAGCAACCAGCAAGCCAGGAGAAGCAGTCCTGACTGCAGAACAGATAAAAATGGCAGTGATTCAATGGCCACAAGGAATAATTGTTTTGTTTTGTTTTAATTACTCAAAAATATTTGAATTTAAGCTTTCTGAAGTTCAAATCAGGCACACAACTTTATATATGTGATATAGAACGGTAAAAACTGCTGACAGTTGGATGTGCTCATTAGGAATTCTGAGTCAGCAGCACCACTTTCAAAACCAGAAAACTGTTAATATGCAGAGTTCAGAGAAGGAATAAATCAAATAAATCAAATATTTAGCTTGATACATGTAGTCATTTTTCTATCTATGCAATATATTTTCAGATCACAGCTTCTTTGGTTTTATTAATTATTCCAATATGTTCCCCAAATGCCTTATGGAATTGTATATTATATGATATACAAATAAAGAATCAGAAGCCAGGCATATCTCGTTCATAGCTACTCTATAGGTCTGAAATCTTTTGTCAAGAGAGCTGTCCCAACTCATTAATTCAAAAAGAGGTTAATAGGGAAACCAGCATCAATAAGCCAGCAAAATCCCTTTTACACTTTTCTAGAATGATCAACACCTCTGAACAATATAATTCATTGTGGACAAAGATTGTCAGCCTACTGATATCAAAGGCTAGACTAAGAAAGGAAAATATCCACAAAACAACCAATGGATTAGAAACTTATATTAATATCTGGGCACATAGAAATAATCCAGTGAAACAGATTTAATGCTTTGTATTTAAATTATCTTATTGAAAATAATATAATTTAGAATAATATTAGAGACATGGCAGCTGGGTAGGTAACAAAGTTAGAACTCCTCTCTGTGTAATTTACTTGCATTTACAAAGCTCTCAGTCTGCACTTATAATTGGTCATTCACATTTGCTATCTAGGACACTTTCCCTGTGCTTCATATAAAATTATCTACTGATAAGTCAAACATTCAGAAGCTTAATGCTGTGACAGCCAGGCTTGTATTTTCAGTTTTTCATATGGCATTGCAGACTCCTGTGTTCAGAGATTTCTCACCTATGATGAAACCAAAACTCAAAGTGAAGTAATTTGAAATTGTAAATAAATCCACCTTTAATCCACAGGTAAATTTAACCTGGTAACTATCCTGAAGTATCAAGCAAGAGCAGGTTGTCCCATCATGATACATAGTTTGAAGCAGGATTATCTGCCAAGTTATTTCATTAGGATGTTCATTGAAAAAATAAGCAGTGCCAAACATTTCAAGGTGGTTTCAGCAGGGAAGTTCGAGATTGTTGCTTAAGTGTTTGTAATGTAATTCCATTATTTCCATGTAAAATGACTAATGTTAATTAATTAAGGAATGTGCTGCAGTCTCCCTTCCTCACATCGCTTCTCCCCATGTAACTACAGTAGGATGAGTAAAACTGCTGTAGCAAGGTTAGGTTTCATGATGGATCAAGATCTTTCACAGAAATCTAATTATTAAACTGTAAAGATTCTGTTATTCAATCAGTGGGCCTGAACAAAATTATTTCCTGCATATCATCCCTTACACAGGATGATTTATTGTGACTGCCTTTTCTTATTAGTAATCTACATTTAAGTATTATGTTCTCTCAACACCTGGAAAAATGTAAATTACCCTATCAAGAAAGGGAGAACAGAGACCAAAGCCGGCCTGGATTAGAAACAAAAGACCTCTCCTACTTGCATTGCTTTGATAAATGTTTGTACTTAAAGGTATTAGTTTAATCTTTAATAATCTCCTGTTTTCTTTTACTAAAGAAAAGTTTAATTACTGTGTCCTACCTACTTGTCAAATACAGTTTTAGTGTTCTAACAGTTAAGAGGACATAGGAGAATGTTGAACAATGCATATAATTTTTAATTTCATAACGCTAATTTCATACAAGAACATTATCCTTACCAGACATTACTACAAACATAAAGATGCTTTTAGGCTACATTAAAATTTTAAGTGTTTATCTATCTCATTGGTAAGAGAGAAAGTTGTTTATGATCAGACTGCACTGCACTAATTAAGGCACTTACAGATAATACAGAAAAATCTTCTTCTTTGGAAAAAGACATTGTCTTCCTAAAAATCATCTCTATGTACTGAATAAAAAAATCAAAATTTTATTTAAACGCCTCTCTTTACAGACATTGTAGGGTAGTAAGCATAAACCATAACAAAAGGATATTTTGTACAGATGTTCTTGTTGGTGCACTGAAACAAATCAAAAGGAGACTAAAAAATACATTCCAAATGGATATTTTTTTTGTGTAAAGAAACATCAATGATTGAAATACAGATTAAACAAAAGAAATTAGTTGTAACACTTGCAAAATGCTACCCAGATGAGTGTTCTTCAGGACAAATGCTGTAGCCATCCTATGGTCTGGGGAGGACCCTTGATTCAGAGAAATTCCTTTGAAAATGGAGAATGCTGGGGGTGTAAACTTCAAGGTCTACATTTTAAATACCTTTCAAGTTTCATTTAACCGCAACGGTGACAGGCTGCTTCGGAGTAAAAAATACAGGTCTGGAACCAAAGACCCCCTCTCTAGTACTAGGACAGACAGAAACTGAAAAGAAACTACAGACTCCACAGCAAATCTGTGACCTGGAAGCACTCTGAGAACATCCTGTGCCAAGCACTTCTGGAATTATTTCAGTGGGAAACACTAACGCCTTCTCTGCACATGGACATGCTTGAGTCATCCTAGATATATTTTGTGGTATATCATGAACTGCCTTTTGTCAGACGTTTAAGTTTGAAAACAAACTCTAAAAGAGAAACCTACTTCATAGACTGTAGTCATGAGTCTTAACTGCCTTGGTTTTGCTCCCTGACTGCATGACTTGGAACATGTAACATTTCTGTTACACTCTACTGAAGCTCCACCAGTTGAGTTGAAAATGGTAGCTCCATGAGTAGACTGCTGCACTGAAATCAGGTATCTGTACATGGTTGCTATGTTGTCAGAACTGTTCAGTGGGTAAACAAACACACACAGAAATAATGAATTCTATTTGATTATGCAAATAATTGTCCCTGCCTTCTACTCTGCTGTTTCATCTAAATGAGATCCTTCTGGGTTTTGTGATCATTACATTTTCAAACTGAAATGCATATCTGTGTTTAAATGACAAAGTTAGCATTTGAAAAGATTTACCAACATTAAATTACAAACGTGCACAGCACTGCAATGCAGTAAGTTTGAGCAAGTGAAAAAAGAGAATGGTTCTGAATTAAAATATATTTATGTAAAAATTTGAAACTGTGACATCCTTTAAGAAGATATACTGCTCCATGATGCCTTAGCTTTATTAAAAAAAAAAGTTTGTTATAAGTCTCGAGTTTCAGACTTCTAAAATAATTTTTCATTTCATCCGTTTTTTGATTTTTAAAGAACCCCACAGAACAGTTATAGTAAGAGAGTTTTGCAAGCAGTTCTTCTTCAGTCCCTATTAAAAATACATGTGAGATCAGAAACCCTCAGATATTATCAGCTTTATAGCCTGGAATCAAATGAGTCTCCACTAATTTTTTATGAAGGATCCTCTTCTGTGATGCCAAGTCCCTCATGATTTCAGGAGCTTCTGAAACACATGGTACTAGTCCAAAAGGCATCACAGGCACAAAGCTAAAAACAAGGACCTTAAGACCCCCCTTGGGAGTCTCAGCCTTATTGACTGTATTATATGGATCAAGAGACTTCTCTAGTATCCATGAATTTCCCTGCTGGTTTTGTGCTGTCTTAAGCCAAAGCCTTTTAACTGATTCTTTTCCACTTAACAATTACAAAAGTTTGACAACAAGAAAAATCCCAGAATCTTTGGAATTTTAGTGAGAAAAACACCTCTTTCTTCTGTTCACTGTGTGTTGGACTAGACCCAAACTAAGTCAAATGGCAGTTATATAGACTTTTTAATAGTTTCTATTAAAACCAGCAACATAGCCACAAAAAGCGTTAAACAACCTTACTGTCAAGATTGTTAAAAGATTGTTAATTTAAATATGTATGTTTAAGAAACAATCCAGGACTGTAGGTTTGGAATCAATGCATAAGTTTATTTAGTTAGTTTATTTCACTGTAGACTTTTTTTTCAATATTTATAATATGTCTTATAATCATACTTTCAAGTAAGTTGCCAACACGTATTACAATAGCCACTCACTATTTGCTAAAACTTAATTGATTGGAGTAATGAAGAACCAGTAGTCCAACAATGGTTTTTATCTGTATGATTCTTTTTCATACCTATTTTTCCATTTCTTGCCTTTTTATTGTGTATTTGTGTGACTTGTGAGAGTCAGACTAATCTTTTCAAGATGCAAACTAATTTTTGAATGGCAAATAACTTCTTTATTTTACCTTCTAAATGGAGATGATGCCATTATTGAAGGTTATTTTCTGTGTTAGAGGTATCAAATACATCATTAATATCTTCAGCATGCTGTTTGTTTATCTGTGAAAAAATCTGGGAATTCATTTTTACTTAATGGCTTGTTCCCTTGATCACAGCAGTGTATTACATACATATTTGGTTCATGTAGCAGCAGTTCACACAAGTGACTGGACAATGGGCATACAGGCCTATCCATCTGGAAGCTTAATGAAACCTCTGCATAGTGATGGAGTGACAACACTCAAAGTGTTGTTGCAATCTGAACAGTCTGAAAAAGGCTGAAGAAATGAACCTTCTGGTTATCAATTTATCAAACCATTCTCTTATCAAACCGTGCCTTATTCTTTCCTCCTATGCAGTTACAAAGCAATCTCTTCTATTCATAGCACTCATGATGGGCCTCAGCCCTTTTGCACAAGTAAATACTTCTGTAGACTAAAAATGGATGAATTGCATTCTTTTATTTTGAGCAAAAAAAACCCCACACCAAAGCCTTTGCAAACTTAGTGCTCCCTACAGTAATAATTGCAATTAAACGTGTACACCAAAAGACCAATGCAACTTTGGGAATAAAAGCTTCCATTTTCCTATCAATTTTTACTTATGTTAACAGAAAGCTACATAAGGCTTTGAGATCGAAAATACATTGTACAAAATTGAAAGTATAGTTATAATAAACTGCAACATTTGAAAAATTCTTGCCACCATGTGAATTTGTTCCCTAACACATTCCACAACCAACAACTGCTTGATTAATGGAAATACAAAAGTTTCAAACAAGCACAAAAAGTCAGAATTGCAAAATATGAACTAGGCACTTAATTTTGTGTTGACAAAATTTTCTTAAGTGCCTAAACACTAGTGTGGATCTGAGTCTTAATTTTGACATAGCACTCTACATGTTCAGAAAGTAGACTTCAGAATTTTCACATAAATAATCCATTAAATACGTGTATAATTCCCACTTGATACAGAGCACAAAAAAAATTACTTGCACAGGTAGGTAGCAGGTAGAGAAGTAGAACTCAAGACCTCTTTATGCTTCACCAAGCCTTTATTCCCCCATTTCACCCTGATTTCTTGTAATTGAAAGATAAACTGATAAAAGTTACAAAAAATATAAGGATATCATCACTGCTTCAACCAATATTTAAGCACAACAGACTTCCACAGTAACATATTTCATAATGTAGCTAATGAACCTGATGAGTTAGAAGACATACCGACTGTTTTCTTCCTAACTGGATCATCCTCGGCTTGGTTTTCTTTCGTTTTGCTTTTTTGGCATTCAGCTTTAAAAACCTCCCTTTGTGTTTTTTTTCTTTTGTGTGTGTGATTATAATTGCAGCCAGGTTTTTTTATCTGAGGCTTTATATTTTATATTATGTATTGCAATTCAATTTACAGTTCCTAACAGCAAGGGGTGAGTTTTCTCAGTGACTAAGTAAAAAAGGCTGATAGATATGATTACTTCTGAAGAGAAGGAGAGAAGTGATTCTGGGAGTATAGCTTTGTTTGTTTCTAAACAAGGGGAGTTATGATCAAGAAAGCTCATCAGATGAACTATAGTTATGAATAAAATAGTTTTGATCATGTTTATGAGGAGTTTTCTCTAAGACTTAGAGCACCAACAGAGAGAATCCCATAAAGCATGAAACCAAGTCAATTGCAACAAAGAGAATAAAAGTCTTCCTTGAACAACAAACACTAGGAACTGGAAGAGGCCTTTCCAGACACCAAGAGATTTGCCTGCCTTGCAATTCAGAGCAGAAAGGTAGTAGACTACCTAGCAGGGATATCAGGGTTTCTACAGCTGTAGCTAAACCGAGGTCAGTAAAGGTTGCAAAACCTGACTGAAGAGTGAGTAAATTACGCCCAGTCCCCTAATGCTGTATGCATATTTTTAGAGGTCACGAAGATATGTGGCTTCAGTTCAGCACTGTTAAGTTGGTGTTACACTGATTTTATTGGTATGACTGTAGTAAGGGTGTGCATGACCATTTTTGTCATACAAACATCCTTTTTTTCTGGTAGTCGGGTAACTGGGTTCAAACAATGCAGTATATACAGCATCATTAAATGACTGAGCAAAAAATCTTACTGAGACAACATCAGCCAAATCATTCGCATTTTTTAGATCCTTCTGAATATTGCATCAGTTATGCTGAAAATTTAGAATTGCAGTATTTTGTTTTATTTCTCACAACCATAACAGCAATGCTGATCTAAAGAAGGAAGAGGGGTGATCTGTGCATGACAGAAACCTTTAACAAAGATAAAGTCGTATCGCCAAATTGCACTTCACAAAGAGAGCTTGTTTAATTTGAAATGGTACAATTAAAAATTACAAGGCAAAGTGCATATTTCCTGCTAGAGTTTTATCTGTATTAAGAGACTACTTTTCTTGTATCACACACTAGTGTCTTACAGTGTATTTCTAGTGTACAACTCTCCAACAACAGCAGAGTTTCTGAAGGATGAAGTGACAGCAAGGGGAAAGTGTCAGAACAGGGAAAAACTTAATGTTTTCAGTCTTGCAGTCTACTATTTCACAGTTTAGACAAACTGTGCAATCTTTGAGCAGTAACAATCAGCATATTTAAAAAGTTATAAAAGTAATCCAATAGTTTTCTTAAATGGATTAAATGTAATTTAAATACTTTCTCAATGCTGAAGAAGAGTTTACTCAAAGTCTCTCTGGCAGTGACCAGAAACAGATGCCATGGGGAAAAAAATGATAGAGAACAAGTACAAAAATTTCCTCAATTTTCAAATGTCAGTCATAACTAAAATATGAAAATCATAATATCCTGTGGTTAGAAATGCCATTAACTAATTGAATTTTGAAATGCAAAACTCTCTGAGCTCCTAGTCTACGTATGTAGCAACCTTACTTTATCAGACTGGTTACGTAGTCATGTAGTGCTTGCCTAACTTCTCTTATAGTTCAGATATAACACTGTGAAACACACAAAGTGTCCCAATCCCATTGGCAGACAATTTGTAACATATTCTTAGCTTATATCAAACCCACTCTAGTAGGACAGAGCAACTGACAGAGGAAATTCTTTCTAGGCATTGTTTTTGAAAGCACATTGCCTATGAAGTCACCAAGACTTTTGGACATACATATCACAATTTTGCAATAATTATGTAGTGTATTTTGAAGTTGTAAGAGATTGAAGAGCTGCAAAACAGTATTTTTCCTCATCACATATAATACATACACAGGTTTTTAACTTGGCAACTAAGTAAACCAAACAAGTCAAATAACATATTTATTGCATGACAATAATAGGAATGGTGTTTCTTTCTGTGTTAATTGTGCTTCAAACACACACTGATGTTAGAACATTGATCAGCATGTGCCTGTGAGTACTGTTGTTCATCCTTTATAGTTTTACCAAATGTGCCAATTGGAACTTTATAATGCTGAAAGCCCAAGACACTAAATACCTGTGTGTGTAAAGTAATGTGTATGTCTACCCATCTTCAATCCACCATTGAAAATCTCTATTTTATGTGATAATCTTCTGCAAAATATTTATTAAATTAGTGACTATATGTCTTTTTGTCAATGGTTAAGATATTTTAATTTAAAATATTAAAGTCTTTAGTGCTCCTTTTTCATATTTTATTCAAAACATAAATAAAACATGATATGCTCAGTACAAGCTGCATATTGTAAATCAGCACCTATTATGTAATATACGGGAACGATTAGATCAAAGAAGCAAAAATGGTTCAGTAAGGTGACCTTTCAGTCATTTGAATTACCATCCTTCTGCCACAAAAGCTAGTATTTCTTGCATTGGAAATTAATGGGGAAAGCAAATGATCAGCCCACCTCTATTCATGTGTACTGCAGTTTAGAAAGAACCCAGTGTTCCCTGGGGCAAATTAGTTGTTGCTGGTAATATGTGCTTCTGCTGTTGGTACAAAGGGCAAGGTAATGTAGTAATATTTTACTAGTGTCATATGGTGCTGTGCAGTAAGAAGCTAGGGCAATTTAATGCAATGCCATTTATTTATAATGGAAGCCTGAATCTCCATCCACTGAGCTATAAACTTGTATTTTGTTGGATATAGTCTATTTCCCTAGATCACTGAAGCTATTAAAATCTGAAGACCAAGTTATTGATATGGAAACCTCTTGCTGAGCTGTTTAGATCTATCTAGTTTTCTAGCACATATATTTTGGAGGTCCTAGATACTTGTTTCTTTTTCAGGTTTTATGGTATACTTAAGCCTGTGACATAGTCACTATTTATCTTACAGATGATGTAATAGGAAATACAGCCTTAATAGCCAAATGGAACAGAAGTTCTTACATGGTATAAACTGATTTATCTTCAAAATCAACATATTGTCACTAACCCTTAATATTTTAAGAAAATGGTCAGATATAATTTTATAAGAAAAATCTTCACTGTCAGACTCATACTTGTATTCTTGTCTTGGACATTGACATATAATTGCCATCACTGAATTGAAAGTTTCATATAAAGTAATATCCAGAAATGATGAAGAAAGACAGTCAAAATTTGTTCTTGAACTTTGTGATAATTTAAGCTATGCAACACATGTATTGTAGTGTTATCTCTCTCTTCAGTATACATTGCTACAGAGCATTATCCAAGCATCACAGAGGAAAGAAGATGAATTCAGATTTCTGTTTTTGATAGGTCTAATATACTCATGGCCACTGGATGATAAACTATGATTACAATAAATCATATCCTGATATGGCTGACTATCAGAGTTCTTTTATGTCTCACCAGAACCTTAGCAATACCTACTACTTTTATAGTGTTCTTTCTCACTGTCAAGGATACTCCTCTATCAGGTCAATTTTTTAGCTTTTTTTTTTTTAATTGAAGGCAGGGTATGCTTTTTTAAAACTGCTTGTATGGAACAAAATCTATATCCCAGTATCTAACAGGTAACGCTTTTTTTTACTGGAGTGGGTTTAATTCACAAAGATATTAAATGTACCAAGGACCCGACTTTCAAAGAATTGAAGTAGTAACACATAAAGGTATGATAGGAGAACAAAAGAATCCAAGATGCTTCTCTTAAGTGTAGTACAAAGGTTACTCCCACAGTCCCAGATATGGGACAGACAATATTTTGACTGTTCTCTCACTAGTCCTGCTAACAGCTAGATATAATTCATTCAAAATCTGCCCACAATCTTAAATTTTAAAAATCTGGCTAAAATTCCATCTTGAAAAAATCAGAGAATATACTGAAAACTGAGCCAAAACTATCATTATGACTGTTACAGATGATCCACGTGGCAGATAATCCTCAGATCCTATTGGAGTATACAGTAGTTTTCTGCATAGAGAAAGTGTAGATAAGAAGAGTGGAAAAATACATACAGTGTATATTCATGCTCTTTTTCTTTCTGTCTTCAAGCTTTCTTAGTGAAGACATTAAACTTGTTGGGTCTGTTGGGTAAAATGAATTTTTGGTCTAGGACCACTAAAATCAATATAATGAAAAAAAAATCTGATGAAAGCTTGGAAGCTTTTTAGTGTTATGCCTGAGGCTGAATAACAGTCACTTATTTCAGGAGAAAACAGAGCTCCTGCATTTATCATCAGGAGTCCTTAGTTTTCAGCCAATATTAAACAGGACTGTCTGTTCCCCCAAATATTGGTTAATGGGCTTTGGTTTTCACCAGGTCTTTCACATCTGCATATCGCATGTTTATAGTTAGAGCTCAGACACTTTGCCTAGAAGAAGGCAACATATATTTCTGAGTAATATGAACCTATGGAAATTATGGACAAGAGCATTATGAAACAAAATATATCTGTGGAACTACATCTGTTTATATCAGATTAGACCAAGTCCAACAGGCAGTGATATTTCCAAGGATGTTACCAACTGTGAATTAAGAATGTATATTCCATTCATGAAGCACTGTGTTCCTGCAAGGAGAATTTGGGGTAACTATGCATTAAACACTCTTTTATTTGCTCACAACCATTCCAGTAATAATGGTATTGACAAAAAGAAAACCAAATGGAAATGTTATTATATCCAACAGGGAAGTAAAATGACTAGAGAGACGTTTCCTCTACTAGTTAGTAACAATCAATTCAATATTAGTGGTCTCTGAAAAGTATTGTGTCTGTACTAACCAAGTTTTTCAGCTTTCCTCTTCTTTTCTCATATATATTTTGACTCCATGTGCCATATTATAAATCATAAAAATCAAAAGTCACAGCCCTGCCACACAGACTTCCATCCAGTAATATCCAAGCTGAGAACTGGACAACATGGTCATTGTGGCCTGCACTTTTCCAATACTAACAAAGTTTAAAGACTTTCTGGTTTTAGTCTGTCAGTTTCCTTGGCGTCTGAATTTAAACTCAATTCTCCAAAAGGGATAGCAGTGAAACTCCTGGGTTTTGTACTTGATTATTTGAAGAAAAAAAGATATGACCTGTCCCTGTAAATTGAGTTGAGATGACAGATCCCATACCTTGACAGGACGAGGATGAAGTCAGCATCACCAACAGTCTGTTAAAATGAAGTTGTTACAAATACTTTGATTAATGTAGGCCACCAGGTGATCATGTATGCTGACAGCATAGGGCAAGATGGAGAAAAGGCACAAAGGAGCAGGGCTCATCCCTGTGAGTTAATTCCGTCAGCTGAGCGATGAAGGCTCCAGTATTTTCTACCATTATGAGAAGGACGTGTCAGTGGTCACAGCCAAAAGTCCATGATTCCCGCCTCTTAAGTCTCTAGTCATACTGAAAGATATGACTTAGTATGAATATTATATCACCTAGGGCAGACCTACTTTGTATTCAGACCCCTAAAAATTGAAGGAGCTTTATCTCTGCATTGAAGAGTATATGATAAGACATAAATGATGCAAGTAAGAATTATTCAGCATTACACATTCATTCCGAAAAATAAAAATCCCAGTCATATTCACACATACTTATTTGAGACATTTCTACAGATGAAGGCCTTTAGGTAGCATATTCTCAGAGGATCAAGAAGTTAAAACCATTTCTGTTCAGCTTAACTGAAAATAAATCAGTATATGCATTCTTAATTTTATTGGCAGAATGTAATAACTGTAATCTTAAAATTTACAACATGTAATGATGCCAACTATTTAATAATAAACATCTCAATTGGCATTATAATTTTAAAGACCAGAGACAGATATATTCCATTGAATTTCCTTTAGTATACAAAGGAAGATATTTATAAAGAAGGAAAAAACCTCCCAGTTTAAAATCAATGCCTGTCTAATTTTGTGAAACTATTGGGATCTCTCAGTACCTTGTTACCTTATGCATTAAGTCACTCTAAAAGATTACAATGCTTTTTGAGAAGTTTCAAGGACACAGTGAAGAAGAATTAAATTATCAAGTAATGTTACTGCTTGCTCTTGTATTTACATTTATCCTGGATGAAGTTAATTTATTGTGGGGGAGGGGGCAAAGAGAACCATACATCACACTAATGCTAAGTCCATGAAAAATTTGTCCTTCATGCTGTGACTGGACACTGTCAAGCAAGGTTTACAACCTTTTTATCTGTAGCTAAGAAAAGCTGCAGTATTTAGCTACCTCAGTTGCCACTAGATAAATATTTTCGCCTGATTATATTTATGAGAAAAAGGTGGAAAACAATTCATCTGTTAAAAAGAAATAACCTCTAAAGCATAACCTCCAGAATCTGATGTATTGATTCTCTCATGTTTCCCAGATGGCAAAGTGGTGAAACAGAACCAAGAACACCCAGAGGCAGTTGCTGCAGCTTCTCTGTATAGGACTTGAGGAAAATTAAGATTATGTTTTCATTGTCCATAATATTGCTTTGGTTCCTTTTACATTACGTGCATACAAATTCCCATGTGAAACCTGTGAAAATGAGATTTTAAATAGACTGCAGTCATGACTAAAGAGCTGTCAGTGAAAGCCTGTAAATTGGTACCCACACTGAGATTGAAGTCTCACCATTATAGAAGAGAACACATCATGACAAATCCATGATGCCTTATTCTTGCAACAAAGAGTTAATTTAAATTCAATTTCAAGTAAATTTCCTGTATGAAATCTTATTCTTATTTTCACTCAAATTCTAAGTATTGTTTAAAAAGGCTAGAGTAGAAGCTTTTTTCAGGAGAATTTACATTGTATTTTAAAATACATGAAAAATCATCATTATTTGCCTTCTTGAAATTAAAGAAGTATTTTAAATATAGTATTTACACACTCCAGTTTTCTGAAAAGAACCGAATAAAAATGAAACTAGAGGTGAAAAAAAAAACCAAAATCAAACCTTTGTATAGATAACAATGTGCACAGTTGTAGTCTACTCTTCCTCTAGCCACAGGATTTCCCACTATTTTTTTTCAGCAGTATTTCCATCTCTGTCATTTCATCTCAATAGCTCTGTCTGTTTCAAAGGCAGGGATGCTGTTTTATGCTTGCTGCAACACAGAACTCGCAGCCATATGGATTGTCCCACAGAGACCCCTACGGGCTCCTAGGAAGGCTTTGCAACCCACATATGGTCCTTTTAAAGGTATTTAGCTCCTTTCTAGATTCATAAACCTCATAGGTGATATGAGAAGACTCAAAAAAAAAATTCCCAGTGCTGCCACGGATCATAAATTAATATAAACAGACCAACTTCATGAGCAACCTGTTTATTAAGAAATACAGAACCAGTAGGATCAGTGCATCTGCTAATGAGTCTGGAAGCTCTTTTTTCCCCCTCTAATAGCGCAAAGAGGATAGCAGTAGTGAAAACATTTAGCCATTATGCACTGGATAATTTTTTCTGGCCAGAGTTACGACATGGCTCTAAGCAAAACCTATTAAAATGTGGGAAAAGGACCAAAACCCTTCAATATATCTTGTGAAAACACTCTGGGGAACACATACTTTTAAAAGGTTTTTTATTAAGATTGGATCAACTTTTACTGAAGTATCAATGTTTAGTGCATTTTTATATCTAAATTTTATTAATAACATCACCTTTGAAAATGCAGCATGTAAATATTGAAATGGGCAGAACAGGGAACTGCTCAAGAACTTAGTAATTAGTGTTAGAACTTGAAAGAACCTGGGACATCTGAAGTTTAGCTGGTCCTCTCTTACCTGTACTTACCCTACTGGTGAGAGAGCATTGCTATCATCTTTTCAGGAATTGCATACTTCTCTTGCTAATTCCTTTCAGATTGCTTCTCAAGTCAGCATTTGGCTTCCTACTCTGTGATGTAAGCAGTAACTTTTATCCCTGTTTCATAAATTTTGTAACAGATGTTCTGTGTGCAATTGTGCTTTTCAAAACCAAAACCAATCAGAATTGTACCATTATATTTCATGCTGCAAAGGCTTTCACATGTATTTCAATAAACTATATGAAGTAATACAATATTGATTTTTTTATCAGTTTAAATAATTATTATCTACCTGTAGATTACCAGTAAACTAGCTATAAAAGTTAAAGTAACAGTTTTATTGTCCCAAACTGATATGTAGGAGTCTTGTTTAAGAGATGCTGGAGCAAATCTGTGGGAAGCAACAATAATCATCCATTGCCCTTCTGAACAGACACAGCACACATACGCAAATATGCATCACAGTTTTGGTCTTTCTCATCCTGCAGCAGTAATAAAACCATAGCTGTATTAGAGGAGTACAGACTTCTCAAAGAACAGACACTTTCTGATTCCTCCTTGACCAATTTTCTTACTCTAAGTGTAAGCAGTGGCATCAAGAAATTCTGTTTCTGCAAAAACAAACTCACAATACCTTGAAATCTTTTTATGGATTTAGACCTACTATAAATTCAGAACATTCAGTCCAGGTTCTGCATTTACTTTAAATGTAACAAATGTAAAAATGAAATTTTAGCTTGATATTTTCGCTGTCAAACACCTTCCAAAAAAGTCCTGATTTTGCCTGTATCACTTTGTGCAGAGCAATGTTCTTTTAAGGCTTATGTGCAGAATTAGTTAATGGACTGTACTCACTGCTATCAAGAGAACATCCCCTTATAAAGGTAAATGATTAAAGAGTCTTGTCATCGAACTACTGGATAGATCATGCAACAGTGTATTGCAATACTGTAAAAATTACATAATATGCAAGAAATATTTTCCATACTTAGCTGTGATAAAATTTGCATGTTTACATGTAATTTCTCTACTGTCTTGGATTTTAAACTTATGCTCTTGTGTGGGCTTCTTCATATGTGTTGAGAAGGGAATAAATAAGTAGATCTTATTATTCCACACCAGAAAAGAGTTCTAAACCTAAAACAGGGCAGGCTTTTTAGACTCCCATTCTGTAACACCAAATTATCTTCCATCTCTGCAATTTGAGACCTCAAATTTCAAGCAGCCTATGCACTAATTTATTAGCTGAAAAAAATGCCTCTGAATCTCACTTTGTGGCTTGAATTCTTCACTAATTAATAATTACCCTTCAGAAAGGGTTATGTTCAGATTAAATTTCAATTTTTTTAACAGATTGTTTTGGTGTGTTAATAATGCAAAAATGGTCTCTTAAAAGAAGATCTAAACAATGATTGCATTTCAATATAATTGTAAAAAACTTGTAAATATACTGCACTGTATCCAAAGTATGACAAGGAGATCATACAGGGATACAACATAAGATTTCAGACACTGTATCAGCAACTGAAACAAAAATAGGATCTTATTTTTCTCATAAACATATGGTGGAATCCCATCTGGTATATCTAACCAGTCTGAGAATTATAACATGTCCTGGACTATTTTTCAAATCTGTTAAGTCTTTACTAGCAACACTGGTAAAATTTTTATATTCTCAATGCAGTAGATAAGTCTGAATTTATGTATGAATCATGCAAAGAGTCATGCAAAGTGATTTTTACAGAGGTATGTAGGTGACAGTTTCAAAATATAGTTTCTACTTCTCTGTAAAAAAAAAGGAGATAGATGCTTGATTATAAAAATCCATATGTGATTATACAGTCAAGGTGAATTCTTATGTATTGATGTAAAATGCTAAAAAACCTGCAGAATTTTTTTTTCTTGCTCATTCTTTATGGAGACAGTTTAACTGCAGCCAACAAAATATCAATTCTTCAGTTTGGCACACTGTGCATTTCCATCAGAAATAAGAAAGCACATGTTAGCACATATTTCAGGGCAGCATCATTGGGTCTTTTACTGATGAGTGGTAAATTGTCCCACTTATATCTTTTTTCTCCACTAAATTAAAACATTTTTAATCCCTTCTGATATACTTTTCATCATTAAACTGTGTAAATAAACAGATTTCTGGATTCCCACCAACATTACTGGCACTAGATATTATCAGAGTAACAATGCAATAATTCTGTTTGGGTTTATGCTGTGCATAATGCTATATGTAGAAAGGTTGCACTAATTAGATCAGGTAAAAGGAAGAAAACTTCAGAACTGTCAGCTTGACCTCATCATTTTTTCTGAATTTCTTGCATTCTCATTATTTTCTACATCTGAATAGGACTCACAACATGTAAATTCTTTGATATATAATCTTAATACATTGTTCCAAAATATACATAGCTAAATAATTTCTACTATTGCCATTGAACAAGAATATAAGCCAAGTAGAGCAAACACATCCTCACTGGTTTACTGTTGTACATCAAATAATGCTGATGAATTTAATGGAAAGCATGAAAATTGTTATTAAAAAAATTACCATGAGGAAATATAACTTTCTCTGAGGCAGCTGTACTGTGTGACTATTACAGCCACACAGCTCTACTAAGAATGTCAAAATCCCCTGGACTCCATTGTGACAAAAATACAAGCCGCAGGACCACGCATGCAGCAAGGACAGGATTTGTTTGTAAAATATAGGTGTATAAAGCTTTAAGGAAGCCCCTAGGTATCCAAAGTATCCATATTGATACAATCACAGATACAATACTGGGGCTGTGGATGACCCATACCTTTTTAAGAGTGACTGCTGAGAGCGACCTGAGCTGCCCTGGGCATCAGATATCCACATGTAAAAACCTGAATGATTCACAAGATATGTGCAATGCCCGGACAAGCTCCTGTACTCACAAATTCCGTTATACATATACCAATTTTAAAATTTGAAATAATTCTGTACAATTGCCTGAAATGTGTCTTTATAGGTTATAGGCATCATAACACAAATAAACCTTTTCTACCATTCCTTCAGGTGAATATTTGCCACCTTTGTTTGATTTTGTAGCAGCTTGACTAATGAAAGTGAATGCTAGACTTGATAAGCTAGAAAATTCCAAATTTCTCCCTGAAAGTAAAAAACAGAGCAGAGGCTTTAGGGGATTTCTGCTTCCTTGATGCTTCCACTTTTTGCACAACAATGTAACTTTTTTTTTTTGTACAGTATACACAGGACCTGGATGAATTTCATCCCTGCTATGGAACAAAGCAGTTCTTAATACACTCCACTTCTCCATTTGTCTTGCCAACTCTAAACATCTTAGCTATAAAATACTCCATCAAATATTTAGTATTTATACTCCAGTTTACTATCTGTACTCCAATTCTAATTTTATTCAAAATGTGATACCTTTTGAAAGGTACTAACTAAGGAAAAAGGATGTAATCTAGTTTCAGACTGAAATAATTTCTTTAGCTCTCCTAATGGTACAGACTCTCTTTGAACCTGATTTTTTTTTTTTTAGGATGGGAAGAGTGAAGTCTGATAAAACTCACAGCATAAGAACCAAGAATGAATGATGCATCTACTAGACCTGTTCCAAGTCTAGTTATTGCACTTAGATATATTTAATCATTGATGTCATTATGAAGACCTTTATAAGTCTGTTTTACCAGATATATAAGGATTGCATTTTCTTTCTGTATTATCTTAGTGTTTACAGTAAAGAAATAAATTACTTCTTTTTTTTTTGCCGTGGTGTGCCCTATTAAATTAATGCTCATTTTTATATATATATATATGTATGTATATATATATATCTATCTTAATTCATATACGATTGTTAGGCAACATTTTCTGTTTCCCCAGCATAAATTGAGTTTAACTCCTCCTGCTTTAATAGATTTTTGCTGCATGTACTGTGGTGGCACAAAGAACAGCATTTTGCTCAGTGACACTCTGCAGATGCTTTCAAATCTCTTCCTGTGTGAAACCAGGACAAAGGCAGAGCATTCAGCCTGCATTTGGGGGTGGAAAAATTTTGTGGTTTCTCCAGGAGAGAAAGCTTTAGTGCTACAGTTGAACCCACACTCCTGACTCATTTTCAGAGTGGCACAGAGCTTAGAAGTGAGGAGACAACACAATAAAAATATCCGAAATATTACAAGAAATATGACATGTACAAAGACTAACCTTTGAAGATTTCTTTAGAAAAGAAACAGACATGAAGTTTTATTCCAAAAAAGGTGTAATATTTCTATTGGCCATTTTTGGTGATACAAAAGGAAAGGCAAATCTAGTAGGACTATCAAAGCTTCCTCCAAAACTGAAAAGTAGAGAGTTATCAGAGGCAGAGGAAGGCACTCGAATAATTCAAAACCAGCTACCAGTTCCATAGAGAGCTGCCCTCTTGAGGTTTTTAAATGATTGTGAGAAATGCAGTTCATGCCAAACAAAGGACAAGACTATGAATTTGAATTGAAATATGAAAGTTCTAATAGAATATATATTATTAAATGTAAAATAAATACTTAAACAACTTAGTTACTGCAAACTTCTACATTAGGCTTAGGATTATTCTGGTATTGTTGCTTATTTGAAAAATGCTTATGCTGCTTATGCTCATAGGATGGTGAGAAATAAAAGAAAAACTAAAACACCCTAACCCCACCTTCCTTCTCCCCAGCCTCAGCTTCACTCACTTCAGTCCTACTCTCCACTCCTGAGCAGTGCTGGGGGATAGGGAATGGGGTTGTGCTCAGTTCATGACTGCTTTCCTCTCTGCTCCTTCCCTCTCGCCTTTTCCCCAGCTCTGACATGGGCTCCTCACAAGCCACAGCTTCTTCAGGAGGTCTCCATGTGCTCCAGCATGGGATCCTCCACAGGCTGCAGCGTGGATGTCTGCTGCCCGTGGTCTTCTTCCCACTCTGTGGAGGAATCTCTGCTCCAGTGCCTGGAACACATCCTCCCCCTCTTTCTCCAGTGACCTCAGTGTCTACAGAGTTGTTGCTCTCATATATTCTCACTCCTCTCTCTCACAACCTTCAGCATGGCATTTGTTTTCCCCTTTCTTCACATCTTTCTGCGAAGATGCCCCCACCTGGGCTGTGGGCCCTGCTGTGCCCCGTGCTGGGTGGGCTGGAGTTGCCTGGAACTGGCCGTGTCCAGCACCGGGGAACCTGCACCCAGCACAGCCGTCAAAAACTTGATCAATTTCTTCTAATATAAAGGAAAGATTTTTTTAAAAAGACTCCAGCTTGATAAGAAGAAGCTTTAAATCTGCCCCTGCCATCAAAGGATCTGCCAGGAATCTCACTGAAATTAAGAAGTACTTAAGCACTTAAATATACAGACAAAGCTGCTTCATAAAAGCTACTTAGGTTTCGACTACCACAAAGAAAGTATTATGTCCACTACAGTCAGCAAAGAAATCACATGAAACCATGCACGTTTCCTGCAAGTATCTCGATGGACACCTGATTTATCAAGGTCCTTCATCCCATCAGCCAAGTCATGACTGGACTGAGAAGATGAAGTCAGGGAATGGTGTGAATCCCGTAGATACATGAAATAATTGGAAAGTTCTTGTTCTTGCTGATTAATTCTAAAAATGGATCATTACATTCCATTTTTTTATTACAAACATAAAGTATAATGTTGACCTGTCATCAGAGATGAAGAAATATTTTAAGTAAAACTGGACAATCTCATGCTCCCTAGAAGTATCCTCTTCTTCTGACAAGTCTTCATTATGCTTTATGACATTAATTAGAGACACAATATAGGAAAATATTTCAACTGTCGCAGATACTAGACAAAAGTAATATACTTTTCCCAACAGTGTGAGCTAACCTCTATATTGAAAGTGCCACTGGAGTATATGATAACTACTTGCACTCTCTATGCTTCTATCTATTTAAACAGTATAGCAGGGATTGTCAGTGCTTTACTGGATGGATGTCTTGTGTTGTGGAGCAATAATCAACAACATTTTGTATGGTAGATTACAAAAAAAGTCTGAATTGTTTTGGATAAACTTTATTCTTTTATAACAGTAGAAACTGCAAAACACTTATTAAAGACAAATTGATTATAAATATTTCTTATCCATGTTTTCTTAAAGAAATACCTTCAACTTGTGGAGACAGGGCAGTTACAGGCATTTTCAGTCAGAACAAGAAACTGTATAATTATCTAGGTGAGCTAGTTAAACCTTCAGGTACAGTAGTCTTTCCCTTTAAAAAATAATTGATCTACAACAGTTTCTCACATTTTTAATTGTCTGGCAACTAAAGCGAAAACATCCACAGGGCCAAAGAACTCTCTGCAATGAACACTTTAGCCTTTTGCAGCTCTCTCCAGGCTGTACCTGCGGAATAACACAACAGACTGCTATAGTCCAAGTGACCTTGATGTTGGATAGGCTCAGCCACTCTTTTGCAGCTGGAAAGCTTGGCTCATTTTTTGCTAGGAAACATTTAGTTATTTGTGTGGCAGATTTTATGTGGAAATTAGATGTCGGATGACCTGGAATATGTAGCACAGACATACAGAAACAAAATGTTAAAAAAAATTAATTTTTGTGATCTGGACGCTGGGCAGCT
This sequence comes from Gymnorhina tibicen, assembly GCA_013399875.1. Lineage (NCBI taxonomy): Eukaryota > Metazoa > Chordata > Aves > Passeriformes > Artamidae > Gymnorhina > Gymnorhina tibicen. The sequence continues at coordinate 574,932 of VXAZ01000788.1, forward strand.
TTTGCATGGAGAGAGTCAAAAACAGGACAGTGAGTTGCTCTACAGATGGAAATAGAAATCTCTTTTGCATGCATCCTTATAATAGTGGATCACATAAGCCTTCCAAAATTTTTATTCTGCTCTGTTTGTAAATTCCAGCTGGTCCCTGGTTCTACATGACCGCTCCAGTTATTTGCCATCTTAACTACTCATAAAATCTCTCTTAACTCTCTTCCCTGTATACAAAAGGCTGGCCTACATGACTAGTTCTACATCTGCTGCAACAGTCTTTATTGACCGTTTTAAAATGCCTTATCTAGATACAATTTTGATAAATCTACAGCAGGAAACACCCAAGGGAACTTCTGGAAGGGCCAGATTCTCCACTTGGGGTTTTAATCAACATGTTTGAGCAGAAATTAGTACAGCCAGAGCAGAAACTGCCTGGGGGAAATACTCTGAAAGCCTTCTTGAAGCCACTTTGAAACCTTTTGCAGCATTTGCTCAAATGCTTTGTTGTGAAGGATGTGGGATCTCAGTCATTCAACTTGCCTCATGTTCAGTGTGTTGTCTCTGCAGAAGAATGCCTGGGGAAATTTCTTACTCCCCAAGGAATTAATGATCCAAGTTAACCGGGTATGTAAAAGGTACTACTCTGTTACCCAGATGTGCAACAACTATAACACATAAACTGTATTTTACACTTTAAACTTAAATTCTGTAGTGTTTGCCATGTTTGCAATACCTCATAAAATAGACTTGAAATAGCACACATATTTTAAGTTGGTTTATGAACTAGATTATAACTACTTCTCAAGCAGAAATAGAAATAAGGATGTTCAGAATTATTTCTCCACTCCATCTCCTATAAGCATTTAGCTTTCAATTGTAGCAGATTCCTAAAGTCCCCCAAAGCAGTACCTCAACAGAGGTTATATGCAGACTCTTTTCTTAAAAACAGACATGTAGGAGACTGTGCAAGGAACAATGGACACGAAAGCAGCTTTAGCTCATATTTTAATCCCAGCAAACTTGGTACGTGCACATATTTCTACAGGAACATAGTCACCTTACTGCAGCTCTTTTACTTCATGACTTTAGATTAGTTCTTTGACCCAACAGAACTGCTGCATACTGACAAAAAATTTTGAGAAATTTTAGTTCCACTGCTAATCAGGTACATAAATAAATACATAAAGTATGGAACAAAGAATTGAATTCTCTTTGTTAGCATGAGGAACTCTTAGATTATGTCTAAGAAATTCTCTCTTCTGGTTTTTTGTTTGTTTTTTTTTCCCAGCCTAGAAGTAGTTTTGAATTCTAAAATCAAACACTTTGCCTGTCCCCACAGTGATCTCTGTTGTCTACTTCCACAAAGAAGGTGGATCCAATCTGGCTGTTGAGAACAATCTTTCACACAAGGTATCACTTGTGGGAGTTAATACAACAGAACAGTCCCAGAGAGCATTTAATGGCTGAACATATACAGAAGTAACAATTAAAGAAAGTGAGCTTTTAGAAGACTGATAAATTAGTCCAGTCTTAAACTTTCCTGGACTAGAAGTCATTAATAACACCCTTCCTGTTAATGGCTAGTTCTTACTATCAGTCATTATAATTATCACTATGTATTCAAAGTAGTCAGTCCTTAGCAATCATAGCTGACACCAGCTGCAAAAACCCAATGCCAAGGACTTGATGTCACCTAATTAGCACTGATGGCAGCAGTCCTGGATGTTCTTAGTCTCCACAGTAAAGGTAAGATGGATCTTCAGTGGATGTCTTCTCCACACCCACCAAATTCTGCATCTTTCATAAGGCTAGTGAATTCCCATCCCTCAGCTTCATCTCCATTCTACTTCCTGCCTGATCCTTGGGGAATATTACTTTTCCAGGCTGTGGCAGGTGCCTTATCCTGCTGCTCATCTGGTACTGCTGGTTTTCCTAGAGCAAAAGAAGTATTTTCCCAGTTCACTGGGTTGCATTTTTTCAATGAGCACTTACTGTCCATTGGTGCGTTGTTAATATTTCTGGGGATGCTGCCCTCAACCAGTGTTCATACTTTCAAGGTCTTTGCTATTAACTGGCATTTAAACTGTGCAGCATAAAAAGAGACACCTGGCATCAAGCTGAGTCCACATCAAAAAGTTCTCGTAAAAATTTGATGTCCAGCCTAACAGGCCAGAACTAGAACTTCACACTCCTTGCATCGGGCACAATAAGCATAAGGCCCATGGCCAGCAACGGTAGTACCTTTTTACTGGATTATTAGGTAAAAAAACGTTTGCACAGTTTTGCTATATTAATGTGTTCCTGTTTGGGTTCAAAAGAAGGTACAATTAAAGTCTGCTTGTTGTGCTTCTACATTTATAGGTGTGGTATGCATCTGCTTTAGCTATAACTGTTTTATTTACTAGCATAACTGTAGCATCAGGGACTGAAAGCTACACAGGACCAGGCAATTTTGTTAAATTTATTGCTAGATGAGCTCCCTTAGGAAAAGGAGCAGCTTCTGCCTGTTTACCAGCAGGAGATCCCTTACATATACTGATGACGGGTTCTCAGTGTTGACCAGATCAGCTTTGGAAAAAAGTTGATCTAATTTCATATGCCTGTAGAAAATCCTCCAAAAAATCAAGTTTTGATCCGAAACCCAACACTCTCCTCTAGGTTCTGCTAAACCTTTATTAAGCAGCTACAACTGCCTTATTCCTCTCCTGTTATGTCCTGTTAGGCAGAGGAGCCATCACAGTCATCTTTGTACGCATTACTTGGCTTCAAGGAACATTCCTGACTCCTCTGCCATGATTTGATGCCATATCCAAGGTTCATACTATACATACCCTTTTGTAACTGAGATTGTCAGTAGCTATTGAAGAAGAGAGTAATAAGCTGCTATTCTTGGATTTTGAGCTACATATACTGCATGACAGTTATGTCACCTAATTTTCAAGTATTCACTGGTTATATCCAAGCTTTTCTCAGCTCATATATTTAAAACTCAGTGGAATGGCTTAACAGTGTGCAGCTGCTTAGGAAAAAATCCAAAACATCTATTTAGGGTTCTAAAAATAAGCATTTAAATGTACCTAATTACAAAGTACTAGAAACCCCACAGTACTGCGGCTATGTAACCCTGAAGGCAACAGAAATTCCCTTCTGCAGGTTAATTTCAATTCCCTCATCTGATCAACCAAGCACAAGGTATGTAGTGGAGCCCAGGCTCTTGAACACTTTCTTCTTGCTTACTTATAGACCCTTTCTCTCTCATCTGATTTCTACATTCCAACAAAATGACAACCTGTCTTTCATACCCAAGTTTGAGAACATTTTTAGACACAGATTCTTCTATTGCCTCATCACTGAATTACTGTATATAATACTTAATTTTTCTTGGCTTTACAAAGGACATAGGGGTTCACTGAGTTAAGGATTTGTCCTCAGGAGAAGATCTCCCCCATGCTGACTTCCCAATAGAAAGAAATTATCATCTGAGAACTTTCAAGTCCAGGGTTCAGGATCTGGAGTCCAGTTTCTCTGAATTCAAACACACGCTGGTCCTAGTGGTCTTGGTTTGGAAAGCTTATATATTAAAAGGGACAATTAATCTCTTAAAAGTATCTAATTGTCTCCATCTAATATATCATTGTTTCATCGTTTTACCTGCCTAAGTTGGTGCATTGACATTACAATACTAAATAAAGAAGTAGGGGGTACTTATTTTATGATTTATATCATTACACAAGATACATGATCCCAGTAAATGCAGGAGAAGGAACACGCTGCAAGCAGTCTTCCCATTAATCAAAGAATGGTGTGTTGCATGTCTTCCTTTGCTGATCAATGGATAGTCCATCATTGTTGCCTCCTAATAAGTGCTAATAGGGATATCTTACTCACTATCTTATCTATGCTCTCCACGAAATAAAATACCTTGGAAAACAATTTTACTTTGTTAATCTCATGTGTATAAAATTTTTCTTGATTTAGTGTTGTAGTTCAGGAGAGAGGTCAGAAGTTTAAGAGGAAGAATGATAATGCTCAGCAAAGGTAATTGTTTTAATCTTGGATATAATCACAGTCTTTTTAGTATTCACAGAGGTCTAGTGTCAATGTTTAGTTCACACCAGATGAAAATAAATGGATTTGAGTTAGTTTCTCAGATGCCAATCTAATTAAACACTTAATATAGAAAATATAAGTGGCATATGTAGCAGAGCATAGAAGCATTTATGCAGTTTATGCAGCAGTTTTCAGGTGTAAAACATCAAAGATTAAAGCACTCCATTGTTTATTTACTCATTACGAAGCAAGCGGGCTTGGTTTTATGCGAAGCAAAGACAGACTTTCATTTTAAATTACCCTTATGGGAGTTAAGTATCACTCGATAATGACAGTAGGGGGAAAAAATCTGCTAAAACAATCGAGCTGCAAATTAAACAATTCAATTATCCTTTACAATAGCTGGGACAAGACCAAGTGCTAATGGGTACTAAATGAGAAGGTGACTTTTTTTCACCAGCTTTGTTGGTCATTTTCTGTTGCTCTTCACAATTTTTCAGGGTTAAGAGAAACTGAGGTTGATTGACAGAAAGTATTTAAGATTTTAGGCAGAAAGGAGAATATCTAGAATTTCAGGTCATAATCTGCCTGTCGTGTCAAGTGGCACTGGATGATCTAGCCATTACTGGTTGTATTTGAGCTGGGCTAGGCACACAGCCAACAAATCTGGGCTCTGAAGCACTGCATTCATAGATGGTTATCTTTATCGCCTGGTGGGTCTGGTTTATTATTTTCTCCAGACCACTTCAGTTTGACTGATAAATGGGTGTAGGTTCCCAATGTGACCACACCACGGTAGCTTTCCATTTGAATACTTAGAGCATTCTCTGGCACTCCAATCTGTTTAAGAATACCTCAGCCAGCTGACGACTAATGGCTCTCATAGGAAACTCTTCTGACTATCAAATAATATAGGATCAGTAAGGAAGTAGATAGGAGGGCCGTTCAAGCTCATTTTTAGGCATATTTACTACACATTATTTTCATGCTGCAGTAGTAACGCTGTCGGGAACCGCTGAGAAAAGCAGTAGAATAAGTTTTGCTTTCTGGGGCTCATTTCTGGTGTTAAAATAGTTTTTAAAAATCTGTCAGTGCAAGTATGTGGTGGACAATGAAATCTTATATTTGTACCAGTTTCCTTTTCTCCTTGTGTATTGCAAACAAAGAAGTGTAAGTCCTCCTGCAGGAATTGTTTGCTTTTGTATTTTTGTATGTTGCCATTGTGATGATTCTACATTAAACCATTCTACTTGCAGAGGAGATCCCTGTTTTATAGCCCCATTTTTTATAGTTTCTATTCATGGTATGAATATCTGTTTGTATTTCATGATTTTGAACTACTGTAGTTTGAAAAGAATAATCTTTATCTTAAACCCCTTCTGCTTGTGGTATCTGATTCCACAGAAATTCTGTTTCTAATTTTTTTTTACCTTAAAAGGTTTTTATTCATGTCCTTACCCCTGTATCTTATTCTTTCCCAGCCGTTCCCATATTCCCTCAAAAGATCCTGGTTTAATTTGATTTGAGCTTTATTTCAGTCACTGTACAAAGACAATTTCTAAAGGCAGGAAAATAATGTCCTAAAAAGCAAGTCCTATGGGAGATCTATAAAATGACAATCATCTTCTTAAAATATCACAGACTTATTATGCTAAGTATTTCAGTAATGAATACTGTACTCCAATCTTTAAGCACGCAACCCAGTTTCTTATTTCTCTTTTAAGCCATTCACAGGATTCCACTGAACGAATTATATTTCTGCTAATTTGCCATTCAGTTATAGGAGAGAAATGTTATTATCATATTTGTGCAAACCATTTTCTTCCTTGCTTATGCAACATAACCTTTCATGTTTTTAATAAAAATATAATTTTATATATATATATATATTTGAGATTCAATTTTGATTTAAAGAGTGACTTCTTGTGAAAAAGTGACAGACTACGATTATATAGATGGGCTACTACAAAGCAAAGCTGGTTAGGTACATCTATACCCTGGCTTTATGATGGTGCCCACAACATAATTAAAGAATTTTGATGGTGTCTGATTAGTGACAGCATCCTTCTCTTCCTTCCTTTTCTCGTTTGTTCTCTCTGACTTACCCCAAGGCTGTACAATTACTGATCTATTATTCCATGGCCAATCATTAGCTGGTTCTTATTAACAACTTTTTGCCCATTACAATACTGTAGATGACACAATGTTACACAATCCTTGTTACTGCATTTCTCCCCGCAGATTTCTTAGACTGAAATGGGCGTTGAAGTAATTTAGACTACGGCAGTAATGAAATGGAAGGGGCGATTGTGAAGAGGTAAGTGAGTAACCTAAGGTCAGACTTACTAAATCTTAACTAAATATCCAAATAGCAAGGAAACCTAGGCACAACTCCACTTGTATTTCTGCTCATTCTTAATTATCCTTGTACTGAATATGAATAGTTTCATGATATAAAACCTGAAAAGAACTTTATTAAAGATACATATACACTTATACAGTTTTCTTTGTGTGTGTGTGTGTATTAACAAAATCTATGTGCTTCAATATTTGTCTGTTTCCTCTGTCAAGTTCAATTCCTCTTTTCTTGAGTGAGATATCATTCAATATTTTCACCAGTAATCTGGTAGAGTAAGTGCAGGCTGTTCTTATTAATCATTCCACAAAATTTAAGTCAACATGGGTAGCCAGAATGCTGCTGGGCTGAAAGAAAATTCAAAGTAATTTTGAGAATTTGAACAAAAAATTGCATGAAATTCAACACAAGCAAGTTCCAAGTGATGAATCATTTGACAAACTTGTTTAAAACATACCTGGTTAGTTAATAATTCTGTATAAAAGCATGTAGAGGTTGTAATACATCATAACCTGAACATGAGTCAAAATGATGTCAAAGAAACCCCAACCAAACAAACCACAACAAAAAAACCCCCAGAGATGATCATAGATATAGAGAAAGTGGCATTTTCTGTAAGATGCATTTCATATTTTTTTCCCCTCTGTTTATTACCTGTAAGGCCCCAAGGCTGAAACATTAGGTGCAGAGAGTATAGTGGAGAGCAATGAGAATTCTGGGTCTAAAATATTGGTCTATATGAGGTCTAGAAAGCATGACCTATGAGTAAAAATTGAAAAAATTGGAATTGTTTAGCCAGAAGAAGACTGAGGTGGATTGAGATAGTCTTGAAAAACATAAAAGGCTGCTGTTGGAAAGGAAAGAACATTCTATTTATGACCATAGGAGACAGAATAAATAACAATTTGCTTCAGTCTCAAAAATGTATAAATTTACATTTAGGAAAAAAGTGCTTCATGATAATACTAGTGAAGCTTCCTGTGAGACTGTGGCATCACATCACCTTTCTTTTCTTGTGAGCTGAACTAACATCTGTTGGAAATAACTGAGGGAATGTTGCTCCTGTCTGGGATATTTAAAATATTTTATGACCTACTGAAGTTCATTCCAGCATTATGAATACATTATTATAAGATGATTATTTTTGGTTTTACATGTTTTTTAGGTTATTTCTATTTATATAGTAGATATAACACACAGAGATATTTTTTAGTAGAGCAGCAGAACATTCCAAAACTACTGCTGTAGGATAGGTAAATGACAGCAGTATTTAGATCTTTTTTGACAGATCAGTATGTGTAAGCTTTACTTTGTGTAATACCTCTTAAAAATCAAAAACATCAGGTTGCATCCAGAAGGCTGGATAGTTCACAAATTGATGCACAGCACTAGAGAATGTAAAACTTAAAACAAAATAGAATTTACAGGAAAGAAGCATCAAGTCAGCCCTTCCCTATATTATGAATTCTCAAGATTTTTTGGACTTGGTGGAAACTCCAGAAGCCTTTGAGCCAGGCTTACATGGCTCCAGTTAAATCCCTGCTGTGTTGTGCATGTCAGAATCCATTGAACTGCTGACTGCAGCTGGCTTGATACACTGAGCTGTTTATTTCTGGGAATTTTATGCATTTGACCAGTTTTGAATTTTTAATGAAATGCCTATGGCTTAACACAGGAGAAAACAATAAAGTAAATGGTGCTGATTCTCATACTGCTTACATCAGTTCGTGTTTGAATTAACTTCACAAATGTCAGTGGAATTTCTTCTTATTACACTAATGAAACCAACTCAGAATCAGGCATGCTTTTTGCAACAAAATAAATCTATATTTATTTTTTAAAAATACTTCATCTCCAAATGCTTTAAATACATAGTTAAACACCAAGTTAATAGCAAACAGCATTGTTCTCCCAAGTTGTGGCTCAATTTTCTCACTCTGATTAGCTAGCAATTTGTACAATTACACCTAAATGGATGCAATGCTGATTTCACTGCTTCTTTTATTATAGCACTAAAGCAGGTACAGACTATCTGCAATGCTTGTTTACAGTATTACTCATAAACAATTTTTTTACACACTCTATTAAAATTTCCCAGCTTGATTAGCTACCAATCTGCACTAAAACACTCAAGTTAAAATGAAAAGCTAATTGCTCTGAGTTGCTCAGATCATTTACACGCAACAGGATTTATTGGTGCTAATGAAGCTCCAGAACAGGATGGCTTCTATCTCACAGCCTTTTTCTGCCTTTCTGCTTAATAATAAAATACATTAAAAATGTCAATATTAGAAAGTTCTTTTAGACCTGTAGGGTAACCAATCAATCTGATGATAAACTTTAAGTCTGTGAAAAAGCCACTGAAATCAGTGGAATTCTAGAAACTCTAACTAAAAATTGTATTTCAGGACCAATTATTTAAAGAAAAATATGCAGTTAAAGAAAAAATATCCTCTCCCAACTCCAGCTTATTAAGTAGTTCATCCTAACAAAATAAATTTGATTTTGATGCAAATCAGACTTTTTTTTTTGTGTTTACAAAGGGCAAGGAAATTTGGGAATTCTAAAACAAGAGCTCAGGAATATAATTTCTAAATAATATCATTGTTGTAGTTTGAAATATCTCCTGATAACAGTTTGTTTGCTACAACACAGGTTTATTTTCACTGCATAATGGATCTTTCTTTTCTCTGTCTTTTCTGATGTGCAATATTCTGCAATGTGCAACATATTTTTCCTGCTGTACTGTTCCATATTGGTGCTGGAGAGGGGAACATAAGTCTGTCATCAACCACAGCACAGTTCATGGCTTGAAAAGGTAAGGCTTCTGAGCCTGGAAAGGGAGAGGCTGGAGAAAACACAAAAATCAGGTCTTGGACAAATACTCTGATCACTGAGGAACAGTGTTAAAACCTTGTATTTGTCAGTCTTGCAACACTCAAGTCTATTTGTGAATCCACAGCCTAAACCCTACAAAAATCAAGTTAGTTTCCTAAACATTTCAGCTTGCCAGCTGTGTAGTCTTGATGTACTGAGACAGAAGAATGAGAAACAAGTCCAAAAACATGAAAAGGCTGATCTGCCTCTGAAATAGTCTGCAAGGGAAAGAGGAGGCCACCATTTACCTGGTACCACAGTTGCCTGAGAAGTGTGAGACCTGAAAATCCATAATCATCTTGGGCTGATGAAGTTAAAGGCCATTAACTGCTTAAAAACTGTCTCCGCTCTTAGTTGTAGCTACATTCTATTTTTTTCTGCTGGAGATGGAATGATACAGATCAAAATTTCTAATAATGAGGCCTAGTAAAAACATGAAAGAAATTTAATTTTATGCTGGATCTGGATGGGACGGAGTTAATTTTCTTAATGGAAGCCCTTATGGTGCTGTGGTTTGAATCTATGGCCAAATGTTAACACACCAGTGCTTTGTCTACTGCTGAGCAGCTGCACAGCATCAAGGCTGTTTTTGCTTCTCACACTGCCCCCAGCCCTCCAATAAAACCCACTGAGGCTATGTTTTTTCTTCCTTCTTCTCACTCTGCTTCCTGAGCTAGTGGACTGGGGAAGGGGAACTAGCATATTGAAGGGGAGACACAGACAGGACAGCTGACCCCAACTGACCAAAGGTTTATCCTATATGATATCATGCTCTACAATAAAAGCTGGGGACAGATGGAGGAAAAGGAGTGGTATTTGGAGTGATGGTTTTTGTCTTCCCAAATAACTGTTATGTATGTTGAAGCCCTGCTTTTCTGGAGATGGCTGAACACCAGCCTGCTCATGGCAACCATTGAATGAATTCTTTATTTCGCTTCGCTTGCACATGCAGCTTTTGCTTTTCCATTTAAACTGTCTTATGTCAAGACACAAGATTTATCTCGCTTTTGCTGTTCTGATTCCATTCTCCATCCTGCTGGGGAGGAGGTGTATGGACTGCTCTATGGGGCCTTAGCTGCTAACTGGGATGGATACACAGCAACTTTGTAGCCAACTCATGAAGGCTGAGCTGAGTTTGAGAAACATAAAATACTTCTTCATAGTGATGCGGAACATATAAATTCCTTAAGAATCACACAGATCCCTGATGGTGTTTTAGGTCCAAGAAAAAAGAAAACATGATAGTTATAACAAAAATTTTAAGAGTTGTAGCCTATTGGCTGGATATTAGCTGGCTCTTTAAAACACTTGCACTCAGCAAACAAAAGTTGTTCTTCAAATAGAGAGGCCAGAGTTTTTTTCACTGATTTATTCATAAGTAGAATATGTCCCTGACGTGTCAAAGTCACTGGTGAAAAGCAAATAAAATTTCACAAGTCAACTTTGTCAGAATTAGAATACAGAAGTTATCCTCTTAAAACATTATCAGGGATATTTCTTAGAAAATGAGATGGAATGCATATATAAGAAAAGAAGCATTCTTTGATAAGTAGGTGATAACAAATGTTCATTAAGAGTTCATTGAACTTAGTAATGTTACTTTTACATTGGCAGGAATAATCCTATCAGTAACCAAATACATGTTATGATAACTGAACCCTAGAAAAAATTTCACAGATGAAACCACTGCCAGTTTACAGTTTATTTTGAATTCAGAAATATCTTACTCCACTCAGACAGATGAAATGTCAGTGGCTTTCCAAAGTGTTAAATCTTTTCGAAAGAAATATTGTGATGACATTAGAAATTAATGTGATAAGCAAGCAGTTTCAGTAAATATCATCTTGTTAAAATGTCAACAGCTAGGCAAGAAAGACAAAGTATGTTTTAATATGAATTTGTACCCAGAAGGAAGCTTTACAGTGTAAAATATTAAAGAACAAATATTTTGAAGCAAATGAGATTAAATTCTATTTGGAACCTTTACTTTTTTTTCCTATCAGGCTTTTTTACTTATGTTAAAAGATGGTTACCTTTTAAAACTTCATAATCAAATTAAATAATGACAAATAAGTAAAAACTAGTTACAGATGCAGTAATAAAGAACAATATTGTAAGAAATGGTCTATTGCCTTCAGTACAGAGGATATCAAACTAGATATTCTAATTGTCCCTCCAGCCTTAAAAACCTCATGATTTTATAAATCTCAAACAAAGTGTAAAAGGACCTTAAAGATCCCACATGTGAAGTAGTTGAGGTTGTTTCAGGAAGCACACGGGCATGAAAACAATGGAAGCTGATACTCTGTCAAGTACTTTATCACAGACTGTGAGAACCAACAAACTCAATCTGCCAGTTTTATGAAAAGTTGAGTCAGATGTAAGCACAATGCAATAATACTAAGCCTCTAAATGTCAATAAGAAAAGCTAAAGAAGAAAAGAACATAAATAGAGAACTTACCTGTCTGTCATAATACCTGATGCAGTCATATAGGGATTTCAACTCCTTGGAATCTGAGCTTTGTTCACCAAATGTTGAATTAAGAATTGGAAAATAAAATGCATGAAACATCCCCCTTCATCTCTCCATACTAGGGAATTTTTTCACATATTAAAAAAAATTATAATGAGAAAAACTAATAACATTGAAGATTTTTAAATTTCTCATTTCCACACAGAAAGTGATTCTGTGAAAGTATGTTTATAAGAATAGAATAAAGGTTTAACAGGGAACATTAGCAAAAGTCGTGTGTGTCAAAAGCAAGCTTGGTCAAATGGCATACATTCAAAAGCAGGGCTTTATCTGAGAACAGACCTCTTCATTGTGGTATATTCCACAAACTAAGTCAAAGTTTGTAAATGAGAAAGAAATAATATCATTTTTTCTATTAATAACTCAAATAGTGTAAAAGACTATATGCATGCATTTGGGCTATTTCAGCAACCCAAGACAGAAACAGTTTTATTCTAGAATCTTCAGGGCCTTCGTTTCAAGATCCAATTTATTCTTCAAACAGAACAAATCCAGAAGGAATACAAATCAATGCAGTTTTCCTATTAAAAAAAACCAAACTGTTGTTGTCTCTGCAAGGCCTTTTCCACTTGTTTGTTTTTCATATGCCCTCTCAGAATAGTACCTCTTACTTTAATAGCTTATAACATATTCAGAGACAGGGAGTTCTTAATCTTCTTTTGACTATTTCACCCTGCCTGAGAGGGTGTCCACACTGCAAACAAATGAAAAAAGGTGGTTTTAACTTTCAATGTCTTTTCTGCATTATGTACCTTAAGCTGAATAAGGAAGAACTATTATTTCAAGCTTATAGTATCCTCAAGTACTAATGAAAGAATCCAAAAGTGGAGAAGATATTTTAAATTAACTCTAGCCCTCAACTCCAGCAGATCATTCCTTAGTGAACATTTTCTCATTGTTTGTCCATTTTAATTCAAACAGTCCAAAAAAAAAAGGGTTTTCAATAGACTAGAGATACTATAAAAAATGTAGAGTTGTCCTCCTTTCTTAATATACACTACTGAATGGTAAAATATATCTCCATGTATTTCAGAAGCAGTTGTCTACAAAACAGTAATGTGGTGATTAGGAATATTTCAAAATGAAAGGAATAATGTAGAAAAGCATATCCATGTGCAGACTATTCTGATACCACTGAGAGACCCAGTTGCTCAAAATCGCTCTTATGCTACTTGATTCTCTTGTCTTTATTTGAATTTAAATTATAGCTTTTCCCAACTCTACAAAGAATTTCTGTGGTTTTCTTTCAGAACCTGTCCACCATTTACTCAGCAGAAAATCAGCTGAGACTTTCTATGCATTTGCACCTAGACACTGATTGGAACTACATTATACTTTGACTGAAGTGCATCTTTTTGGGAAATGTATGCCAGTTCATAAAATTATAGTGTCCTCGAAAATTTTGTTTAGCAATAGGTCATTGGAAAATAGCATGAACTGCAATATGTGTGGTAATAAGATTTCACAGACTTCTTGGCATGATTCAGTGCATCATGGACATGAAACATAGGTCTGTTAAGAGCCTGGTGATGCTTATCTGCTATTAGATGTCACTGAATACGACTGATGTTGGAATATTAAAAATTACTGTGGAAATGAACACTGTGGAAAGATCTTGTCAAATTCACAGAATCGCAGATTCACAGAATCCCAGAACTGGTAAGGTGGAAAGAGGCCACAGTCGGTCATGTGATCCAACTTCCCTGCTCAAGCAGGGTCATCCCAGACCACATGGCACAGGATTGTGTCCAGACAGTTCTTGAATATCTCCAGTGAGGGAGACTCAAAAACCTCTCTGGGCAATCTGTTCTAGTGCAAGGTCACCCACACAGTAAAGTTCTTCCTCATATTCAGATGGAACTTCCTGTGCATCAGTTTCTGCCCTTTGCCTCTTGTCCTATTGGCTGGCACCACCAAGAAGAGCCTTGAAACATCCTCTTGACACCCTCCCTCCAGATACTGATAGACATTCATGAGGTCCCCTTTCAGTCATCTCTCCTCAAGGCTGAACTGGCCCATCTCCCTCAATCTTTCCTCATAAGAGAGATGCTTCAGTCCCTTAATCATCTTTGTTGCCCTCCCCTGGCCCCGTTCCAGGAGACTCACGTCCCTTTATACTGAAGAACCCAGAACTGGACACAACACTCCACATATGGCCTCACCAGGGCTGAGGGGCAGGATCACCTCCCTCAACCTGCTGGCAATGCTCTTCCTAATGCAGCTCAGGATCCCATCATCCTTCTTGGCCACCAGGGCACTGCTGGCTCATGGAGAGCTTGTTGTCCACTAGGACCCCCAGGCCCTTCTCCACAGACTACCAGCCTGTGTTGGTGCATGGGGTTATTCCTTCCCAGGTGCAGGACCCTGCATTTGCCTCTGTTGAGTTTCAGACAGTTCTTCTCTGCCCATCTCTCCAGCCTGTCAAGGTCCTTCTTAAGGGCTGCATAGCCCTCTGGGGTATCAGCCACTCCTCCCACCTTTGTGTCATCAATGAACTTGCTGAGGAGGTCTCTGCTCCTTCATCCAAATCATTNGGAGGTCTCTGCTCGTTCATCCAAATCATTGAGAAATAACTTAAACAATATTGGACCCAGTTCTGAATCTTGGGAGACATCACTAGTGACAGGCCTCCAATTAGATCCTGATCAGTTCCACTGATTATGACCTCTGGGAACTGTCATTTAGCCATTTCTCAATCCACCTCATTGTCCACACTTCCTGAATTTGCCTATGAGGATATTGTGCGAGAAAGCCTCAAAAGCCACGCTGAAGTTGAAGTAGACAATATCCACCGCTCTCCCCCTATCCATCCAGTAGCTGTTTCATCGTAGAAGGCAATCAGGTTGGTCAAGCATGATTTCCCTTTAATGAAACCATGCTGACTACTCCTGATCATATTTTTGTCATCCATGTGGATATAGAAGACCTTCAGAATAAGGCGCTCCATCAGCTTACCTGGGAATGAGGTGAATTTGTTCGGCCAATAATTCCTTGGGTCATCCTTCTTGCCCTTTTTGAAGACCAGGATAACATTTGCTTTCTTCCAGTCCTCAGGCACCTTTCCTGATCCCTGTGACTTTCAAAGATGATTGTGAGTGGCCTCGCTACGGTGTTCACCAGCTCTCAGCACTTGTGAATGCCTATGACCTCATCAGGGCCCATGGACTTTAAGATGTCAAGTTTGTCCAGGTGTTCTCTAACCCGTTCCTCCTTGTCCAGGGAAAAGTATTCCTTCCAACATTCCTTTACCCTGGTTTTCTGGGTTAGATATTCCCAAGGGCTGGTCTTGTCAGCGAAGACCAATGCAAGAAAGACGTTCAGTAACTCTGCCTTCTCTGTGTTCTGGTACCAGTCTCCCCTCCATTTAGTAACAGGTCCACACTATTCTTTATTTTCCTTTTGTTAATTATGTATTTGAAAAGTCTTCTTGTTTTCCTTCAACTTCTTCGTAAGATCTAACTCCAGATGGCCCTTGTCCTTGTCTCATTTCTACTTACTCTGATAACCTCTCTGTATTCATTCCAAGTGGCCCAACCCTGCTTCCATCTCCTGTGTGTTTCCTGCTTATATTTGAGTAGTGACAGGAGTTCTTTATTCATCCACAGAGGTCTCTTACCCTCTATTTCTTGCTCATCAGGATGGACCATTCTTGAGCTTGGTGAAACTAATCCCTGAATATCAACCAAAATCTTGAAACCTTCCTCCCTGCAGGAGCTGTGTGGGTTCTTCCCTGGGGGATTCTTCCAAGAAGATTGATGAAGAGGCCAAAGTTAGCTCTCCTGAAGCCCATGGTTGTAATCTTACTTGCTGCCCTACTTCTTCTTCACCCAATACTGCCCTCCACAACCTCACTGCCACTGCAGCCAAGCCTGCCCCCAACATTCACATCTCCAACAAGGCCCTCCCTTTTTGTTTCTATGCGGTCAATTAGCACACTATTCCTTGTGAGATCCTCCACTTTGTCAGAAAGTTGTCATCAATGCTTTCCAGGAACCTCCTGGACTGTTTGTGCTTCCCTGTGTGGCTTCTCCAGAAGATGTCAGGGTAGTTAAAATCCCCTGCAAGAACCAGGAGTTGTGACTGTGAGGCTGCTTCAAGCTGCCTATAGAAAGCCTTATCCACTTCCTCCTCCTGATCAGGCAGCCTGTAGCAAACACCCACAACAGTGTCACCCTTCCTAGTCTTCCCTTCCATCCTAACCCACAAGCTCTCAACGTGCTCCTCATTCACCCCAAGACAGATCTTTATACCTTCCAAGTGCAGCCTCACATAGAGGGCAACTCCATCAGCATTTGTTGACAGCTAGTCAATTAACTCACTAGTACCAAAGTATCTGAACAGGTAAAAAGACTCAGAACAAATATGTAAATATTCTTTGCACATTTAATTGGGAAAAAAAAGGTTTCAGGGCACAATTAATATTATGTTATAGAAACAGTGCAGTTGTTCACAGAAACAAAACAAATTTCTTTTTTAATCTTTGTCATTGGTTGAAGGAGGCATAGAAAAGGAGTTTGAAGGTTTGTTTAAAAATAATTGCTTTTACTCATATTTTAAAATATTGAAATTACAAAAGATTTTGAAATATAATGATCCAAAAAGAGGTAAAATGTACACTAGGAAATAATTATAAAAAAAATTCTTGACTGTTTTGTCAAGAAAATCAGTCAAGCCAACATAGTCAGGAGAGTAGCAGAAGCTACAATAGCTATAAGTCTGTGATAATAATATTTTTTTCACTCATTAAGACATGAAATTTAAGCTTTACATCCTCTGGAGTAAGCTGGACCTTGTTTGGCCTAATCGTAGATTCAACACCATTTTCTAAAATAATTGAAAACTCTGGCATTATTTTCTTTTAAAAAGAAGAGAGCAGAAAGTTAGGAGTAGTCTTGAGTTTTAATAAATCTGCTGTGCAATGGATTGATACAACTACTACAGAAACCAAGCCATTTCTTTTGACATTCAATTCACTATATTTGTATTCATTTCATATTTACAGTTTGCTGATTATAATTCATATTTACAGTCCACTAGTCTATAGGTTTTCTACTGGCAGGAAAGAATTGCATAAGAAAGCTTTTCGAAAGCTGGACTACTGAAAATCTGGCAAGGGAGTAGACTCATTGTGGATTTTACAAAATTATGATTGTTATCCAAATGGTATTCTCGAAACAACCAGCAGCAACTGACAGTACTGGCTTGCTGAGGCTTTTAGTAGTAGCACTGCTAGATTCCAATTTCCCACTGACATCCATATGTCAAATTTTTTCAACCTTTTTTGAAAAAAAACTATTATTTGTAGTTAACATTATACAACAAATAACTCAAATAAACTAAGCATTCCATGAGTAAATCACAGGTAGGTTAACTGATGGTATTCCATTGGTTTTTTTTACTTTTTAAATTACTTTTTTCAGTATTTTTTATACATCTGGAAAGAATTACTATATTTTCCTGATTTACAGCATTTCTGATGAGCAGCTTTCTCAACACTACACTATGTAGAAACACTCTTTCAGAATTAGAAAGTTTTTATTCTCCTTAGCTTAATTATTCACAGAACAAAACCAATACACCTGTTCTTGAACACAACCATTTTATAACCAAAGAGGCAAACCAGGTATTGGAAGAAGAGTTCGATGGCGATTTACCATTTCAAGATCTCAAATTCCTATGAATTTTCTACCTTCCTAATACTTTTTCCCTCCCTCTCTCTCTCTCTCTCTTTCTCCAGAGGCATATTTCTCTCATCTAACTGTATATGTTTACACTGTAAGGTCATATTTCAAAATTAGCCATGTTAGAATCCTTTCACAGTTAGTAAACAAACAAACAAACAAACAAACAAAAACTTGTGACAAAATGGTTTAATCTCTGCTTTTGAATAACATGAATTTTCTCTTGATTTTTTCTGCTGGCTCTCTCCACTGATATAATAGGAGTTTCGTGTTTCATACATGGAAATGTCTGCTTTTGATCAGAATAGTAAGTGCTCTCTTGATCTAAAAGAACTGTGGTTTCTACATTCCTAGATCCAATAGTGCTTTCAGGAATCAGTTAAAAATGTGTGACCATCCTTCCTCACCAGGTGCAACAGGCCATTCTCCCTGATCCTAATAGGTGCTCTTGGCTGCAACTTTCCTCAGCAGTGTGCTGCGTGGAGGATACAGGACCTTCAAAAGCAGGTCATATGCTCTGTGAATACAGAAGATGCAACACAAGTAGATGGAAGAGTAAGGAAAATGGTTATCTTATTCATAAGTTTAAATATGTTTCAGAATAGTAAATAAATAAGTCAATTATCTTTGTTTCAAAAAATAGTTTAAATTGATTTCAATCTATTTTGTTATAACTATTTATGGGGTTTCTTCTTAGATAAGCAAATTTTCTAGAAGTTCTGAGGAATTCTTAATGAGAAAAATTATGTACAATAATTTCAATAATTGCAATATGACAGAATCACAGAACAGTTTGGGCTGGAAGGGACTTTCAAAGATCATGTAGTCCAACCCCTATGTCATGGACAGGAACATCTTGCACTACACCAGGTTGTTCAATGCCCCATCCAGCCTGGTTATGAACACTTGCAAGGATGGGGCATCCACAGCTTCTCTGGGTAACCTGTTCCAGTGCCTCACCTCGTCATAAAACATTTCTTCCTATCTAAATATATATAAATATATCCCCCTTCAATTTAAAACCACTGCCACTTGTCTTGTCACTACAGTCCTTGGTAAAAAGACTTTCTCATTCTTTCTTATAGTTGTCCAATATATAATTAAAGATCACAGTAAGTCTCCCCATAACCTTCTCTTATGGAGGCTGAACAACCCCAGCTGTGAGACTTTCCTCACAGGAGATGTATTCCAATCTTCTGGCAATTTTTGTGGCCCTCCTCTGGACCCACTCTCACAAGTCTATGTCATTCTTGTACGGAGGATTCCTCAGTTGAGTTCCAAGAGTCAACTCCCTGAATCTGCTGTTCTCACTTCCTTTGATGCAGCCCAGGATGCAGTTGGCTTTCTGGGTTTCATCACACATTGGCCAGATTTTCATCCACCAGTATCCTCAAGTCCTCTGCGGGGATGCTCTCAATCCATTCAGCATTCAGCTTGTATTGTTACTGGGGGTTGCCCCAGCCCAGAGGCAGAACCTTGCTTTTGGCCATGTCAAAATTCATGAGGTTAACATGCGTCCACTCCTCAATCCTGTAGGGGTCCATTGTCAGTCTTCAAATTTCAAGAAACCACGAGACAAATTTTTGATTATAACAATATTGTCTTAAAACATGAGCCTTAATGATAATAACAACTTTCAAATATTTTTAATTGTTCTCTGATATTATCTTCATGCTTTTCTTATTTTTTCTTTATCCAGGAGGCCAATAAATTATTTCCTACTTCCTTTTACATCAAGCTGAGCTTTTAAATAATTTGCATTTCTAGAATGGCTGACGCTATCAGCAAAAATTAAATTTAACAGAATGAAAAATGATTAGCAGTAGCAACATCAAATTAGACAGACTGGAGAATGAGCAATGCAAACCATTTTGTTAAATAGCTGCATGATCCAATAATGACTGATGGTTTGGAGAGAAGAAAAATCTAGACAAAAAATCATCCAGAAAGTGCCTAAGGACAAAGGTTTCAATTTCCCAGTCACTTGCATACCCAACTAAGTCAGTTCACTCAGGTAGTTTAAATGAAGTTAATGGAACTGTTAGTGGAAGATATAGCTGTCTGCAAGACCAGGGCCAGAGAGGGCAATTCTATTTTCTCTAATAGACAAGGGGAGAACAATTTTATGACACAAGCAGGAACTTGTTCAGAAAATAAGTGGGGCAGACTAATCTTCAGTTGCCACCAATTAACATATTATAAAGCATGTTGCAAGACTGGCTTTATTTCCCTCTTTGCTTTTTGCAAATATTCTTTAGTTATTGTTTAAGTTTTTTAAAGGCCAACCTCAGAGATTTCAGTCATCATAATTGTTGCAGAAAGGCATAAGGAGATTCAGTTCAAAGAGTGTACAGTCCTATAAATTGGAGAATGAAACAGAAGGAAATAATGTACAAATATGTGAGCGGATATGAAAGTTCCACAGCCTGCACTTAATAGATTAAAACCAGTAAGTGACTAAATCTGACTGAAAAAAAATATTTCTATTGGAATAAATATTTGTTAACAATACTCAGAATTTCAGAACTGATACTAGAAAAGGTTTGTTGCAGAATAAGCTGTAGGAACACAAGATTCATTTATAGCAAATACTTTTTTTTCCAGAAAATTTATGAAGGAAAACCTTAGAAGAGCATTTATAAGTAGTTTCCCCACTAGTCAATAAAGTTGAGTTGATTCTACCAATATCTCCTGGTTTCACTTTCCAGAGAGAGAAGTGTATGCATCTCACTTAACTCATTTGTTATGAGTGATGAACCTCAAAACTTAAGGTTTGGAGGTAGAAAGGCATGTCATGAGTAGCTAGTGCCATCTTTTACCAAATCTGCTTCCTAGGAGGATTTCTGCAGCACAGCAGTGCTGATCTCCAACAAAAATTGAATTTTTGCTGAGGGGGAGTAAAACATTTTTCTAAATTAAGAACCACAGAAAGTGTGGGTGTTATAGGAGTAGTCTCTTAGCGCTGTCCTGCTGAAGGCACATTCTGCTGTGGCAAGGGTGGCAAACTGCCTGGGAAGTCCATGGGTCTGCTCCTACTGGGTCTGAAGCCTGGAAAACTAAAAAGGTCTGCCTGCTGTTTTATTGTGGAGATAAAGGCGTGCAGTGTACATAACTTCGCCAGTTCTGGGATACAGCATGAGGACATATTATTGCTACTTAAGTGCTATGCAGTTTACTGCTGTGGGTGTGTTTTGTGGGAGCTCAGGAGTGCTTCTCACTGTAGGTCATTCACCAAGCATGCACAGGTGTTCAGGATGAACAACCTCCAGGTGTTACTCCCTGACACTGCAGTGACAGTGTTTCTATACTCACCCAGAAAACTTATAATTTGTCCGGAGACCCAGAAGCATTTTTTAAATAGTTCCTGTAGGACAGATGGGCACAAGGCTTAGGTCCAAATTCAAAAAATTCCAGAAGATGCACCAGTGGGAAATCTGGATTTCTGAGATTTTTGGAGAGTAAAGCTCCCCTAAAGCTATAAATCATTTGAGAAAATCTTGACTCAAACCTTTTTTTCTGTGAATCCCAAGAAGCAGTATCCTGGGCTTTGACACACTTAAACTCTCTCTAATGCTCCCTGACTTCCAGGGTCTCTCTTGGTCTTTCTAGCTGTTCACTGATTATTTTCAATGCTTGACTGCTTCTCTCAACTACTCACCCTCATCCTTTGTGACAGACCCTCTGTCTTTGATGCTGTGATTTTCTGCCATGTCTTTTTTAACCTTTGTGCCTTTCTCACCACGCATAGTCTCAAGGACTAAACTTCTCTCTCAGATTCTATCAGCAGGGATTTAAGATTTGGCTTCAAAGAAAATTATGTTCAGACGAAGCTGTTGCATCACTTAACTCTTAACACAGACTAAAACTTAGATGTGTATAAAACAATTTTCACCCACACCACCAGATGATGCTTTTAGTAAGCACTGAAATGGCCAGGTTTAATAGGCAATGTAAGTAAAGCAGCAGAAATTATATCCTTTTGTTTCAAAGTTCCATACAGCAGTGACAGGTTAATCTTTAATGCATTGTCCAAAAAACGTCAAAATCTTATAGAAGATATATCTTCTATTGGTTGGGAAATTCTTTTGTTTCATTCTTTTGAAAGCTTCTGCAAGCCATGAAAGGAATCAATATCCCCCTATCTTTACCCATTCTTTACAAATTGTCTACATTGTCACGATCAGGTTGTTTCCTCTACTGCAGCCTTCAAATATTGGTAAGTGAAGTCCGTCCCACAAAATAGTTATTACTGTTGTACCAGACTGGGCCTAAGGTTAGCTTAAAAATACCATAGGGGATTTGGTTTGTTTTTTCAAGAAAAGATAAGTAATTGTAGCATTGTTTACTGTGCAAGGTGCCATGTCCAATCAATGTCAAAGGGAATTTTAGGGCTGCTACAGGAAAGAAGGATTGCTTTCACTTGTATATCCTTATAGCTGCTAGCTACAAGCTTGGTTTATTTCCCTTGTAAGTAAATACTGTACTTGTGCATGAAATTTCTTCATAAAAGACACAGAAAGGGTTGTTGTTTTTTTTTCTTGACCTACTTTAGATCTTGGGAAAATGAGTAACTTCTCTAAACACCATATTGCCCGTGTCCTGACAAACTATTCTTGTATCTGCTAAACTTCATTCAGTTTTTTTTAATGTGCTCTAGATGATGGCTACAGTCTGTGTTTGTGAGATCAAATAAAGTCCTCCACAGTATTCCTTTCTTTTATATTTTTTTCACTTGGGAGATCTTTGTAGTAATATATTACATATGTAATTTGTAGTGTACACAGGAACATAAAAGGTAACAGTGACTCCCTTTCATCTAGTTTTTTACACTTAACCATTCCTTCTTAAAAAACAACACTACTGAGAGGCATTTTTAGGTTTGCAACCTGACAGTATAGTGCAGTGGATTTCAGTCCTGCATCCAAAAATTCCTACTTGCTGCCGTGGGAATTGTTAATGTACCATGTTATCCAATATCAGCAGTAGTAAAGAAAGGACCACACAGAGTAAAAATTTAATTTAAAATCTGCAGTCGCTAGAGATTCAAGCTCTGACAGGCATCTTGGAAAAATAAGCTATCCCTGGCCATGTTTAGCAGGAGAGAGGTTCTCCTCATCCTGGCACCTTGGACCTTCTGTAACACACAAGCCATTATCAACAGAGATTTACTCTTCCAGGCAAGGCAAATGAATTTTGTTTTCTCACTTATTGTTTGCTTGGTTATTTTTTAAGCTTTGTTTATCCACTGATACATAACTAGACTTCAATTACAGAGCATGTCAATTAGATTGCAGTTCCTCTTGAATAGGGTTTGTAATATTTCAGGATCTCTGTGGTCAGAAGCTGCCCTTATTTTAGCCCAGAAGCTCCTCTAGGTAGTAGATCTTGATCTTTAAAATGGTAATAGAGTTATTTATTCTTAAGAATTTTAGCTTACAAGATTACACAAGCAACAAAAATTAAGCTAAGTATATTATCCCAGGTACTTCAAGAACAAAGGATAATTAGCATAATGGTAGAGAAAGAGTATTTTTTAAATGGAAGTGTTCTGTAATTTCTAAGAGTAGATAAGATGTTAAGTGCAAAAATACAGCAGAATTTCTGATGCATAATAATTTAGTTCACTTTATCTGACTGCCTTGGTCCCTATAAAATAGCATCACATGTTGTTCAAATTGGCCATTTTAAGATAGTTACGTATGGGGAGAGCCCTTGGCAAAGACTGTAAATAACAGCCATTGCTAAGTCCTCAGGAAGGTCCACAACACTGATGAAGATATGATTTTTTTCCTGAGCTCCAGTTTCTGTCTTTACTGCTCACAGAAGTAAAGAGAGATTTAGGTTCACCCTTTCCTTTCTCGGCTTCTCCCCTACTTTTGTTTTAGAAGATCGTCTTGAATGAGCTACCCTCAAAAATCATTCCTGTTTTTTCTGTCTTATGGCAACTTCCATCTGTCCATGAACTTTAGTATAGTTCTAGGCCTTAGTATCTTTTCTATCCATGCACTTAAAATTTTTCCTCTGTTCTCCAATCCTGTCCCTGTCTAAAGAGATTCTTTCAATTTCCATTGATAATTTGATTCTATCATCTTGTGTGCACTGAAAATAATTTATTTTGGTCAGGTTTTCCTCTGTGATGTTCTTCCTCAGTTATTTGGCTAAGTTGTAAACCATAAATCTAATTATGAAACAATATTTATCTGTGCATCCAGTCTACTTTATATCAATATTTATGCAAATATTCCACTCATTATTTTAAACATCCAAAGGTAACAGGGTAAAAATAAAAGCCAAAACCAAAGAAAAGTCTAGAGTTCATGACCTTTACTTGAGTTATAAATAAGCCATAAGTGTCTTTGATAGTATTTTTTTCATTTAAATGTCACAATAGAATCTGAATGAAGAAGCAAGCAAGGTGTAACAAAGGAAAGTCGTATACCTCTTAATTCTGGTAGCTAAGGGAAAGTAAAACAAGATATGCATCAGTTTCGTCAGATAACTGAACTGTTACCCCATGATGCTTTGCTCAAATCTGTGGATGTAGAAATATATCCTGTCTACACTCAGTCTTCATTCTTCTTCCATCATGGGGTTTGTGTCCAGACTTGGTAAGAAATTAAATATGAGAATGTAATCAGAAGTTGAATGGGAAGCAGGCAAATCTTCAGTCCCCAGTTTCGCACGCCATTTACCATGATCTCATATCATCAGACATTGCCCTTGCTGCCTCCCTGCATTGCAATGGGCTACAGGAGAACCCATGAAGGTGAAAACCCCACTGACTATGGGGAACTCTTTACAGAAATCCAGTATGAGAGAGTTCTTTGTTTTCTTCCAAAAATAAAAGAGAAAAATCAGAGAGAGATCTTCAGAAAGACTTAAACACATATACCAAATAATTTCAGAATGAAGAATAAGTACTACCATTAATTATAATTTGTAAAAGTTGCGTATATGATAAAGATTGTGATGTCAGCACAATAATTTAGTGGTACTAATACAGCTTACGCTCTTATGAAAGTTCAGTTCCTCAGATATAAGAATTTACTGGGGAGTTTAAAGTAATTGCAAACAGATATTCACATGCCCATATAGCCACAAACATGCACATACATGCATATACCCATTCCTTTCCCTTACCTGTCTATTCCTGTTTTCTGAAGAAACACTGACTTATATTTTATCATGGAAGGAAGAAAACAGCATGTTTACAGGCAGATGTGAGTTGTAAGTGACTTATCAGCAATGACAGCAGTATGTGTAAAGAACAGTATTGTGAGCCTGTGAACAAGTTTAGGTTTAGCTTTTAGTGGAGTAAAAACGAAACAGGGAGGCTTCAGTGGCAGTGGCCTGCCAAATAAAAGACACATGTACAGCTAGGAAAAAAGAGCTAAGCATGGTTGACCTACTTATATCTGATCTGCTTTAATGATCTCTTATACCCAGTTCTTGAAAATATTAGATATTTTCAGGGCCCTGAGTGCCCTCCCTACAGCCCCCAGGATTCAGCTGCTTGGACTCAGGGAAAACTTGGATGATGCTTCTCTATGCCTGTGAGAAATCCCAGAAGTTACTTAATCCACTGCACCTCGGAGAGGCTTTTAACCTCAGATTCCCACCCTTGATATCTCTCTGGTATCTGAGTTCTGTGCCTCCCTGACTCCGACCCAGAGCCCAGCTTGCAGGTGACTTTATGACTTTTTAGCTTGATGTTGGACTTGCCTCGTTACTATGGACCTACCTGACGTTCTGGACTCTTGGCTGAACTAAATGACCACTGCAGAGCTGCTTTCGTGTGTCCATCCCATGTGTCCCCTGCAATGCTGCCACTGCCTGCCACCCCATCACCTACCCTGGCAGAAGCTGCCTGCTCTTGCTGCATCCTGGCAGCTGTAATAGCTGATTAGCAAGTACAACCACTTAGAGAGCATAAATGTCCCATAAATGCCAGGTGGAAAGTTAATAATAAATAAGCACAATAAAAATAACCCTGTCTAATATATGGAGAGCATGAGATGACTTGAACTCCTCTGTGCCTACTCTGTAATGGGTGGCTGCCTGGTCAGCAGGAAAGGGGTTGGATTGATTTCACCTGATTTTGCTTCATTTTCTACTTGTCATACTGCCTAAATGAAGAAGCCTGGGTGATGAGGCCAGCATGGAAATAATCTGGTGACTGAACACTTTGGGGTCCCTGAAAGAGATCAGAAAGACCCCAGAATCATTTGCCATTGACAAGCCTGTGAACAGCTGGGCTCTGAAGTAGTGGGCAAACAGAGAGGTCCCTGCAAGATGCTGAAAGGAGCAGCAACAGCTTTCATATTAGAAAGGCCATATGTTTCTATACATGGCACATTCTGCATCATGCACTTATATCACAATTAGAAAAAAAATCTGAGATTTTTGGCAGGCCCAGCATTTGCGGTATTGAAGAACTTTTGATTAGAAATTTAAATGAAAACAGAAAAACGAAAATCTTTCTTTTGGAAAAAAAAAAGGCAAAAAAGCAAAAAAAAGAAAAAGAAGTGTGTAAGTGTAGAACACTCAGTGGCTGAATTGTCTCATTATGGTTGTGTCCTTGATCCAGGTGTATAAAACTATTTGATTCTCAGGGAATTCCCTGCAGTTCTCTGCGAGCTCAAAGACTTTCAACTTGTATGTCTTCTGCCAGCATACTGACCTGGGCTGTCTAGCCTGAATCTGGGCATTAGTCTTCATTTAGCTAAGATCACTGCCTGCGATCTCTGCTGCTGCACAGTCATAGCGAGGAGTTCAGTAAGAGTGACAATCAGCACTACGTTCAGTCTAAAAAAGAGAAAGTATGAAAGAATTCTCATAATGGGAAAAGAGTAGAGAAATCTAGGTAGGTGAAGCCTAAAGGGAAGGCTTTTCAGTTTCTATATTCTGTTCAGAGTTATTTTTTAGGAGAGAAGAGAATTTTTTCTGCCTTTGGACAATGTTACAGTGCTGAGTTATTAAAAAGAAAATGTAATCATTCTCATAGTAGTGATTCTGCCTAGCAGGCTGACAGGTTGAGCACACATATATAATATAGTCTGAAAAACAATCCATCTGATGTCAGGTCACATGAATGAGTCATGACTAATTATCAGTGTGTCTGAATATTTATAGTAGAAAAAAAGGTTTGTGTTATATGGTACCATGCTCTGTGTCAAATAAACTTATGAACCTAGTATACAGCCTAATACTGTCACTGCTGTACATACCTAATGTTACACACCACGTACATATTATATGTTATACATGAACAATAGCATTCTATTGCCTTGCTTTAGATACAAGTTTTTCTGTAGCCTGTAAGAGATCTGTAGGAAATCTGAATGTCACTTTCTCTGCTCCAGGAGTAATCATAAATTACTTCATGTCAAATATCTTGAGAGTCCTCTGTGGGTTTTATTTCATTATTTGGCTGTGTATATACCTACTGCAAAAACAGTGTTCAGTTACCTGGGGTCATTTTCATTCATAGGTATTCTGTAGATCTGTCATTTATAAATACCTAGGGTCCTTGTACGCTCAAGCATAAACTGTTCATTATAGCTTCAATCATTTCACACTTACTGAAGTCAATAAAACACTTTTTAAGAGATATTTTCTAAGAAAAATGTACACCACTAAACTACTTAAACTTATTTATAACCTCTTTTTAAACATTCAAATAAGCACTCAGTGCCTGAATAAAATATAGCTCTTTTAAAGGCTTCAGAGACTTTCAGACATCTTTATATAAAAACCAGAAAATTCTTCATTCAATTTTATTTATGCAGAAGTTCTCTATGCTTGCCTCTGAGATTTAAAATCATAATCAGCCAAATTTTGTTCAGAAAGTTCCACTCAAGGAGAAGACTAAAGTAATCAGCTCTGTCAAAAATTCCACAAGATCTTGCCATTTTTCCAGTGCTAAAAGAAAAAAAATTCTGAAAATCAAAGAGGCTGAGGGAAATAACAGAATTAGGGGAGAGATGTTCAGTTCTTGTTTGTTAACAACAGCCACAATTCTCATATTTTATATCACTGTTTCAGGTTTTGTTATTTGTCTTAAAAATAAGAAGAGAACTTGCACCTTAAAACAAAAGAGCATTTAAATAAAAAAATGTACGAGCAGCTTTATATATTAAGCTTTAGACATACTGACTACAAGATATTTTGAAACACATACTCTTGCGGACTTTCCATCAATGTCTAAACAGATTTTTAAAAGAAAATAAAAATCCTGATACTTTTATATTGTAGTCATGTCTTGCTCTTGCTTAAGATAAACATATCATACGATACAGTTTTCATCCATGACCAACTGCTGATAACATCTTATTCGACCTCCCTATGCATATCATTAACCTTTTTCTTACATAAAGTGTTGTCTGCAACATAAAAATTTGGGGTTTCTGTTTTGGACTTAGTTTTCTTTTTGTTTTATAGGAAATTACCGTGACTAAGACACATGATCATTTATGACTGCAAAGTTTCGCATGGTAAATAGTAATTTAGTTGTTACAAGGACCATTTTAGAATATCTCATTCCTTCCACAGTAACAGAATTTTCTTATCTGTTAACTGCTTCTTTCTTAGTACTATAAACAAGATACTTATCTTCTCAAATGCCAAACTTAATGCTGCCTCAACACATCTGTCCAAACCCTGTGTTTGGATGGGAAATGATAAATTAAAGTCTGAATTTCTAAACACATTTTTAGCATAATTTTCTTTCATCTGCAGAAGCCTTTTCACAGCCCATTGCACTGTATTTTATTTTCTTGGCTTTGGAGGATTTTTGTGGGTTTTTTTATTTCAGAAAATAGAAAATGTGTGTGCAAAATTGAACGCATTTTTTGTATTATCATATGAATCATAAGGAAGACTTTATATCTTAACTTTTTCTGTGGTGGTGGTCAGTCACAGACTGTCTTAATTCCTCTTCATGTGTGATACATGCTGTGATCATGGCCCATCACAGCTCACATACTGATTTTCTTTCAGTTCAGGTGATATTTTTCTAGATGTTCAGTTTGCCATTGACTCTACAGAATTAACAGGAAGATGCTCATTTTTTTTTTTTCAGGGCTTTATGGAATGTGATAATGACAAAAGAGATTGTTGCAAAGTCTTTAACACCTACTGCAAAAATACAAAATGGTATAGCCTCTTCTAGGTTCTTCTAGGTTCCTAGAAATCCAAATAGAATTATTTGTAAAGAAAAGAAGTTGAGAGGAGTGAAAACTTCTGTTTAAAGACAATACATGAGAAAAAAAAAATCTGTAAACCACAGAGACTGTGTCTACTATGTGTCTAGCAGCGACTGCTAAATGGTGAAAAATTTGTTTATGTTCATAGTCAAGATATCAGATGTGTTTGTCTGACAAAATGTGTATGTTCCACTTTCAGGCTTGGTCTCCCTCACTGATGTAAAATAAAATGAAATATGATTGCTGTTTGTTGAGAACCTCTCAAGGCATTTCTTAACTCTGTGTGTTATAATTTGAAGAATCTTGGCATGGTTTCTTATTTTTCCTCTATTATTTTCTTTTGTCTGTGTATCTTCTGTGTTCTGTATCTCATTGTGTCCACATTTGAACTGTAAAAGCAGATTATCACCATCAGATTAAGAGTGTGGGTCAAAATAAAGTAAAACCTGCAAGGATGAAATTAATACTGTGAATAATATCTGTGATTTGAACAGCAAAGGCTGGGCATAATAACTAATAATAATGAATGCATTTTCCTCTAGCACTGAATACTATGAAACAATAGAATTGTATATGTGGTATATGTGCAGGGCAAAGAATAGGTCATTGAGGGTGGAAATTATTAAACTCTCTTTCACTGACACAACACAATTTGTTATTATTGGACATGCAAAGGAAACGAGTATGTTTAAACACCTGTGAATCCTCACATACCTATATGCACATACAGGTGCATTCCAAAATGTACCTATCTCCAGTCACAGCCTTCTCTTTGACTTCTAAATCACCGAGTTTGCCTCTAGGACCATTTTAATCCTTCTTTGTTCTCCCTCTTAGTCAAAAG
Source organism: Gymnorhina tibicen (assembly GCA_013399875.1). Lineage (NCBI taxonomy): Eukaryota > Metazoa > Chordata > Aves > Passeriformes > Artamidae > Gymnorhina > Gymnorhina tibicen. The sequence goes on from VXAZ01000788.1 coordinate 604,469, forward strand.
CATAAATTGTTTTCTGCAGGAAGGACTTTCACAGTTCAAATTCATTGTATAACAATGATATTTTTAGGTGACTCCCATCACTGGGAAAAGAAACAGTTTACCTGTTGCCAGAACAAAGACTGAAGCTACTTTCAGACACTCCTCCGGAGAGAAGTAAACAGGAAAACCAAGAAATCTTCTGAGACTTACAGAGACATTGCTGTAGTACTGGAGAGTCTCAAAAAAAATTAGGTAAGAAAATGCATTTGTTCTGTTTAGCTCCCTCTCAAAGGCAGTGCTTTCTCCAACTTCTCATTTGACTGTAAGCTACAATTAATAAACAGTTGTGGTATATATGATGTTGTTTACCCTACATATTTATACTTTTAGAGAAAGAAGATTCAAGGACACCACATCAGGAGCAGTAAATTGGTTTCCAGTTTACCAAGACAAGAACATTTTTTCTTTCTTAATTAGAATTGTTTGAGATTGAAGCTTCAGTTACTTCTGTTCTCCAGTGTTCTCAGATCTCAATTAAGAGCTTGATTCTGGCTATACCTTGCTCCTTGACTGATAGTCTTCACTAGGTAGTGTTAAGGCCAGAGGAAAGACAATTTTTCATAGTGCAACTTTGGATCAAGTTCAATTTATACAGACCATATGAGAATTATGATGGTCTTCTTGAGTGCATCACTACTTTTAGGGTCTTCCAGATTGTGTTACCATGCATGCATTGTTGAACAATATGAAAGAGAATAAGGTATCAGATAGAGACCTAAACTGTCAATAATTTCAGGTGGTAGGGGGTGTCCTAGGTTACAATATAGATGTATCTAAGTATTCTACTACCACCAGCTGTGGGCCATTAGCTGTTATCACCTGCTAATGACCCACCCCTGATAACAGACAATGGGCCATCAAGAAACCCCCACATGACTCATGGACTTACCTCATCCTATTGTGAGAGGCTCCACCCAGGAGGGAGGAGCTAAGCATTCCCACCTGGATATAACCTGCCCTCAGAACTGCCTAACTTAGCCCTGTCTACTGGGTTACCAGAGGACAAAGCTACCAAAGATGGACCTTCATCTGGAGACCTTCCGTAAGATCATCACTCCAACTGAGCTACTTCATCTGGACTGCTACCACCACTCTAACAGGGTGTCAGGTTGTATCTGACTTTGTCAGTGCTTTTCCTTATATTATTTCATTTGTTTCTAATTCTATTTTCCCATTAATTTAAATCCTGACTTGTGATCTCCCACTGGTTTGTTTTCAAACCAACACAGGGGGTTTAGTTTGGGATTAATATTGTTGCTGTTGTTGTAGGGGGGATTATTATTATTTTTTCCTTTTAAATTTATTATTTTTCATATTGTGATTTTAAGCATGTCAGTAAGTAAGAAGTCTGAAGAAAGAAAAGCCACAACAAAGACATCTGTTAGATGCTGGTGGCCATATTAGGTTCAGAATTTATATAATATATATGTTAGACCTAGACACTAGAATTAAACATTCCACTTGAAAGTTGCATCATCTAAAACACCAGATTAAAGGAGCAGATATTTCTGAATTTCTATGTTACTGAGAGGATCATTCCATTCCTGTCATTTCTTGCTACTTTGTGTTGCTACAACAGTGTGGAACCTGATTTAGGAAAGGTTGTTCAACACCGTTCAGAAAAATATCTCACTGAAAGACAGAGTGAATTGAGAAAGAGGCTTGGATTGTTCCTGTAGGAGCGGCTGATTAACAGCTGTTTACCAACTGAGCTTCATAAAACATCTCCGTTCTTTTTATGGGTTTCTAGCCATGCTCCACCCTAATAACTTGTTTCTAAGTAAAATCGATAAGGAGTTTATATTACAACTGTTCCTGAAGACTGTTTTCAGAAAGAGAACTCTGCATTTCCTTTCCCTGCAGTTTCTTATCTGTGCAAGAAAATTCGTGTTTTCAGGAAATGGTTGTAATTCGTCTCTCAACTGACTGCAGTTATTACCTTAAGTTTCACTGTATCTCTTTAACTAAAAGACTGCAGTTATTTATTTTGACATTATCCCTCTTGTTCTGCTAAATATATGATCATCTATCATATATTCTTGTTAATATTGTTCTCATAGAAAGCAACCTGCACATATAAGTGTATTTTCTTTCTTTGATGCTTGGAACTGGGTTTTATATACATTGAAACTGGTGAGAGTACTGACTGCCTGTCACTGAGGGGAAGCTTATGGAAATGGTGGTTAGCTTTGAAATGCTGAATGCTATCTGCTGAAACTGTTCCTGTCTGTAAAAATAATAACCTAAGAACAAAGGACACACATTAAAAGTCATGCTGGATATGAACACATGCAAATTTGAATAATATCCTGAGGAAAGACCTTTGGGATAAGTGCTGGCAAGAACGTGTCTTGGAATCTGAGCAAAGAAATAGTCTCCAGCTGTTTGATTCTTCTTATGTAAAAAGAAACAGGATTTTGTTGATATTTTTTGTAAATATAATAAGCAACAAAGACCTACCTACTTTTAGTAATTTCTTCCCAAACAGGCGTAATGGGAAGAACCAAATGCAGGGAAGGTTACCCCTTGCATGCAGACATAAAAATTCTTAAGGATAAATGCCACGTGTTCTTGTTCAGAGAGTTTGTTGTTGTTGGGGATTGGTTTTTTGTCTTGGGTTTGGGGTCTTTTTTATTTGTTTGTTTGGGTTTTTTTCATATGGATTACTTTAAACTGTTCTTAGTAGCTAATCACTTTCACCAAAGACAAATTTAAGTACTGATTAAATGCAGCTATACAGAAAATATAGTGATAACAGATTGTCAATGTCCTCATGATCACTACAAAAGTCTAAAGGAACTGCAAGTGAAAGGACTCTATCAGTTTTTAGTGTACCTTCAACACAAAGACTGATGTTTTGTCCAAGATTAGAACAGTTAACAAGGATCAAAGCTACATGGCACAATAGGCATGGAGACAAAACCAATGATTGCAATTTTAACTAGGGTCTTATATTTATAATGCTCTGAATCTGTAACAAGTGGACTTAAGACTCCAGAATGTAAAGCTCCATAAGGCAATGCCAAAATCTTATCTCTTACAAAGAGATTGACAGCTTTGTATGATACAGAAATAATTTTAGAAAGTGTATCTTGTATATGTTTGACTATTCTGGGCATCCAGTATCTGTTGGGCTGATTCGAGCTGCAAATCTGACAATTTTAAATTGCGTACGACTGACTTGGAAATTATGGATGCATCTCAGATGCCCTGTTGTTCTTTAGGTGGTCTAACTTCACGGATATTTTTTTGCTACTTCAGAAAAGCAGCAGGGAATGATAGGGATTTTGAAGCAAGTGCTCAGAAGTTAATAGAATATTTTAGACCAGCAAAAAAATATTTCCTGTTAGAAACAGGTTCAAGTCAGATAGCTGAACAACAGGACAAGATTACTGATTTCTTTGGGTATGCTGTTTTGTGTCTGTGCTGTTTATACACACCATGGTATATCCCAGACTTACAACAAAAAAACTTCAGAGTTTACTCTAATAAATCTTTCTGGAATAACATTTCTGAATTTTAATGATAGATTGTAAAACATAGGCCACATCCAATATGAATGAAAAAAATATTTAAGTAGAATTATTGTGTCAGTCTACCACCAAACTACTTCATCCAAAACTTTCTGTCAAGACTATGATGAATGGACAATAAGGGAGGGATTAAGGATGTTAAAGGTGCAAGACTGCATTTTGAAAGGTGAGAGTTTCAGTCTGGCATATCAGAAATGGGACTAGTTATTGCATATATTTTTTAAAATACGGTATCAGAACAGAAAAGTTCAAGGTAGATGTATTAATAAATATTTAATAGCTAAAGTTTGTCATAGTTACAGGGACATGGGAGTGGCCAGCAAGACTTGTTCACCTTTTAATAATCTGATATGTCCAGTCTTAAGTCCAATGGAGAGTGGAGATTGACAGTGGTCTATTGCAGCCTGGATGAAGTAACACCATCACTGAGTGCTGCTGTGCTGGACATGCTGGAGCCTCAGTATGAACCAGAGCTCAAGGCAGCAAAGTGGTGTCACCATGGACATTGACAACTCATTCTTTTCCATTCCTCTATCAGCAGAGTGAAGTCTACAATTTGACTTTACCTGGAGGAGTGTTCAGTACACCTGGAACCAACTGCCCCACAGATGGAAATACAGCCCCACTATTTGCCATGGACTGATCCAGACTGCACTGGGAAAGGGTGAGGACTGGGATGGAAAAAGGCCAATTGGCATCACAGAGGAAAAGCCATATTGGCTGTTGAATTGTAGCAAGACATCCCTGCCTAGATAGAGAGGTTGACTGTGAAAGTACATCGTGTAGATGCCCATGTACAGTGCCCAAGAGTTGGGCTACTGAAGAGCATTGCAACAATGGACAGGTGGCTCAAGCTGCCAAGATTAGAGTGTCTCAGGTGGATCTGAACTGGCAAAACAAGAGTGAGCTATTTCTGGCTCGGTGAGCCCATGATGCCTCAGGTCCTCAGGGAAGAGATGCAATATACAGATGGGCTTGTGATCGAGGGATGGATTTGACCATGAACACTATCTCCCAGATTATCCATAACTGTGAAACTTGTGTTGTGATCAAGCATTTGGGTGAAGCCTCTTTGATAGGGGGGTCAAAATATAAATACGGGGAGGCCTGCCAGACTGATTACATCACACTCCTGCAAACCTGCCAAGGCAAGTGTTATATGCTGACAATGGTGGAGACAACCATAGGATAGCTGGAGACCTACCTGGTGCATCACACCACTGCCTGTAACACCATCCTGGGCCTTGAAAAGCAAATCTGGCACCCAAAAGTACCTGAGTCTGACAATGGGACTAATTTCAAAAATAGTCTCATAGACATCTGGGCCAGAGAGCACAGTATTGAGTGGGTATATCATACTCCCAGTCATAGTCACCAGGCACTGGGAAAGTGGAATGGTGCAATGGACTGCTAAAAAGCACATTGAAAGCAATGGATGGTGGGACCTTCAGACTTTGGGATCTATATTAAGTGAAGGCCACCTGGTTAGTTAACACCTGAGGCTCCACCAATCAAGCTGGACCTGCCCAATCAGAACGCCTCTGTACCGTAGAAGGAGATAAAGTCCCCATGGTGCCTATTAGAAGAGTGTTAGGGAAGAAATTTTAGATTAGTCCTGCCTTAAGCAAGGGTGAACCCATCCATGGGACCATTTTCACTCAAGGACTGGGGTGCATTAGGTGAGTAATACAGAGGAATGGGAAAACATGATGCATAACTCAAGGGGATTTGATTTTTGGGTTGAGAACAGCCCGAAATGTTTAACTGTATATATAATATTGGTTGCTGAATAACACTGCCATAGCACATCATAAATACCATGAACAATGAGTATGGACTGCTCCAGTTACACCAGTCATGGACTAAATGAATTCAACAAACATCTTGGGTGGATGGCCAGTGACTATTGAAATAATACCTGTGCTCATGTATAGTTATATGGTCCTGTACATATATATATATGTGTGTGTGTATATAGTTGAAAGGTATAAGATCTGGGCATGATATGGATGATATAGAAAAAGGGGTGGATAATATCATGGTTATAGAGAAAAGGGGTGGAGTTTTTAGCACTGTTTAATTCCATACTACCCATGTTGTGGCAGGGGTGTGGTTTAAGCAGGAAGAAGCTGGAGCTGGAAGCAGAAGGGGCACTGTCTTTTGCAGGGCTCAAGGGACGGGGTGAGCAGGTTTCAGGATTGGAGCTAGCCCCTCTCTCCCACTGGCAGTCCCTTTCCAATTCCTCCAAGCTGCAGCTTTCCAGCTTTGGCGCTAAAAGACAGCGCTGGCAAGCCCAAGACACTGCTCTGAGAAAAAGAAAAGAGAGGCTGAGCAGAGCCCAGTTGAACCATGTGGACCTCAATCTGCAGCTGTGGCAACCACGGCATCCACAGCAACCACTGGAGCTGCAGCTGGAGCTGTCAAGCGTCCAGTCCCAGTCCTGCAAAGTCAGGTCCAGGAAAGGCTTCCCTGATGTGTTTCGGAGCACTGTCAGGTCCCACCGAGTTTTGTCTTGTCCTTGTATTTCCATTGTGTTTGGGCTGGAGGTTGGTGAGGGAAGTTAAACCATGAGCCTCCCTGATTTACTGCCTCTGTTTTCCTATAATCCACATGGCTTAGCCTGGAGCTAGTCGCTATTTTGCCTTTGTCTGGGAAAACCANTGGAGCTGTCAAGCGTCCAGTCCCAGTCCTGCAAAGTCAGGTCCAGGAAAGGCTTCCCTGATGTGTTTCGGAGCACTGTCAGGTCCCACCGAGTTTTGTCTTGTCCTTGTATTTCCATTGTGTTTGGGCTGGAGGTTGGTGAGGGAAGTTAAACCATGAGCCTCCCTGATTTACTGCCTCTGTTTTCCTATAATCCACATGGCTTAGCCTGGAGCTAGTCGCTATTTTGCCTTTGTCTGGGAAAACCAGCCTGGAGTTATCTTTGAGAAGTGTTTTCCTTTGACTGGTGTATACTCTTTTTTGGGTAAAACACTATCTCTTTCATTAATATTGCTGTGGTTATTGTGATTTTTCTGTAAATTATTATTCCATCTAATAATCTCTCCTAGTGTTTCCTCCACTATCGGAAGGGACGGGGGACATCTTGAGTGGGTTTAATTTTCCCACTGGGTTTTAAATCCATGCAATGTGTTAAAATGTGTATAATAGAAGAGAAAAACTGAGCAATACAGAAATCAAATTTGTGACTTTTACATGTTTCATTTTGCCAGTTAACTACTGCGTATCTTTCAGCTCTGCAACCAATACTAACTCTTAGGAAAATCTATAAAGTATGGTTTAACAGAATAAAGGAAAGTGCTTTCATGCCTTTTGTTGTTCTTTCTTTCCCTTAGCTCCTTCTGTGCTTCCTCTGCCCTTTGTATCAAGCTCAATTTTTTCTCCCCTTCATTCAGATCACCCCACCAGGCTACTTCAGGCTATCTGTCTGATGTGTTTCATTGTGTTTTTCTCCTTCTTCTTTTCCCATGAAGCCAGGCTTGACTTTTACTCTATTTCTTTTACATTAATAAGTTCACTGTGGTTTTTAGGTCAAGGTTCTAGTTCTGTGGCTCATAGTTTCTAAATTTTAGTTCCCCTAGCCAGTATATTTTCTTGATAAAAGTGCTCCTAAAGATGGCTTTCTAAATACTTCTTCAGTTAAAAAAAAAAAAAAATATAATTAATTTTAAGATCAAGATGTGTGCATATTATAAATATGAGATTGTGCTGTCTTATAGATGCTGCTTATCTTTTTCCTGTGATTCCCAACCTCTGAACAATACTGATTCCTCCTCTGGACAGATTGGCATCTTCCTACATGTGTCAATGACACTATTAGCATCTTCTTCCTTTGAATCTATTTAAATTTCAGTAGTGCAGATAGTCATATGTTTTCTAAGGAAAAAATTTGACCAGAAAATATTAATTTATTGCTGTATTGTGCTGTATTGCTGTATTAGTGAGAATACCTCAGCCCAGAAACTATCCCCACCTTCATTTCAAAGTTTAGTACAACAGATGAGAATAACTCAAAATGGAGATCTTCCTCACCTCCTCAGCTAAACATGTATTTTCAGCTGGTTAAATTTCACTTTCCTTAGCTTGTGAGGATATGCTGTATCAAGTTATGTGTTGAGAAAGCAATTAGAATAGCAGAGGATGTAACACAACTGGAGAGCCACATGGAATTACATGATGAGAGGTTTTTAAAAGACACATGGCAACGAAATAATATGTCTTCTACAGGGATCTTTTCAGCATAAACGTTTCCCTGAGAAGCACTGCCCCAGCTGTTGTGCAAAGCCCTGGTTTCTTGTCCATCCCTTGACCCGTGTGGAAGGAGCAGCTGGTTACCATATTAACACACCACCAACTAACTGCCTGGCATGTGAAGTCATGAGAAAGGAGAAAGGCCAAGGTACAACACTAGAAATACATGAGGCAATTATGAGAAGGGACTCAACACTGTGCATCTTACAATCAGTGCATGCAGTTTGATGGGTTTTGCATTTTTGCCAATATCACAGCTCAGAGCTCATTTCTCTGAGCAGCTGCAAAATTTGGGAAGCTTCCAGCTCACAGGAAATTCTAGATTTTTTTTTATTTGTTCATTTTGGGCTGATTCAGAACAAAAACCCTTTTTAAAAAAAAAAAATCTGGAAAGTGTAATGCTGCTTTTTAGCCGTCTCTGCTTTACAAACTACTACATGGCAGCATGGTACACCAATTACTGACACTCAGTTTGGCTTGAAAGTGGAATCTAAGTGCTGATGGCTATAAATGTCACTCTCAGGAAACACTGCCCAAATAAACTCATCCAAACATGAACTACCTAGGCTGTCCACTCAATATTCATAAATTTTAATATGTATTTTCTCTTCCTGTATATAAAAAAAAATTGTGAAGTACCAAAAAGAAAAAATTCTCATCTTTGAAATGATGCTCCTAATCACTTTTATCAAAGAAAGAGATTAATCTAGACCTGCAGATTCAGCTTTTCTGTAAATTGATTAGATATTTTTGAATAAAATAAAGTGTCGTATTTAGCATAGATTCATTCTCTAGCAATTTTGTTCAGGCCATAAAGAAATCCAAAGCAGAAATGGAAAACTGTCACCTTAAAATTTTTCAGGATTTTCACTGGGACATTTATCTGCAACATCATGTTTGAAGAGCTATGGAAGAGTAGAAATGCTCAGCACTTCTCATATACAGGATAAATTCATCATAATTTTAAACCGGCTTAGTTTACCATCCTTCTGAAGAGTCAGTCATGTTTGTCACACCTATGTCATATATTAACATGAAAAATCTCAAAACCCCCACGCGTTACAGCCCCAAACAACCACAACTACCCTAGCACTTCTGTAAAACATTGAGACTGTCAAGAGATTTTGATGTGTTCACAAGAACTGAAGCAGTCAGTCATTTTCAACACAGCATGGATGAACACAACTGAAATAACAGTTCTGAGGACGTGTCCTACAATGGGAAGGAGACCCACAGAATGGCTGAGGTTGGACAGCATCTCTGGAGATGATCTAATCCAAGCCTTTTGCTCAAGTGTGGTCAGGTACAGCAGGTTTCCCAGGATCGTATCTGGATGGGTTTTGAGAATGTACACAGATGGTGACCCCTCAGCCTTTTAGGAAAACCTGTTCCAATGTTCAGACACAGTTATGGAAAACTTTTTTTTCTTATTTTTAATCAGAATTTCTATATTTCAGTTTGGATCCATTGCCTCTTGTCCTATCGCTGGCCACCCGTGAAGAGAGTTTATCTCTGTCTTCTTTATTCCTCCCATCAGTTATTTTTACACATTTATAATGTTCCTCTGAACCCTCTTTCCTCCAGGATGAATAGTCCCACCTCTACATTCCTATGTCAGGTACTCCAGCCCTTCAATATTTCAGCTCCGGTTTGTTGGATTCGTTCTACTCTCTTGGACTCTCATTTCATACCTCCTTTTCACTGGTGGGTTCAGAACTAGACACAGCCCTCCAGATGTGTCTCACAAGTGCTGAGCAGAGGCAAAGGATCACCTCCTTCAATCTGCAGGCAACACTCTTAAAATGGGTGTCACAATGCACTTTGGTATGGAAGCCTCTACAGCTTCCTCTGTTGTAAAGCTGACCCTATAGCAGAAGTTTTCAGCATCAACTAATTTTATTTTTCATTAACTGGAAAAAAAAATCAATGCTGATGAAAAATAGGACAAAATTGCAAATAAACATGAAGTTGTTGGAGTCTGGGCTGAGACCTAGAAAATTCAGGTCTCTAAGCAGACCTTCCCAATCTCTGAACTCTGCCTACTTTATTTTAGCTTTAAAAAAAAAAAAGGAATTCGCTTTGAGCCTGTTTAAGCCTAGAAAATTTAAACTGAATCATTAAGATAAAATTTTTGTCATTTTCTTCTCATCAGCTGAAGCTGTTTCTTCCACAGCCCTTGAGGTATCTGAAATCTGTTCATCAGTTCCTCTGTTCTACTGGATAATGACCTCAGACTGTTCACATCACTAGAAAATAAAGCATCAAGTATCTGTTGAGTCCCACTACAGCCATAATACAGTGGCCACGTCTCATTCCTGATATTATCCTGGTTCCAGTCCCAAGTGTGCACATGATCTCAGTAATCTCCTGACTTACTGTAGCTAAATCCAGCTGTTACATCACCAAGCACACATCCCAGGTGCAAGGCAAAACTAACAGGAAAGCAAAGGTGAGATGTGAGTTGTCTTTTAAACTGCCACTCAGCCATCCTATTTTAAACTTGCCTGTGTTAGAAACACCTACAATGCTAGACACAGATTTGCACAGCTCAGCATTAAATAGCAAACAAGGGGTGGTATGCTGACCCTGCCTCAGTTGTACTAAATGTAAAGATCATTTCACTCTGTTGCCAAATTAAGCAGTTTTATTTAAGCTGATGAAGGTTTTACCTAAGCTGCCTTCAAAAAAATATATTTTTCCTCTTAGAATAATAAAGTCATAGAAATGTTACAGTTGGAACGGACCTTAAAAATCGTCTACTTCCAACCTCCCTGCCATGGGCAGGCACACTTTTCACAAGACCAGTTTACTGAGAGTCCCACCCAACCCAGTCTTGAAAATTTCCAAGGATGGGGCAACCTGTTCCAGTGCCTCACCAACCTCATAGGAAAGAACCTCTTCCTAATATTTAATCTAAACCTACTGTCCTTCAGCCTAAGACCTGAATTGTTGTGTGAAATCACCAGCTTTGTGATCTATAGCAGTTCAGGCAGCAAAAAAAAAAAAAAAAATACTAAGAGTTTTAGGAGAAAGAAAAAAACCCAAAAGTTTTAAGCTATACTACACTGGTTTAGCTCTTTTTATAGCAATATCTTGTATTTAGTTGTCTTCTTTCTATCCCAAAAGTAAACTCAAGAAAGTGCACAGAAAGATTACTCAGATGATCAAAATTTTGATTAAGTTTTGATTAAATAAATTAGGATTCATTGTTCTGTAAAAAATTGATTGAAAAGTAGTTATGAAAGGCAAAAATAACATCATGGACACAACTAAAAAAATCTGAATAGGGAGTAACTTTCTTCTCTAAGGATATCCTAAGAAAGGAAGACATTAAAAAAAAAGGGACTCTTTATGCACATGACATGCCTGATAGACAAAACCTATCACCATAAAATATAAAGGATAAAAATAGATATATAAAAATTACTTTAATGGAATTACATATATCAACAAAAAATAATGTTGTTACATGTTGTTACATGTAACATGTTACATGTAACAACAAAAAAATTGTCATTTAATGTTGGATAGAAACATCAGCTCAGAAATCCTCTGATCTATAAGGTGATGGGCATTGTGACAATTATTACTGTTCCTGTAATCATTTCCCAAGTTTCAAGAACACAAGCCACTGTCAGACACAGCAATATATGACAGAATGTATCTGGTAGCTTCTTGAAATGTCATCTATTAAAATGAGGGGACAAATGTTCTGGCTGGAAAAAAGGGAATGAGATGAAAATATGTGAGTTGTGTCACCGTTGCTTGCCCTTTGCCAAACAGGCCTTGGAGAATGACTGTAAAAAACCTTTTCTTTCATTTTTCTGACACATGTTACTATCAACCTCTGATCTAAATTGCAGCTTTGTGGAATACTTGATCAACAAAATACTCAAATCTGTTGTTACCAACAATTTGTCTTCCACCCTACTTTATTTGGTTTCATTATTACAGTGAAACAAATCATGATTTCCAAAGCATAGGCAATGCATTGGTAATGCCAGAAAAAAATTTAAATGCAACCAACAGTTTTTACTTTATCAAGACACAGAGATTTTGGGTTGACTGTATAATTAAAAGCAGAAGTTGCACTCAAAAAATAGAAACTAAGAAAGTAGATACCGAAAATATATCTGAGATCATGGTTATTTTTCAAACGGACATGCAACAATCTCTGAGGCTTTTCTCAGCTGTGGAAGCCAAGAAACCAGCTGGATAGTATGTCACTGTCACAGTGCTGCCCTCAGAGTCGGTTATGTTTGCAGTTTCATAGGTAAGCCAAAGGAGTAGCACTTCAGACTTAACATATAAAAATGGCTGTGAGCCTTGCTAAGCTCACTACTCCAAAACCTACTAGAATAGATTGCCTGAAAAGGCCATGACTCTCCATGAATGAAGATTTTTATGACTATGTGATAAGAAAATTATCTTTTAACTCACATTGTGATATGGGGAGAGGCAGTATAGCAACTTAGAATCCCTTCTAAACCTACTTTTCTATGAACTAGTCTTATCTGTGATTTGCTGACATCCACGAGTAGCCTTTCGTGAAACTCAGGCAAAGAAAAGGGAAATCATGCTCCACATTTACAGCTTTTACCACCAGAAATACATAAGAGATTAGTAATTCCTCAGGAATATTTAAGAAATTTTTGTAACATAAAAAGTACTGTGAAAAATAATTTCTTGACTGAAGTTTGAAAAATTCATGCCATGATTGTAATACATTTTTTTGTGTATCAGGGTGACTTGCCCACAATGAAAAAGCCAAATCATACTAATTATGTCCAATAAACTTGGAGTATGAAACATATTGTTGAACATTCTTTTGATTTTTCTGATTAATTACAGTGTTTTTCTTTCAGAACAATTAAAAAATCAACAAATTGAAACAAAACATGCCATTATAAATCTTGATGATATACTCTGGATTAAAATTTTACAGCAAAATGCTGAAATAGGCTTGTTTTGTTTGTTGTTTTTGTTTCTGTAACAAATACGCAAATTTTTCATTTCCCAATGTATATTTCACTACTAAAATCGCAGGATTTGGAAAGGTCAGTTTTATTTAGTGGAAAGAAAATAACAATTTTGATTTTATTTAATTATGTTCCCATTGAATTCAGACTATGCTAAAACAGTTTCAATAAATGTTTGTGTTGTTTTCTGGAAACTGAATGTTAAAAAGGAAAGGAAAATAAGATCTTTTGATAACACCATAAGAAAAAATACACTAGAGAGGAAAAATAGCCAACTAACCTAGCTGTCTGTTTATATATGATATAAAAAACTTTAGAAAGAAAAATAAACCCTAGGAATTCCTCACTATAATGCAAAATTACTACTTCTTCAATGTTCTAAGGTAAGAAAAGTAGGGTCAGAAATTTATCTTATGTTATGTACTAATTTTCAGCACTGTTACAAACATTCACTTAAAAAAAAAAGAAAAAGGCTGATATTGATAGTGGTTTATTTGATCAAATGACTTCCAAAGTCTGATTAGACACTTTGTGAAAAACAAGAAACAAGCAAAAATCCTGTTTTGTTTTATAAATTTTACATTTATTGCTTTTCGTTTCCTGTGAGAGTACTCCTTTGTTCATGCTCTGCAAGAATAAATATCCAATTTGCCTCTCTGTATTTTTATTATTTTGTGTAGCAGTACTGTCATCTCCCATTGTATACATAAAATAATCTAATTTTTTATGAGTTGTAGAATAATAACATTAAAATATTATTTGTTTTTACTTCAAAATGCCATATAAGTACTTCTGTATACTGTCTTAGGACGACTTAAATTTGCTTTAGCACAAGCTCAGAGTTTTTTTTCATTTCCTTACCTTAAAGTAGCTTTCCATAACCATATGGTGTTACAACTCAAAAAGCAGTAAGTAAATTGGGTAAAGGGACAGAGAAGCAAAACCAGCTCTGAAACTGAGTATTTACACAATGAACCTAATTGGTGGAAGTTAATTGAAGCAGTACTCTTTTTGCTGGTTGGTAGAAGTATTTTCTTCACTAGAATTCTGCTACTATTCTTTAGAATTGGTATTTCATCTGCTAGTATTTCAAAATCTGGGTGAACAAGCATTTCGTGCTAGGCATGATTTTACCTAGGGGAAAAGCAGCCCCCTTTTGCCTTTAAATAGACATATTGGTTCCACTGTACGTTTCTCTTAAAAAAAAAAGGTAAAAATCCCAGAAATACTGATAAATCCTCTCAGCATTCACATTTTCAGTGCACTATGATCAAGTGCCCGGGTTCTCATTTTTCATTTGCTAATTGAAAGCACATTATAGTTTTGTTATTGTGCTTACAGTAAAACAATAATTGAACACCAGAAGGGCTTTCAGGTGCATATTATACATTTGACAAAGTCTAAGTATGCAGAAGAAGAAACCAGAAAGGATATTGATTTTCTATGGAATGGCAAGACTGATACTTCTTCATTTGAAGGTTTTGCTTTTCCACAAAGGAAATGCCACAAGGGAAATCCAGCTTATAAGGAAAGTATGTAACAAAACAGTATATACTAAAAAATTATCCATTTCAGAACTAAACCACATGCCACCCTACTGCTCATAATGGAAATAAACAGATTAGGTAGTTAAAAAAAGACAATAAAGACAAATAATTTCACGTGTGTGAAATTATTAATCCATTTTTCTCTACTGCATATCCTTTCTCTGATTGCATTTGGGTTGAAAACCAAGAAGAGGCTCCCAAAGTATCCAGTAGTGTTTATTTTCCTTTAATGAAGCAAATGCCAGAATTCACCCGAACAGCTGTGTTGAATATCAACTTCAAAATTTCTAGTGTATTTTCCAGAGATGCACTTTTTCATAGTAAAGGCTTCACTACAGTGAAACCTAAGGTACAGTGTCAGTGGAAAAACAGAAGTAACAAGACTATCATGTCTGATGACTAGGATACAAACATATGGAAGGCTGAGGATCAAGTTCTTATCCTGCTCAATTCAAAACAATTCAAAGCCCCTCAGATACAAGGGGACAAGAGCACTCACCTCACACTGAAAGTCCTGTATTTGCCCTGAATACCAATCTAATATTGTGCTCTGCAAAGACCTCTGTTTTCCCTCCAGCAGAGAACAAAAGCAAATCTCAGAATCTCAGAAGTCACCATGTAACAGAATAGTCACCCTGACATCAGCTGCATAGGAAACAGATTTTCAAAGTCAAAAAGTGGGACACCTTATGCCATCTCCTTTTATATCCATGAAGCACTTATATGCTTGGTCTTCTGGCTCTTTGAGTTGGTTTAGGAAATCTCCTTCACAGCAGTAAAGGCATCAAAGAAAGTCTTAGCTCTACTACTTTTCTGTTATGGGAATAGTCCTTTATAAAAGCATGCAATGCATTTCTATACTATAGCACAAGTAGCATTATGAAACCTGAGAGTTTAGGAAACCAGTTTGCAAGCTGAACTTTGTCCTCTATCTGTTGCTCTGTCACAGTTCCTGTGGAACAGCATTTCTTGTATCGTTTTGTCACACCACTTTTTTCATAAGCCCCCAAACATTATTTTGAACTTCATTATAGTGGAATTTCTGCATTATTTCAATTTTAATAAATGTAAGAATGTCACAATATGTTCAAAGTTGTGCATTTCCATGAAAATAGAAAAAAAACAAAACCAAGAAATAACCAAAGATAAAAAGAAAAAAGGCATTGAAATGCCACACACTAACTTGTTTTTAGAACTGGAGAACATACTGCAGTTCATGCTGATATGTTTATAGACTTTTCTGTAAAACTCAGTGGCATCTGCTGAGTTCTTGTAAGGATTTGAAACCGACGCTCAGCAACATAAATGAAATATCACCAATTTTATCTTTAATAACACCTTTTACACACAGAATCTATATATACCTGTATCATGCATACATACAGTTTCACATACATATAGAATGTTAACTGCTCAAAAAAAGATTGTTATTTTTTGCAAGGCATTTCTAAAAAGTCCATCAGATCAGTTGTAAATGCAATTACAAAGCAATGAGGTATTTACTTCACCTCAGGGATTATATAATTTGAGAGAAAAAATTTTGAAAAATTCAGAATATTTTCCTGCCAATTCTATAGAAGTACTAAAGGTTAACTACATTTTAAAATAGTATTTTGCATCTCAGAGTTCTCTTGGACGGTTTTGAATATGAGTTGATTTTTACCTAAAATTTAATGAGCTACATAGGTACAAGGCAACTTCATGGCCTTTCACTGCTGCAACAGCTAGCTTCAGTACTTCATTCTCATAACTGTTTATTAATATTACACTAATTTAACCTAAGTGCACATCTCACTGCTCATGCCATATGTGCACAAGTGAGATAAGGTGCTTTGAGTCACCATCCCTGGAGGTATAGACGTGGCACTTGGGGACATGGTTTAGTAGTAGAGTTGGCGGAGTTAGTAGAATGATTGAACTTGATGGTCTTAAGGTTCTTTTACAACCTTAATGATTCTATAATTCTATGCTTCTGTGAGCAAAGTCACCTCATAATAAGAAAGAAAATAAACAAAATATTTGCGATGTTTTCAAGATTTCTACAGCTATATCCCTACTTCTTTTAAAAATATAAGAAATTTGATAAGCTTTCACACTTCCTGCAGAAGACCCAGAAAAGTCTAAGGCTATGGCAACTAAATTACTGTGTAAAACTTATTTTGATGCTGTTGAGATTCCACTTATTTATCCCTATTATTGAATTATTACATGAAGAGTTATACCATGCTGTAACCGTGTACATCTCCAGTAAAGAAATTGTGCTGATCCTCAATAAACTTCTTAAGGTTGATTCCACCTATGGAAAGTACAAAGATAACCTTACCTTTATCTACAGTAGTTGTAGAAATCTTCTGCCAAGCAGAAAGATTCTCTTGATTGTTAGAAATATAAAATTTCAGTGAAACAGAAGTTCAGATCTGGAGTTACTCTATACCAACATCCAGAAATGTACTGACTTTTGTTTACCTGAAACTACAGCCATAAAATCCAGCTAAGTATGTAAGAATGGCAGCAGAATACAAGAGAGATGGACTAAAAAGAAACTCAGTCAAAGCAGCAAAAACTAAGTAAGCTTTTACACAAGTCTAGTATCAAACACTGGGAAAAGAAATGAACCTGGAAATCTACATCTTGTACAGAAATTACAAGGGTTCTTAGAGAAGTGTAGAAATGGATAATATCGTGTTTTAGGTTAGGTAGGGTATATCACACAAGAAAGAGATATTTGATTTCAGAACCTTCAAAATAATAAACAAACCTGTGAGTACTCAAATCCCAAGGCCAGATATAAGGTGCATAGAGTGAGTGAATATTCATACATATTCAAGTACTTGTAAAGATTCACAAGTCCAGCAACTAAACTTGTGCAAAGTAGAGGCATTAATTTGAACTCACTGGGTTTATGACAACTTGCATCAGACGTTATCTTTACTATATTTGATTGATATTGTTTAGATTAAGGATTATGGTTTTTTCCAATACAGAATGATGATTAATTAGGGCAGAGAACACATACCTATTACTTTTGCTTAATTTAGTGCAGAATTTCCATCATTTTTGATGGATACATGCTTGATAGATTAATTTCTTTCATATGTAGGCATATAGATGTGTGGATGGATGGGTAGATGTATATTTCTGTGTGCAGATGTGTGTGTTTTCATAAAGTAAAACAATACTTGTATTGCAATAGAAAGGTTCACATAACATGTTACATGTGAAAGTTACATACGAAAGTGGATATTATCTACGAATTATATTCAGCTCAATAAATGGGGCTCTGACAAAAAAATATAAATAAGTCCTTTTAAAATTTATCACTTTTCTTGTGGTATTTTTAGTTAAAATTTGAAAAAGTGTGATCATATTTGAAAACATATATTTTTCTTAGATGTTAAGTAGCATAGAAAATTTCTGTGGATTTTTTTCCTACTTAGAAAAAGGTAGTAATAATTTTTAAGAATAAATAATTCATAATAGTGAACATCTCTTTAATGCAAATGTACTGGAATCCTTTTTTTAAGGAGAATGCCAGGATTTGGTATTATGTATTTTTTATACATAGTCTCAATTTTTTTTTAATCAAGTCATATCTGAATTCAAAAACTACTTAAGTCTGAAGAAACTACAGTAAATTGATCTTACATTTCCCCTTTTTATGTATGATGGATATCAAGTTCAGCATCATAGGTTTTAGAAGTTCATTTTAAGTCAAGTACTTCACTGAAACTGTCAACCTGTTCAGGAATGAGTATTAGTTTACTCCGACTCCAGATTCTAGTAAACAAACATCAGACAACTTATGAATTGGAATAATTTTTATGTTCCTCTCAGTTCTCTCTGTGTAACATGTCCATATAAAACATCTAAAGCTTTAAGACATAGTAAAAGAAAATTAGTATTTCTCTAAAGAACTATGGACTGTTTATTTCTAAGGAATTATGGACTTTTAGTATATGTACTGCAGCTCCATATGTTGGGTTTAAGTTAGTAACTATTTATATGTTGCTTTTTTAAAAATTTAAAATGTAAGAACTAGCAGAAATGCTAGGATAATGACATTCACTCTCCCATAACTGTATGGCTCAGCTGGTAATTTTTTATGCATATTAGTTAGGGTTCCTAAGCATTTATCAGTTTCTTATCTCAATTTCTTATCTGTTCAATGTCATCCGAGCAACCCCCAAAAATTTTTTCACTGTTAGGCATTGGAATAGGTTGCCCATGGAGGCTGCAGATTCACCATCCCTGGAGGTGCTCAAGAGGTGTCCGGATCTGGTGCTGGGTGATGTGGTTTAGTGGTTTACGGGTCACAGTGGCAATTCCAGGTGGATGGTTGGACTGGATGATCTCAAAGGTCTCTTCCAATTTTGATGATTCTACGATCCTACAATTCTGTAATATTTATCAGGTTTTTATAGGAAGAACATATGTTTTCTAGTGGTGGTTATGCAATGTTTTGTCAACATTCATATGTTCATGGAGATTGTACAAATATCAGATAAGCAGTTTTGGTATGTCAGCACTTTTTCCCCTCCTAAATGCATATATACAGTTGTTTACACTCTACAGGTTAAATATGTGTTCCATATCCCCTTTGATATGCAGTAGAACACAGAACTAAAATGCATTGTCTTTTTATTATAGCTGTACAAATGATTTGGACTATTAGACAGTTAAAAACCTAATTGGTATAAAAAATTAAACAAAAAGAATCTTAGGCACTCCAGTTTTTTTGGTGTAACATCTACATTTTATCACATAAAATTTAGGCATTTAGTCTAGATTACTCACCCTCTCACCTCGAGGTAATGGGAATTCCATCTGCATGTTAAATATGTTTCACAAAACTTGGCATCCTTTGAGGTTGTTACTATTCAGACAATGAACCCTTAATAATAAATAGTGATATCACACCTGTTAAGCAATTTTAGAAAATTCATAGTGTCATGCCATTAAAACAAAGAGGAAGACAGACTTATCATAATTTTAAAAAGTAAGTCTATTATTATCCATTTACATGGAGTATGTTGGATTCCCAGGGATTTTCCACATGGTTGTTTTCTGTAAGTTCTAAATACAAATGTCTCTGATACTTATCACTGTCTCATCTTTATCAAGGATCACTTTATCATTGTATCAAAGACATTTGTAGAATTGAACTGCTGTTTAAACAAGTAGCAGTTACTAAATCCAGTTTTTCAAACAATGAGCTCAAGCACTAGGTAAAATAGATAATTAGTCTAAAGCTGCATTCATGTCTTATGTTAAGCTGGGTATGAAAACTCATTTTCCTAAAGTCACTACTAAAACCCATTTGTGATGGTTTTGGCTGGAATAGAATTAATTTCCTTCAGAGTAGCTGGTATGGGGCTGTGTTTTGGATTTGTGCTGGAAACAGTGTTAATAACAGGGATGTTTTAGTTATTGCTGAGCAGTGCTTAAACAGAGTCAAGGCCTTTTCTGCTTCTGACCCCACCCCACCAGCGAGGAGGCTGGGGGTGCACAAGGACTTGGGAGGGGACACAGTCAGGACAGGTGACACCAAATACCAAAGGGACATCCCATATCATATAGGGTCATGCTTAGCATATAAAGCTGGAGGAAGAAGAAGGAAGTGGGGTTGGAAGGTGTTTGTCTTCCCAAGTCATTTTTATATGTGAGGGAGCCCTGTTTTCCTGGAGATGGCTGAACATCTGTCTGCTGATGGGAAGTGGTGAATGAATTCCTTGTTTTGTTTTACTTCCATGCAAAATTTTTGCATTTAAACTGTCAACCTATTGAGTCTTCTCACTTTTCTCATCTCACTTTCTGATTCTCTCCCTCATCCCACTGGGATGCTGTGTGGGGCTCAGTTGCAGGCTGGGGTTAAACCACAACTATGTATTGATTTGCAAATGTTCCACCCTTCTTCCCAAGACTTGAAAATACCATTGACAGTAATATCAAAGCAGACTAAAACTTCTTCTCATTTTTAGTCCCTCAAGTACTTCAGAAGACAGAGTGGCGAGAACTATGAGGATGAGGCAGAAGATAGGTGCATTACCTGTGAGTAAAGGAGGAAATTTCTGTGTGGACCAGCAGAGCACAGGACAGTTTGCTTGTTTATTTTTAGAATGTTAGAAGATATTGGTTTCAAATTGACTAAATCTTTCTTTGTTCATGGATCATTGACTGGGTAGATTGTAACAGCTCCTTTGGAACCATTATGGTATGTCATTTCAATCCAGCCATTGAGAGTGTGTATTCAGCCTCTCCATTCCAACTCCACCAAAAATGTCATTGAAATCATTGCCTGTGTGCTGAGCATATTGTTTTTAAACTTTCATCTAATAGCTACTTATTTTGTTTTAAATATCATAAGCAGTTAGAACATGCTGTAAATGAACTGTTAAAAAGGTATGTTCTAAAAACTAAAATAACAGTATAATAAAAAAATCCCTCTACAAGTAAAACAAAAATCATCTAGCAACCTTTTTAAAATCCTATTAATTAAAAAATAATAATAAAAAGTTATTACCAAAGTAGAAGCACATCCTCAGACTTTGCCATGATTTGTGGGTGTGGAGCTGGTTGTCATTAGCATGCTGAGCACATTGTAGCTCTGTACTGTTTCCTAAACCTGCAAATAAAGTCATGATCAGATTCAACAGAGGAAGCTTAAAGTACATGAGAGAGGCCTTCGAGTTGATAAGCATTTGGGAAATCTTAAAAAAAAGGAACTGAACAACATTTCAGGTAGAAATAATGGCCCACTTCAAAACAGTGAAGGTTGTCCTTCAAAGAAAATATTTCAGTCTAAAATAGGGAAACAATATTTGTAGATCATATTGCATGTAATGATCATTTCCAATTTCAGATTTCAGGTTTCTCTTTTAAAATATCTATTTCAGCAAAACTTTCTAAGGGAAACTGGTCTAAGTTATATCACAGGCTAGCAAATTTCCTGTTCCATCAGAAAAATCAATTACAGTCCAGAATTTTAATTAATATTCTCAAGTGTCAGCATATATTATTTTAAGATACTTTCATGGCGATTGGGTTCAAATCCTTTTTCCCCTCCTAATAAAAAAGACACGAAGGAAAGAGCATTTAACACCAGAAAATACATAGTAATTGTCTTGTCCTGCATGTGTTGATTCTTCAGCTTCAGGTAGATTCTGGTTTCTAACTAACAAATATATGCAGTACCACAAGAGACCATGAAATTATGTTTTATATTGTGAATGAAAGTTTTCTCACAATGTAGGACAGCAAATCATGGAATCATAGAATGGCTTGGGTTGGAAGGGACCTTAAAAATCATATACTTCCAAACCCCTTGCCATAGACAGGGACACTTTCCATTAGACCAGGTTACTCAGAGCTCCATCCAACCTGGCCTTAAACACTTCCACTCAGGGATAAGGCAGCCACAACATCTCTGGGCAACCTGTTCCAGCATCTCACCAAGTTCACAGTAAGGAATTTTCTTCCTAATATCTAGTCTAAACATACTTTCTTTCCCTGTAAAGCCATTTCCCTTTTTCCTATTACTACCCGCCCTTGTAAAAAGTCCCTCTCCAGCTTTCTTGTTGGCCCCATTTAGGTACTGAAAGGCCTCAATTAGGTCACCCCAAAGCCTTTTCTTCTCCAGGCCAAATAACCCCAACTCTCTCAGCCTTTCCTCACTCCAGCCCTATTATCTTTGTTGTCCTGCTACGGAGTTGTTCTAACATGTCCATGTTCTTATGTTGCGGGCCCCAGAAATGGATGCAGAACTACAGGTGGGGTCTCACCAGAGTGGAGTAGAGGGACAGAATCACCTCCCTCAACCTGCTGGCCACGCTGCTCTTGAGGCAGCCCAGGTTGCGTTTGTCTTTCTGAACAACCAGTGCACATTGCTGGCTCATGCTGAGCTTCTCATCAACCAACACACCCAAGTCCTTCTCCTCAGACCTGCTCTAAATCCATTCTCCACCTAGCGTGCAGTTGTTCTTGGAATATCCCCAATCCACATGCAGGACCTTGTACTCGACTTTGTTGAACTTCATGAAATTCACACAAGCCTATCTCTCAAGGCTGTCAAGGTCCCTCTGGATGCTATCCCTTTCCTCCAGAGTGTCAGCCACACCACTCAGCTCAGCATTGTCGGCAAACTTGCTCAGGGTGCTCCCCCCCGTCCATGCCACCAAAGAAGATGACAGAAAGTCCCAGTACCAAAGCCAACGCCTGAGAAATGACACTTTTCACTGATCTCTACTGGGACATCAAGCCATTAACCTCAAGTCTTTGAGTATGACCTTCCAGCCAGTTCCTTAAGACTGAATGTATTGTCTTCAATGAGGCTGAAAGAGAGATTTAGGGAAAAAGATATGATTTCGAATTTCACAGGTTTTGAAAAACAAAGTACCTCACCCAAAACAATTCAAATTCAGCTTTGAAATAGTTCATAATTTCCATCAGCTGTCTCCCCTTTTTATACCCCACAAGAATTGATTTTGTGATGTGGTTCTGAACTGCATATTTACAAAAGAATCATGTATTTTTATACTGATTGAGGAAAAAGCTTGTAACAGAAAAAAGCTGAGGCAAAAACCAGCAAGTGGCATAAGTGTTGTATGACCTCTCTGCTTCCTCTCTTCCTCTTGAACTTCCAACCCCTGCAGTCTTTTACTGAACAAAGGCAACCCCATTAGACTCATATTCAAAAGGGTTAACAGTGTACAAAATGTTATGCCTCCCAAAAAATCCCCAAAAACCAAAACTGCAGGGCTTTTACTTGTCTACAATTTAGAACATCATAAATGTGGCTGCTTTTCTGAAGCTGTTACAGATAAAACTCCCAATATTCCTTTGAGAGTAGTGCATTATTTCTGCTAGGTCTTAGAGCAGAAGCCCAGAGTCATTTATCATCTCTGAATATGACATCTCTCTGACCAACAAGTCACTTAACAAAATCTTCCAGCTGGTCGGCAGTAGTATATGCAAAGAGAGCAGCAAATCCCAGGAGGGGAACAGATCCTTTCCTCCCCCTTTTCTCTTGTCTAAGGAGCATAGATTGCCTGGAAAATAGTCTTCAGGCATCTGTAATTGAATGTGAGATGAACTTCCACAAGCCTTAATGAGGAGTAATATTACTGCCCAGGCAGCAGAAGTTAGTGCTCTGCTCCATGTCCCAAAATATTTCATTAATATTAACCAAGGTTTCCTATTCTCCCCAGGCAACAATGCTGTAGCAGGGAAGAAAGATGCAAATAACTCTCACAGTCACCCAACTAATCACTGGAATAACGAGTGCAGGAATAATGAGTACATGGAAGTGATGTTTGTCAGGTGAGGGAAATAGGTCTTTTCCACCAGGAAAAAAGGTTTTGTTACTGTAGTTACATGTAAAATCCTTTTGTGCAGTATTTTAGCATTGAAAGTCTACTTTTCTATTGTTGGCTTTTGCACTTTTATGAAGAAAAATAATTCCAAATAGCAAGAAGACATTATTATTACAAATTTTGCATTAGAGGGTATAAACAATAAGAAAATCCTTTGTCATGGCCTGCCGAAGTATTCTGTTCCATGACAGATTATAACAATTTCAAAATTAAATTTGATTGTAAATATAAATACATATAAAGATGACAGAAGTGCCATGAAGACTGTTTTGAAGGGTAACTGAGCTCTCAAGGGCAGCAGAAGACAGTAATTTCTAATGTAGCTGTGCAACTTGTTCAACATGAGGCTAAGATATCCTTAAGCTTGTAGAGCCCAAGTACAAAAGTACCATATCTGATTCATGCTATCTTTTGAATAGCTCCAGTCTAACCTTTGTGTGGAACAACATGGATGAAAATGAAAAGGCCCAGCATGAGACCTATCCATAGCATATGGCTGTATGGGAAGTATATATCGTTTGTAAAGGGAATGTGGGCATACATCATCAAAATCTGAGTATAATAGACTAATGTTTACTTCATTCTAGTCATAGACAGCTTATTTTCTTTGGTATTGTTACCTAATAACTTACACTATTCCAGAAGACTTCAAAAAGCTCTCTGGAGTCCCATATGTAAGGATTAAAAAAATTATTTAATTTTACCCAGTTTGCTTGCCTTGGAGAAAGGAAATGGTGACCCTGCACAGTAGCTGGCCTGATTCATAGAATATTTCCAAACTTGGGGGCTTCTAGGTCATTGTGAAGTTTGGCAATACTTTATGAAGATTGGTAACAAGCTATACACTCCTACCCACAAGTCCCATCTTCCAGGAGAACATACTGGGTTTGCAAATAAGGAGAAAGGAAAGAATTTATTACCAAAATATTCTTCAAAATGGATTAGCAGGTATGTTAGATATGTTGCCAGTTACTGCAGGCCCAGAGGATAAAGCTAAGAGACTCTTGGGTAGAGAAGGAACAGCAAGAGACTCCACTAATTTTGCGTCTCATTCAGAAGCGGTTGTGTGTCTCCCACTGCTGTGACTGTCTCCCAATTTCGCTTTGACTCTCCAATTCCTTCTTCCTTCTGCATACCCCTTCAATTCCTTCTCTTTGTCATGTCCTAGACATATTTTCATCATTGCATCTCCAGTCAATTTATAGGAGCTACCTGGCAGCACATCACCCTTGCACTATTAATTTCTTACCTCCTCCAATCTTTGCAGTGTATGTCTGAAAACTTTCCTACTGGAATATATATATAAAAAAATTGTTAAAAGACAGACACCTACACATTAGAAAGGATAAATATATGTGAATTAAAGGACATAATTTTTAGCTTAAAAATATATACATTAGCGACTTGGTCACTGCAATGCTGTTGTAATGCCTAACCACTAGTATCTTCCCTCAGCATCTGAATCACCAGCCTTGAGTCACATGCAGAGGCATGAAGCCTGTAGCAACTAGGAAAAAACAGTGCTGTGCTGGAAGTCAAGACCAAGGAAAATTGTAAAGGAAAATTAGGCTTCTCTCTTCCCCTAGCGGTACTTCTTTCTCCCTCATCCTATATTTTTAACACAGAACCAAAAAAATACATTGTCTGGCTCATTCCTTTAAAGAGCCTCTCACCTGGGGAAGGGACTGGAAGGTTGGGACACTACCTCTCTTCTCCACATAAAGCTATGTACAAAGTTCAGTATAAAACTTGCTCAGGTTATGCTCTCTTTCTGCAAGGCAAAACAGCTCAGTTTTCAGCAGGCCTGCAAATGTTCCAGTTCCTGAGTAGGCTGTTATGTGGAGATTGAACTACTCTCCAGAGAGTAAGGAAATACAGATTTATTTGCATATAAGACTTCAGCCATGAAAAATTTTTATTTTTTTCCTCGTCCCTTCATTCAGATTATAGGTTGAATATTTCTTCCTCTCTGATTAAACTAGCATCCTTGCCCTGTTTCATCCCAAAAAATCTTTGCTCTATTCTGAACATAAGATGAAACTGTTTCTCCAACACCCTTAACAGCTTTTAATCTATTATTTATTATTAAACCACATAATTTTATTATTTATAGCTTTTCTTGTAAAGTGTCTTGGGATGCATTTTTATGAAGTGCTATGCAAAATAAAATTGTATTGCACTAAAGAACAGTTCTCATTTATTTTTTAATAATTATTTGATCTTGCCTTGATTTACTGAGTCACTAAGGCATCTTATTCCTGATGATTTAAGAGATGCTGTGAAGTTAAAACTCATATAAACTCAGATCCTCAGCTAATGTAATCGGCAAAGTTCCAATGCAATCAATGGAGGTCTGCCAATTCACACTAGTTCTGTCCTACCATAGTTTGTAAAAATCTCTCCCCATCTATGTTTTAAATGACCTTTTAGATGCCAAATAATTTCTTTTAATCTACATTGCTTGTCACTATATAGAGTTTATTTTTTCCATTTCATCTTACTTAGACAGGTAAATCAGACTGGTTTATTTCTAAAAGGCTTTCAGTTCTGCCTCTGATATAATATTACAGTTTTGAAAGGTTTTTCACTGCTAACTCTGCAGGGAAATGCAATAAAATTGAAGCTATATATTTTGCAAATTTTATGGAAATGTTTTTGTCAAACCATAGTCACCAAGAACTTCCTTAATAATATAACATTTTAGTGATCATTCCCAAATACTGTCAGAAGAATATAAAATAATATATACCTATGACAATCTAAATTTTTAAGTGAATCAATGATTTTAGGTGCCTCCACTTTCAAACACACAATTGAGAAATCACGGGGACACTTGAATCATCAGGATTCTGAAAAGTCACATAAATGGTGCATACAAGGAGACACTCTTCAAGTGAGAAAAAATACAGTAAGAAAGCCCTTTTTCTGCGTATGAAAAACAAAGTAGGCACTATTTTATATTTTTCCACCTAACCTGTTTTTACGTTTTTTTTATTAATATTGACAGGAAGTTGTTACTAGTAGACATGGAAGAACAGAAATCCTAAGACTATCCAGTGATGTGAAATATAGTGTTGCATCTTGATAATCTACATAACTTCTCCAGCAATGCTCTTCATATCTCCCGCTTCAGTATTAAGCCTTCACTTTCAGTAGCATCCCTAATTTCATCCTCTCTGTCTGACTGCCTACTTATAATTTCAAATTCTATTATTTTAATTGTTCCCATGGATCACAAGTGTACAATTTACTTCCAGAATATGTGGTGGTTTGGCTCTGGCTGGATACCAGGTACTCACCAAACTTGCTCTATCATTCTTCTCCTCAGCAGGACAGAGAAGAGAAAATATAGTGAAAGCCTAGTGAATCAAGAGAAGGAAAGAGGAGATCACTCACCAACTGCTGTCAAAGGTAAAACAGATGAAACTTGGGGAAAATTATTTGTTACCAATAAAATCAGAGTAGGGCAATGAGAAATAAAATCAAACCTCAAAGCTACTTTTCCCCCACCTGCCCTGATTTACTCTACCTCCTCCCCATTTCATCAGCACAAAGGGACAGTGTAGAAGCCCAGAAGATAAGGGGTTAATGTGTATGTCTCAATACAATAGCTGGACAGCCATGGAGCCAACCAAAGACTGTTGGTAAGAACACGCTGTAAGAAACAACTGGATGTGGCTGTAGAAGAGGGCCATATGGAGGTAGGGAAGCATTTTTCTGGGACAAATATTCTTGTTCTGGCTCCTGGAGATAAGCACAACACAGTACAACTCAAGCACAGCAATGAAGTTGAAAAGCAGACATGGACTTTTGAGCAGAGACTGACCCAGTAGGGGGGAAATCAAGACCACCAAAGATCCCCAAAGCCCTCCAACTCATTTCCAGAAAGGCCTGGAACGAACTGTGCATGATAACTAATTTGCATAGAAAATGAGAAAATTAGCTTCAGGGTGGAGGAACTTATCTATAAAAAGGCACCCTCACAAAGCCTGGGCAGCCCCCCCAGGACCCTGGATCAGTGGATCAGTGGAACAGCTGGATCAGTGCTGGAGCCAGAACTGGCCTTCTTCCTTTGCCTTTGCCTTTGCCTTTCCTTTTCTTTCGTTTCCTTTCCTTCTCTTCTCCCTCTCTTTGGTCTCTCTCTTTCTTCTCTTGCACCCTACCCCTTATTTAAAACCCACCACCATGCATTTATACTATAAGATAAGGAAATAACTTACCAAATTAACATTCCATGCCAAGTGCATCATTTACTAATACGATTTTGTAAGTTTTTGCAAAGGCCTTTTTACTTTCATTTTTTCCATTCCTTCCCACTGCTTCAGCATGGGTCTCTTCCACAGGGTGCTCTCCTTCAGGAACAGACTGCTCAGGCATGGTTCCCTCATGGGGTCACAAGTCCTGACCAGTCTGCTCCAGCACAGACTTCCCACAGGATCACAACTTCCTTTGGGCATCCACCTGTTCAGTGGGTAGTACTCCATGGGTTGTCTCACTATTGTCTTCACCATGGGCAGCAGAGGAATCTCTGCACTGGTGCCTAGAGCATCTCCTCCCCCTCCTTCTTCACTGACCTTGGTGTCTGAAGAGCTGTTTTGCTTATATATTCTCACTCCTCACTTCTGTTGTGGTTGCACAGGTTTTTTTCCCCGCTTCCTAAATATGTTATCCCAGAGGCACTACCACTGTCGCTGGTGAGCTCAGCCTTGGTCGGCAGTGGGTCCTTCTAAAAGGCAGCTGACATTGGCTCTATCAGATATACAGAAAGCCTCTAGCAGCTTCTCACAGAAGACAACCCTGTAGCTCCTCTGCTAACAAAATCTTGCTATGTAAGTAAAAATTCCTTATTAATTAAGTTGCTTCCTGGTTAGCATTATTTTCAGACTTTTTACTACACTGAATTACCGCAGTCAAATATAATGGAAGCTGGTGTTTCAATTTAATATAAGGCAAGAAAGAAACTAAATTGTACCATATATCTTCAGACTAGCATTAATACAAAGATGTAAAAGCTGCTTACTTAATTGAAGGCATATTGTTGCCTTAAATATTGTCATGGTTTGGACCAACCTGGAAACTAAGCTCCACACAGCTGGGTGTTCATGTCCCTGTTGTGGGATGACGGAGACATCAGAAGGGTAAAGTGAAAAAACTCATGGGTTGAGATAAAGAAAGTTTAACAGGTAAAGCTAAAGCCGTGCATACAAGCAGAACAAAACAGGGAATTCATTCACCATTTCCCATGGGCAGGAAGGCATTCAGCCATCTCCAGGAAAACAGGGTTCCATCACTGTCCTGGTTAAGCAGAAAGGGTGTGGAGCTTTTAATGCTGTTTATTCCACCCATGTCATTGCTGGAGGGCCTGGTTTTGGCAGGAAAAACTGGGGCCAGAAACGGGAAGCTTGTCACTGAAACGGAGTGGATTATCCCCTCAAACCCCAGTGAACTTGGGCCCTTCTGCTGCCTGCTGGCTTTTTTCTCTCTTCCCATTTTTCCTCCAGAGCACTGCTATGGAGTTACGAAGTTGAAGCAGACAGCTCTGAGTGGCAGAGACTGGAGGCGGCAGTTCAAGTAATTGCAGAGGACTGAGCTCAGCCAGGAGCTTTGGATGAACCTTTATTTGGATGAACTAGCTTATAGGTTTTGTTTTGTCTCAGCTTTCCATTGGTTTTGGGCCAGGGAAGTGGGTGGGGGAAAACGTTAAGCCACAGAAGCTCTCCCCACCATATTGCCTCTGTTTGGAGACCACACTGGGCACTGTCTTAAAGAAGTGTTTTGCTCTGTTCCCTCTCTGTTTTGCTCTGGTGAGTGCCCTTTTGTGGGTAGGACACCTTCTTTGTCTATACTTTTTGCTATGGTTTGTGTACTTACTGCTGTGGTTATTGTGATTTTAGTAAATTTTTATTTTCAATTTATAAAGTCTCCTCAATACCCCTCCATTATCAGAAGGGACAGGGGGAAGGGAGTAGCATATTTGGAGTTTATTTCCTAGTTTGTTGCTAAAACCAGCAAAATCACACGTAACAATGACTTGGGAAGTCAAACAAATGTCATCGCTCTGAATGTTCTCCCTTTCCTTCTTCTCCCTCCAGCTTTATGTGATGAATATGACCCCATATGGTATGGGATGGCTCTTTGGTATTTGGGGTCACCTGTCCTGGCTGTGTCCCCTCCCAAGTCCTTGTGCACCCTCAGACTCCTCATTGGTGGCGTGAGGAGCCGAAAAGGCCTCGACACTGTTCTTGCAATAATGAAAACACCCCTGTGTTATCAACACTGTTTCCAGCACAAATCCAAAATTTAACCCCCTTCTAGATACTGTGAAGAAAATCAACTCTACCCCAGTCAAAACCAGCACAAATGGTTGTTATTTTTCCATAGAATTGTAAAAAATATTTTGACAATTTTAACAAATTACTTCTGGGGGTTGATTTTTTTTAAAATAAGACTAATCTTCAGTTGGAAATGTTATCAATACTGAATTTTTTATTTTATTGCTTTTGTGGGAATGATTAGTTACTGGTACTATTTTGACAAGCTCTTTTAATTGGCTAATATAAGATGTAAAAGTCTGGTAAAAATCTAAGTAGATCATTTTTCAAGTAAGAAAACCAGCAGACAGCAGAAACATAAATGAAGCCAGGAGCTCCTTTGGGTCTTACAAATTCAGCAAGAAAGAAATATTTTGACTTTTCATACTTTTCCTCGTTTCAGCTGGAATAGAGTTAATTTTCCTTCTAGTAGCTAGTACAGTGATGTGTTTTGAATTCAGTATGAGAATAATGTTGATAAAACACTGATGTTTTGGTTTTTGCAGAGTACTGCTTGCTATAAAGGAAGAACTTTTCAGTGTCTCATGCTCTGCCAGTGAAGAAGTGCAGATGAAGCCAGGATGGAGCACAGCCAGGACTTGAACAAGCCAAAGGGCTATTCCATACTGCAGAACATCATGTTCAGTATATAAACTGTGGGGAGTTGGCCAGGAAAGACCAATCACTGTTCAGGGACATCGGTCAGAGGGTGGTGAGCAATTCTATTGTGCATCACTTGTTTTTCTTGGGGTTTATTTCTCTCTCTCTTTTTTTTTTTTAACTGTTCTTATCTTAGCTCACAGGTTTTACCTTTTTCCCGTTGACCTCCCCATCCCACTAGGGTAGGCGAGTGACAGATCTACTGCTTGGTACTTAGATAATGGATGGAGTTGAGTCATGAACACATTTTACTCCATAGTATACTTAGTGCATTTGAGAATGATATTAAACTTAAAACTGTGAGCAATCCTAGTCATAAAGAAACTGGGTGAACCACTAATATGGTACATTTCAGAAACTAGTAGATATTAATGGCTGAGCTAGTCACCCCAGGGTCCCTTACAGTAAAAGAAAAGAAATAGGTACTGCTGGCATGCACTTCAACTAATCAAAAGCAGAAGTCTGAAATGGATCAAAAATTCCATTCACAACTGAAGATCTTGGGGTGACTAGCTCAGCTTTAGCATCCAAGAGTAAATATCTAGGGCATGATACAGTTCAAGATTAAAACACTTGTATTTAGGTTTCTATGTTAAAGTGTCTAAAGACAGATGAGCTGTCAAGGCTTACAGCATAGACAATGGAGATCTAGTAAGTGAGGTTGATGGATTCAAGATCTAATTAGTCATATTATATTTGCTTTAGGATCCCTTTCACAGTGAGCCAACTGCTCTCCACACTCTATTGGCTAAGTCTTTACTGTCTGATATGAAAGCTTAGTTAACTAAGATATGACTACCCACAATCACACAGGTACTTACATATTCAGTACTTTGCCTCAGATTGTATTTTGCACCTTGGAATAAGGTTCAGTTACCTAAAGATGGATGTTTCATGTCATTAAAGCACCCTCAAATACACATGTTGCTGCTGTTCTGGGGTTGCAAGATGTAACACAGGACTTGTGGAGGACTGTGTCCTTTGAGAGCAGCAGCTGGAAGCCAGGAAGATACCCAGTGGCATCTCAAGTAACACTAGACATTTGGCTTTAGGCAAACTTAACCACATGATAAATCTCTGTTTATTATTGATGTCCATATATTGCTGGATGAGGACTTCTGAAATCAACTAGTATGACTTCCCTGATGAGAAATCTGAGTCTCAGTGGGTCTAGCCTAGGCTATGGAAAGGGCTCAGAAGTGACCCTTCACTATTATAAAAATGGTTTTGTGTGTACATATATATATATATATATAAACTTAGTCTAAGCTTCTGCTGTCTGTGTACACAAGACTGAAAAAAATGAGTAACTGTAAATTAGAGCTGTGTGAGGCAGCCACACACACAAAACCCAGCATATTAGGGAGTTTTTCTCCTCATGTATATCATAGCATATCATTTCCATATTTGAAAGGAGTTCATATCTCATCAACCAAGTCAAATATATTTTAGCTCTTCAGCCTCTAGAGATGCAGCTAATTATCATTTCTAGAGGGGCTTAATAATGGAAAATCAAATAAAACTTGCACTGCTAGTATATTTCAGAATTTTGTGTACAAAATTCATAGTGGACTGGCACAGAGTCAATTGTTGGGCTGCACAAACAAAGTGTCCAGTTACATTGGGTACCAGGCAGGAACTTTTCACTCTACAGCTGTTTCTGCCTTTTCCTGAAGTTCCGAAGAAAGATTAACAGATTTACAAGGATTTTAAGGGGTTTCTGTACAGGAGCATAACTTTGAAAGTAATCTTGAAGCATGTATATATATATAACATAGCCAAAGTAACTTAGAAACTTGGAGCTAAGCACAGTCTATGATGGCATCTAAAACTGTGATACATAAAAATGTAAAAATGAATGTCCTTTCCCTGAAGTTGTGAATCTGCAGAAAACATGGATGAGTGCTTCTTGTCAAGTTTTGCCTCTACCTGTTCTGATTTCCATGGATCAAATAATTCTGTTTCAATATTCCCTACAAAAAAACCCCAACAAGATGAAGCCCTTGCAGACATGATTGCTAACTTTCAACGAGATAACCCAGGTATCAATTACTGTAAATATAGCAAAATAAAATGAAATTTGACAGACTTTTAGTGGGACTCTGTTGGATCACCAACTCTGTTGGTGTTCTGGTGGGGTGCTATGACCTCCCGAACTGACTCCAACAGAAAGTCACTCGGCAGGCACTGCATGCACACACACACACACACACACACACACACCCCGGAGAGCTTCTTCGACAGATCGACAGCAAAGAGGCAGGAAGGGTCTTTGTGTGGAATTCCACATCAGAGATTTATTTCAGCCCTGCGTGTGAAGAGCAGCCAGGGACAAAAGACATCGGGAGATGGCGGGTCCCAGCCTATACACGGGGGCGGGGAAAGCCTCAGGGACAGGGGCGGTGCATAGGCGGGACTGGGGGACGGGAGCCAATGGGAAAATGTGAGGGAGTGGCAGGGAACAAGGTCCAATGGGAGAGTGAGGAAGGGAGAATTTTCTAGGGAAGGAACAGATAAGGTATAAGGGGGCGGGGAGGCCAACTGGGGAAGCAGAACTGGGATACATTTCCGTAACAGAACAGGGCATTCTGGGAGAGGTCTTTTTTGTCACCTTAACCTGGGAAGCTCTCTCGGGGTTTGTCCCTTTAGGGGACTCTCTCATTCCCTGATTGGGATATTCACTGGCTCCCCCAGGGCTCATTTGTTTTTTAGGTAACTATCTCATGATGAGTTCTTTGCTACTAGACAAGACTATAACTAGTACATGAACCAATTAAAAAAACTAACTCAACATATATACAGAAGATTCAGTCACAAATTTGACTGGATTATAGAATCATAGAATACTTTGGGTTGGAAAGGACCTTTAAAGGTCATGTAGCCCATCAATATACTTTTAATTTTTTCCACTAAATGTGCTCCACTTTGCATGAAGCAATTAAATAATCTTTCAGCCACATAAATAGAGCAAATGTGAATTATTTCTTATTTCTTTAGAACAGCCAGCTGGCAGACAGAGGCATGGGTCCCAGTCTCTGCCACATGGACAGCCTAGGCAGTGGGAAGGCTGTTTTGTGGACAGGATAGAGGCAAACACCAGAGTGCTCAGAATTTAGCATCTAGCTATCCAGTTTGGCATTGTTTAGATGTAGAGAGCACCTCAGTGATAATTTTAAAGTTCTAACTTCTGGAATTAAAAGTTTAATCTGTACCACATAGGTACATCCACCTCTCTTCCCCCTTTCCCCCTCTCTCTGTCTAAACTATTTAAAAAGTAAAATTTCTCATTTAGTCAGTCTTCATCACATTCATAGATATTACCACTGTAGCTAATAATAGTAAGACTTGCATTTCTCTCTGATAGAACTCTAAGCACAAAGACATAAATTTGGCATAAAGTGACCCCAAGGATCTCTGCGGCCTGAAATCCTAAAACAATTTTGTAAAAAAAAAAGACTGTCTACCAATTCGTAATTTTTGATTAAAGCAGAAGCTATAAAGAGGTACAGGTGGAAGCAGCATTAACACAAAAATAGTTCAGTCCAATCAATTCCCTTGCTGTGAACGTAAAATAAATTCATGACAAGATGCTTGCTACCAAAGTGTCTCTGAAACTGACTAAATATGTCAACTAAACAAACAAAGCTATCTGTAAGGAGTAATTTAAAGTTTATTACTTAAGGGAAACAATGTAAGGAGCAAAGGGCCACTGTCTGCCTTCAGTGATATCAGAATAAAGCCAGAGTAGTTATGTTAACTTTATGGGTGCTACAACTCTATTGAACTAATAACTACACTCTTCATTTCCTTATTCCAGAAATTCAAGCAATACTTTAATGTATGCCACTTGGAGTACATTGGCACTCCCTCAGAGGTCCTTTCCAGAAATACCCCTTTTCACCCTGGAAGACTGAACTACTTCAAGAGCTCCGAGTCTGCCCATCTGTGATCCAGAGATGGCATGAGCTTGCACCCTATTTCACGCATGGTCCACCTTCAAAAAAAGTGAAGTAGTTATAGTCATAGTAGAGACAGGATGGATGACATTAAAGTATAGCTCCCAGTCCTGTAGGCAGGACATGATATTTTTGTGTCCCTCACAAAAAAGAAACCATATATGGTTTCAACAATGATTTTTCCAGCTATTTTCCGAAGTTTTAATAAGAAGGGGACACTGCCTCTCCCACTAACTTTCTTCAAAAAGGTATTTTTCCAGACAAAAAGTATAAAATTTCTTTTTCCAAGTCATTTGTACATCAAACAACTGAGTAGGTAAAATATTATGTTTACTTTGGTAGAAAATTGTTTATGAATCAAAGGAAAACTTGTTCAGAAATTTCTCAGTCTTTGGTGTAGATTTACAATCCTCTGATAACAAGGAATAACAAAGCTAACAGACAAAAGTTTAATTACAACAACACTGCATCCTCGTCCCACATATTTCACTAAGGACGATAATTGAAACAGTGTTTACTTTGCTCTCACTATAATTGCATTTCTAAATCCCAAGGAGCCACAGTCATTTGGTTTGTGAAGATGTGCTTTAATACCAAGACAATGTAATGTCAGAAAATGGAATAATAAATATGACTTTAGATGGATAAGCCATGGTCAAAGAGCTGCACAATCCCAGGTTTAGCCTGAGTACTACCAAAAAAAAACCCTCTGCTGAAACTAAAAGAAATATAGTTTTCTCAATTCTCTGATGGTAATGCAACTGATTCCACCAACAGCTTATTTTAAGGACAAGTTATGTACCATGGTATGACAGTAGAGCATATTCTTTGCAATTTTGACATAAAGTCTTTTGTTAATAATATGTTTTACACAATTTTGTGTTCCTAAAAACCTCAGATTCCAACACCACTATCATTTTGAAGACATTTGTAGATAAAAGCAATGCCATTTGCCAATGCTAATTCAAGGATTTTTCTATTAAGATGTTAATAAAAAATATATGTAGACAACATTTATGATTACAAAAATGCATGCCCTGTTTGCAGAGGCTTTGAGAAGGTGGTATATAAGTATATAAAATTTAGAACTCTGTGGGGTTTTGGATCCTCAGTCTATTACACATTTGATGCTTTGGAATCCAATTGCTGCCTCACTTTCTTCAGCAAGACATGATGGAACAAGATTTATTCCCAAAAGTTCATTGCAACTTTCCTATAAAGTATTTCTTAAAGGCTGGCTTTTGAAAAATGAAAGAGCTAGTTATGAAATGGTGACTTTCAAACACTGATGACTATAATACTCAATGGAAAGCTGTTTTTCTAAGACCTCTTAATCATAATTACCCTAGGGTTGCAGATGTAGTCCTACTCTCAAGTGTCAAAATTTTGTTGACATGTGATGGGAATCTAATCAGGTTCTAAATCTGCTGCTTAGGAGATTGGCTGAGTCGAAGAAACAGTTTTATGGAAAAGAAAACAGAGCAAAGGCATTTTCAGAGACTTAAAATGTTGCCTTTCGGCATGGCACATTTTGTACTGGTTTCTGAAGGGAACTGAATCTCTGGTAAATAAAATAGATAATTCTTAAATAAGAGTGACAAATTCATGCACGGATGAAGCTTAAAAGGGAGAGAACTATAGTTCTTTTCTCAATAGCTTTCTGACTGTCTCCCATATGGTTCTCTTTATGCTCATTCCCTTTTTCTTCCTTTTCAGTTCAGCTAGAAGATGAACCCTCAAACAAAAATCCTTCTGTTCAGATTTTTTAGATAGTAATTTTCATCCCTCAATTTTTTTCCTTTTAACAAAAAATATTACATTACAGGCATTCTGGCTTCTGAAGAAGCCAAAATATCAGTGAACATATGTTATACAGTACGTTTAACTCAGTGTTTCTTAAAATAAGTTGAAGTTTTTTGCTTTTTCTTCTGTAAAAATCTTTCAAATATTCAGTGTTTCCAGATTTTTTGATTGTATAAAGAGCAAATCATGTACTTACCACGTTATTCTTGCAGAAGTGGTTTAATCTTTACATTTATAAGGAAC
Source organism: Gymnorhina tibicen (assembly GCA_013399875.1). Taxonomy (NCBI): domain Eukaryota; kingdom Metazoa; phylum Chordata; class Aves; order Passeriformes; family Artamidae; genus Gymnorhina; species Gymnorhina tibicen. Next base: position 641,159 of record VXAZ01000788.1, read on the forward strand.
CTTAGAGCAAAAAGGAAGTAAACATGAAAAGGTGAAGGAGCTGGAATATCTTGTGTTTTGTTTGTTTTTCCTCATGACAAATTAAAAAAGAGAGTAGTATAAACTGAAACAATGCATATTCATGTTTGCCGATGTGCTACCAAAATAAGTAATGCATACGATAAATATACTTTAATTCTGTAAATTTATTAATTCACAACAACTTAAATGTCTTCCCATTGCTGCTTAAGAAATATTAGAGTAGATGTTAAGTTTAAAGAGGAAGAAAGAGAAGACCAATCTGGCAGTGAACTAATATTTTCAGATGTTATTTTCCAGTAAAGAAACATTATTTCTTTATGAGATGCTATTTTTATTGTTTTCCCTCCATGTGCATTCTGTCTGTTAGACAGATACATGCACATATGTGCTTACAAAGTTGGTTCATCAGGTCACAAGTTCTAAATTTCCTGAGTATATCAGCAGGAGTTAGGAGTGTTAAAGCACAGGAGTTTTGTGTTAAGAGGTGAGGAAAATGCTATTAAAAAAAATGCGGATAGGAGGGGAGGGGCAACCTTATGGTGATCTTTCAGTACATAAAGGGGACCTACAAGAAAAATAGGGAAAAATTTGCAATAAATTATATTAATTAATATCTTCCCCAAATCAAGCCTGTTTTGCCTGTGACGGAAACTGGTGAGTGATCTTTCCCTGTCCTTACCTCAGGCCATGAGCCTTTTGTTATATTTTCTCTCCCCTATCCAGCTGACATGGGGAGTGATGGAGTGGTGTTGGTGGGCACCTGGCGTCCAGCCAGGGATAACCCACCACACAGGCACTTGATCAACTGATACTAAGCCTTCATTAGTAGTGGTTCAAATTTGCATAAATTTGATTCCTTGTGTTCAATGACAATAAAATATTTCCAGAATACAAATTTCAGATGACAATATTTTTCACTCCTAATGTATTGCCATTAAATTAAATCCATAATGGAATGGAATATTAACTCTGCTACCAAATCAAAGTGAAAAGGGTCCAGAAAACAAAAAGGGTATGAAGATGGAAGACTGACAGTTTTGATAGCCTGAGTGATGTATATTTTATTCTGAAGACACTGCTTGCAATATCACCTGGAAGTAATAGAAAATTATTCTCAAAATAGGAAGTGCGTGTAGTATAATTCAGTGCAAATTTTGTGATTTTATTACGTTGTCCTGTACTTCAGGAACTGTGCTAATGAAATGAATGGAATTATTCACCTAACCAAAGTGTAGCTTAGCTCATAATACATACTCCTCTGGCAGTCTGAACTATTAAGCAGATTTAAAAAGAAAAAGAAAAATAAAATCGTTAATATACTCTATATATCAACTACACTGTTATCCAAGAAGGCATCACAAAGTACTTTGAAATAGTTGTTCCTTTACCAAAAACCGTCCAAGTATTTATAAAAATACTAAGTATTACTTCAGCAGTATTAATTTCACCCCATTTCCCCCGACCTTGAGAAATGTGTTTGAATTCTTGTCTAATAGGGTCATAATTCTGCATCCACGTGCATTGAAAGTTTAGATTACAAGTGTATAGTTGTATTATGGACAAGGAGATAGTAACAAATTTCAGAAGGTTCTGAGGTTTAGTTAAAAATTGAGTTTTGCAAGCATTTTCCATTTCCACACTTCCATCTGACGTGTAACTGACTGTTTGCTCTCTACAACTACAAGTAGGAAGTATATCAGGCTACAGGAGGACTATCAATAACTGGTTTTTAGCTTCATAATTCATCTTTCAAAATAATTTTCAGAGTTCAAGTTGTTCATCTAGGTGCAGTGTAGATTGAAGTGTCCAAATTACAAAGTATATATGAAAGTAAGCAGCTACTCTGTGACGGAGACTGCTTCAAGCTCATTATCTCTGCCATATCAGTGAGAAATACTGTGTTTTCCAAACCTGTGTCGAGAAGCGGGATCAGTTTTGTGTGATGTGCTCACCACCAGTGCAATGTTCCTGATTCTACAGCGTTCAACAAACCTATCTGAGAAGGGAAAACACAGAGTATAAGACAAATACGGATTTAAAAATGCCCATTATGATGGCCACTGAAATCTGCTGTTGTTTAGAATGGTGTTGAGAGACTGTGATACTAAATATAGAGGCTGTTCTCACTCCTTCCCTAGCAACTTCCCCTGCTCATTTCTCTTCAGAAAAAGACAAAATCAAGCAATAAAAATACAGGGAGGGCTCTGTAGGGACGCAATTGACTAATGAAGTAAAGTGTTTTTTCAGGTAAGCATTTAGAATGAGAAATTGATACGCTGATGCAGAGAAAAAGAAAGAAAAGCTTTTGTTATTTCTGAAGTGTGAAGATTTTTACTCTAGAGTTTTGTTTGCTTAACCTGCTAAGTGACTCATTGCAGCAGAGTTGAGCCCTTCACCTTAAATCATCTGCAGTGTAATAGAGTGTAAGAATTAATAGCTGGGTGCTGTGATCATAAGTGCTACTTTTCTCTATAATGCTTGTATACAGAAAATGCTTTATGAGAACAGGGTTTAAAATAGCTGAAATGTTCACGTCATAAAGTCTCTGTATAAGTTACTGAGTACGCTAAACACAATAGATAAAGGATATTCAAGCATTGTTTGAATAACAGCTCTTGCCAAAAAAAAAAGGAAAGAATATATAGGAAGGTTAGTTAAAACCAACATATAATCCTAATCTATATGTTCTAAAAAACCAGTGAAGAAATTTTCTTTTTTAAAAACTGTGTCTATTTACAAAAACAATAAATGGCCCAAACTGAAAGCTTGGTTTTAAGTTTAATTTTTAATTTCTCTGTTCTTTCCTTGAATTAAATACTTCATACATATATAGTACATATGAATACATATACAAATGTGTTACTCGGTATACAAGCATGCATATTGCAGGGAAAAACTAATCTTCATATAATTTTATGGGAAGTCAGCAAAAAGTAGAGTTATTCATAATTTATAGGCACATATCTACGGATGATATACTTCCTCATATGTACTTGTGGACATATATATATGTGGACAGTAAGGAAAATATAAACAATAATAATTTCATTGAAATTACTGAATCATCTATGATACCTAAGTTTTCAGAAAATAATGTGCTTATCATGAAGATCTGGCACAGAATATCACAATCAGGAACTGAACTGTTCTGGTGAAATATCCAAAATTTGTTTCCCTAGATATCTGAGACATCATCTTAAAAATTTCCATACCCATTCCATAGACAATAACCTTTGTTTTGATTATCTATGATTGTCTAAACTAGATTAATAATTTAAAATCTTTTTCTGATTTTATCTGACTGAGGTAAGCTTTTCTACTGGAGGACATAAATTTGCTGAAGAGCCCTTGAAGAACGGAACAGATATGCAATGAGAACCGATGTAATTATTAGACTCACAAAAAGCAAGATTCCAGTGGTGTATTAGTTAACTTTTTAACTTATAGAAACTCATAGAGATGTACCTGTACAGTTGTAATTTAGAGTTCCTATCTCGAACCCGAAATCGATCAACTCCTGTTTCTCTGCAGGAGAGACTGGCAGTGTAATCTTGCCTTTATTATTGCAGGTTGACACACATTACTGATGACCTGTAGTTACCCTGCTCTTAAGATACTGCAAAACTTATTACAGTAAGTTACAAAAGTTATTACAGTCCAGGACTGTCTTGTCTAACAATTTTGGGCTTAGGTGTCAAAGTGCTGGCAGTGGCAGGGGTGGAGAGCCCATGCTGGAGCAGTGGAAAAGCAAGAAGAGGAAGAAGTGGTAGATAGGAGCTATTATGAACTCACCACAACCCCCATTGCAAATCCTCCAGTGCTGTGTGGTGGAGGGACAAGCCAGAAATGAGCCTGGGAAGAGGGGAATGAGAAGCAGGTTTTGAGATTTTTGTCTGTTCATACGTTATATTATCATTGATATATATTTGAACAGGCAATAAATGAAATTAATTTTGCCCAAGTCAAGTACGCTTTTCCCATGACAGTAGCTGGTAAGTAATATCTCTGCTCTTAGGCTGACCAAAAAACTTTTTTCATCTTATCTTCTCCTCCTATCCTGTTTGAGGAGGGGGAGTGAGAAAGCAGCTGAGTGGGCATCTAACAGTCACAGTTAACACACCAAAACTGCTCAGATACCAGAAGCTGTGAATGGTTGATGCAGATGCCAAGTCAGCTGGGTGGTGCTATGGGAATCACAGTAACTTCCTGGAACTACACTATGATGACAGAGACACATGACAGACCCACAGGATGCCTAAAGAATAGTCATGCTCCAAGGAAAATGCTGTCATTTTCTGTGATGTGTGACTTCTCCACCTGATTTGAAGATCCACTATCTCATTTCTTGTTCTTATCTCTTAGCATTGAGACCCTACAACCTCCCTAGGTAGTCATCTAGATACTTTGATAAATTCATGTTAATACTAAACAAAATAATAATTAGATATTTTTTTTCCAAAAGAACTATATTATTTCTTCTCTAGCATTAATAGTCATAAAATATACTTAATTACCCTGTCATTTCCTTTACATTTCATGTAGTTTTTCAAACCAAATGTCACTGCTGCCTCAGTTTCTTCCTTCCCTTGATGTCTTTATTTCACATCCCTAATAATTTATATTCTTGTCCTCTGAAGTGTCTCCTATTAGTCCTTTTTTTTAAGTCCACTGCCCAATCCTAGAGGCATTATGCCAGATGTCTTCCATGCCAAACAAAGCATCATAATTACCTTCTGTGTCTTACAAGCATTATTCCGCTTAATGAAGCAGAGGTTGTAGGGAAAGGTAAGATGTTTTATTAGCCCCATGAATGCAATTTAGATTATCACAGCTGCAATAATGTCATTATGCACTTTTGTAATGCACTGCAGCATTTTCCTCTATAAAGGAATTATTCCTGATTTATTTGTGCAAAGCATAAATAATGCTGTTAATTTACAGTAAGTTTGCAGTCCATTGAAACATACAGTTCTTTTCTGCCTTAAGACCATCTGCCTAGTTAGTCCTCCCTTTTTATTTTACCATTGCATTGTGCATTTTTCCCTTTCATTGCTTTTTATGTCTTTGGCTTTTGTAAGTCTTTTTAGTCTTCCCCTCTCACCCCTAGCTGTAGTGCTCTTTCATACCAGTCCTTGCTTTCTCCTTATTTACGGGTCATTAAGAGGTCCTAATATACCATTTAGCTTCCTCATTACCCTTCTTCCATGTCAACACACTTTTATAAGTTTTCAAGTTTCTGAAACTTTTTTATTTTATTAATCTGTAGTATTTGCTGATGTATTTCTTCTAGATCACTTCAGGTAAACTATCTTCAAATTATAGTCTAATCTGTTCTGCCTTTCTTTGCAGCTAATTATTCTACATGAGTAGAAGCAACGTGATCTGATATATAGTGTAAGAACTCATTGGACAATCTTTTATTTTTCATACCGTCAAATTTTAGGAAGCCAGCGTGGGCCCTTCGGTTGCTTTCTATAGCCAATACAGAGAGTTTAGTTGACATTATGCCTTCTGATTCATATGTGTATGGTGCATAACCATAGCGGACTAAAATGTGTTCAGTTCCATTCCTTTTGGGATATATTACTTTCCTTTCAAAGATCCATAAGTAGCAGATTCTGTACTTTGGAGCTGACAGTTAAAAAAAAAAAAAAAAAGGAACGATTGTAAACATTTTAGAATATCAACTCCTGCGAAGTTTTGTACCCAGAAGCATTTTGAGGATTTAAGAGGGAACTTGAAAGAAAGAAGGAAAAGCAAGCTTTAAACGAAGATTCAGATGGAACCTTGACTGCGCAACCATCATGCCCTCTTCCATGAAAGAAACAATATTGAGTCTTTACTGGTTTGTATTCTATCCTAATTAAGGTAACCCATTACATCCTCTTTATTTTATAATTCTATTGCCATTTATTCTAACATAAATGATGGGAAAGGACATATTTTTACAGAAGTCTGAATAGAGGTGGATTCCACTCTGATTTTACTGCAGCCCCAAGATCCCACTAAATAGTTTTGGTAGTTTTCAAACTATCAGTGAAATTTCACAGAATTATTTTCAGAGATTCCTTATCTACACAGTCAAAGATTGACTTTAGTTATTCAAGTGCTAAAGTAAGATATCTGCCTTTCTTATTGAATCTAGCATTTACGAAACAGTCCTGTGATCTCTTGCATTCACTTTCACTCATCCAGTCTTTGTTGGAATGTCTTTTGATATTTCTGTATCAGGACCAAGTTAAAAACTCAGTAGGTATGACAGGCTTTCCAGGAACAGACAAGACATTTCAAACTTCATCAAAATGACAGTAGCTGTTTATCTTTTAGCAGCTTAGAAATAGACTGCTTTGTGTCCCACTAGAGATAGTCACGATCAATTTATTGATTGTTATTTGGAAGTTATTTTTCCTCAGTAAAGCATGAGTGGTCCCAAGCATGTTTACTTCTGTTTTCAACCCCAGCAGGGAAAAAACCCCACCACAACTCCACACAGTTAGATTGCTCCTTCAATGCGAAGCACGGTATCTTCAGGTTAAAGAACAGTAATCATTCTGACAGTTATCGGTGCATGTCTCACCAAGCCTTAAGTCTATTCAAAGCTGTTTATATTTCGTGGGTGCAGATATTGTTTTGCATTGCAGATACATAAAGCATCTAGATCTGCAACTTTAAGCTTTAGTGGTTTTGCTCCGGAAGCACACTAAGCTTTTGGGCTCAGCTATAAATGCACTTGGAGAAAATATATTTCCAAATTCTTTTGAATGACTCATAATCTAGATGTCTATTTATTTTTCCTGATGGAATAATTTAGCTTTAGTTTTATAGCAACCAATCTATTTTGATCTTACCCCTTTTTAATACATCTTAGAGTTTCTTATATCTGAAAGATAATTAGTGTTGTGCATTTGCAATTTTTTTTTTTAGAATGTTCAATATGTTATGGATTTTTCCTAGTCTAAGAACAGTTTATCCTACTTGAAGTTTCAGTTAGAGTTTTTTATTTTTAAAATTGATATTTTTCTTTAATAAAATTATTTTTTCAGAGATGCTTTCATGTAAGTACCATTTACTACATTTTCTGTATTAAAATTAACTTTATATTAGATAACACAGTGCAAGTAATATACTTATGATAATTTAAAATAAAACTACTGCTAAATATATATTTATATATTATTTCATATAAATATTGCACATCATTTTTCAGAGAATGAAAGTGCAGCTTGCCATCTTGTTGAGCTGTGACTCTTCTGCTATTCCATTCAAAATAGCAGCTACAAGGATATGAATATATTAATTTTAAAGGAATTTATATGAACTTATTTAATCTAAACAAGTATATCTTGGAGCATATTTTAGAGAAATGCACTCTTTTTGAAGATTTTTTTAAATTTTTTTTTTAGTCTCACTCTCAGCAGATGAAAGGTTTTTGGATGCTTCACTTTCATTATTTTAAAGTTAAATATTTAATTTGGTTTTAAAACTCCCTAGTTTCTATTGAATTAATTTTAAAATTTTTTATTTATGTTTTTTTTAATTTATCTTCTAACATATGTATTGTGATGATTATCCATTTTTATTTTTAATTGATTAACTAAACCAAAAAGCATTGAAATTTTCACTCCTCATCTTGTTACATAAAAACAAGGACATGTAGCATGTTAGGGGTTTTTTTGCATTTGCAACATATTTACCTCTGAAAACTCTATTTTCCTTTTTCTTTCGTTTTTCTTTTTTAAAATTAAGGTATACAGAAAGCTTGATTGATCAAGCCATCCACTAGCTAGGCTCTTTTCAAATTTAATTTTTAGGAAACTTCTAATACTACAAGATTATCATTATACTAACTCAACATACCTCAGTGTCCTGACCCTTTAATTAAGAGTGAAGTCCATCTTTTATGATTACCTGTTTTTCTATTAGCAGATACTATTTTCCTGAGGCCAGAAGAAGCATCACTATTCACTAGATTTAGATCAAACACTCACTTCATGTTTGAAAAATTAATTCTATAAAATAGTTCCTTATGCAGGTAGGGCTTCAAACTACTTTTCCTTTATTTGGTGTCTTGCCCTTCTGCTCTCACTAAAGAGTGTTCTGTACTTCTCTCATTTTATGTATTTGTTTGTTTATTTGGTTCCAGTTTCCGAAGGCAGCTTTTGGACCTGTGGAATATTTATCTCTGTCAATCTCTTTGCTGCTCTTGGCTATTTTCTTCGAAATCTGGGAAACAGCAGGTCAGGAGCCCTTAATGATACAAATATACTTATTCTCTGCAGAAAGTTCTGAATTATTGCTCTCTGAAAGACTTCAAATTAATAAATTGCCTTGATAAAGGGCTAGGTTATGTCTGTTGTCTGAATTTTACCTGACAAGGAACTGAACTTCAATTCAAGGAATAACAAGGTAAACCTTAATTTTGCCTTGTTCCAGGTTAGAGAATAATGGGAGCTGGACATTTACCTGGCAGAGATTGTTTCCCTTCCTATCTGTTCGGGCGTCTGATCTGCCTGGGGCACCTACAGCAGAGATGAAAATAAAGGCTAAATGGCCTCATTTCTTCCTCTGCAAAAGGAGAGGATCCCCACCGTCACAGGAGCTACAACTCAAAGCACAGCAGGGGCTGCTGTGTGCAGGTGCTGAGAGCACCAAGACATTTCATCATCTCATGCATGGGTCATCCATTCAAGGAGTGTTTCTTACACAATCCTTCTGGTAATACATACAATCTTTCTCCAATGACATGTAAACACTGTAACACAGTTGTAAATCCAGAATGATGCCAGTATGATGAGGGTAATGATTTAATGTCCAAAGAATTTTTAATATTAGCATAATCTATCTGTATTTAATAAAAAATTGTATTAACCTTAGTAAATTATACTTAATATCAGCATCTGCAAGTCTGCATAAAGAAAAACTTTCTCTAGAAAGGTTGACATAAATCAAAATAGATTTTGTAGAAACAAAATATCTTAATTTTGAGTCAGCAATTCTGTCATTAATAAATACTGAAGTGAAGAAAATTCAAAAGTTTACTTTTTCATAACATATTCGGATTACATAAAATTTGGGATATATGAGAAGTAACACACAAATATATCTAGTCATGCCAAGAAACAGAGGTTTATAAACATAGTCACAGTGAGAAGTAACACAATAAGAGTTAAAATTGTAACTCCAACCCACTAAACTTAAACTGATCCAATGAGCAGAGATTTTTCTATTGAGGTTTAGTCTTTAAAAGAGAAAAGAAAATTAAGGTATTGATAAAGTCCCCTAGGAGTATTCAGTCATAGTTTTCTGTCTTACTTTAGACATCTCGTATTGCCTGAACCCAGAGACCTAATCCTTTTTCCAGATAATGGATTTTGTAAGCACTCTTCTCTTTTGCCTTACCTAGTTACAGAAAACAAATTCCAGCCTCAAAACAAGTGCCACAAAATCATATTTCCATGTTTCACCAAAAGAACACACTGAAACAAAACCCACAAAACCCTCACTGAACATGTAACACAAATCATCCATAAAACACCACAACTGGGTGTTCTTCCACTGAACAATTCAGATAGTAATGCCTGCATTTTACATAAATACCACGTGCAAAGAGAGCAGACCTGAGCTTCAGTAGACTCAAATACATACTTTTACTATTGCAATAGCATTTTTCAGTGACAGAATGACTCCATGTTTTCTGTTTTTCCACTGGGACATCTGTCCTCTCTCACTTAGTAGTTAGATTACTTAATTGACAATATAAATGTCTAGTCTGAGAGGTTTTTTCACTACACCGCAAAATTTGCCTTTAAGTAAGTCAGAGCACAGGACACAGGAACTCTCACTTGACTAGTGTCATGTTCAACACTGCTATTACTTTCTCAGTCCTAAAGTATTTTTTGGAGTACAGAACTATCTAACCATAGAAGATGACCTTCAAACATCCAGTGACATTGTTCTTCCTGTCCAAAACTGATAGTCTACAGATTTTCCTCTTCGATTCTTTCTGTTTGTTCTCTGACAAGATGTATTTGCATTTCTTGTGGTATATTGACATAGCTTCATATTCAGTTGGAATAAATGGAGTTTATTCCACATTATATGGGTAAGAGAGACAGTAGTTAAAAGAGGGTATTTGGGACATGAAATATATTAGTTTTGTTGCTCTTCAGTAAGAGAAGTGTTTGTCTACCAACTTCTGAGTGAAGGTGTTAGTAACCAGATCATAATATAAAAACACATATTCTTGCAGAAATTGTTCTATTAATAAAAAATTATAATACCTCTGTAGTAGTAAACCTAATTTTATCAATGCATATGAGACAGATGGTTTAAAAGATTTGCCCAGTTAAGAATAAATACTTTGCCCATTGATAACAGTGCTATGTGATGAACATGCCACACCTATTATGAGGGTGAATTAAAGATTCTTCAGTTCACACATAAATAGGGTCTTGCATGAGGAAGAAAAATATATCTCAGGTGTAAACTAAGCACCAGTGATAATCTTGATGAAATGAGAGAGTGTCAGAGCAGACAGACACTTGAAATGCTCTTCAAGTAGCACTGGATCTCTTCTTCAGTAGTTGTACTAGAGAAAATAAATCAACAGCAATATAGTTACAAAACTAGAGTATGAATTCATAACATGACTCTTTTGCCATGCAGAGCTGACCTGGGAGTACTGTGATTTCTGTGATATAAAAAGAGCTGTGATATAAACTACAGAGCTGTGGGTCCTAAGTGCACTGTGGATGCATCTCAAACACCTATTAGACTGTCTCAGTCACCTGCCCCAGCTCTCCCATCTTACCTCAGCCATTGAAATTAAACTCACAATCATTCCTATACAGACTCACGCTCTCTTTGAATGCTAAAAGAAATGCAGAAAGAGAAGAGGACAATGCAAGAGAAACTCAGAAGTCAAGTAGTAAAGACCTAGTAAACACAAGCATAAATGTGCGTGGATACTGACTCTGTGCTGCACTTGACAGAGCTTATGGGCAAAGCAGATTTTAAAATACTTCCCTTAAACTTACCATCTCTTCTCCTTATTTTCTTCCTGGATAGTCACTGACAGTTGCATGTGTACCCTGATTGAAGGACTGAACTCATACATAGACATGTTATAGCTCATGCTAGCAGACATATTTTAGGGATCCCCACCTGGTCCCCAGCTACTACTCCTGAAGATCACAGATTTGACACAGGTGTCCTGCCTGCCAATGGCACCTGAATGCTTAAGGTGACCTAATGTACCTCAGACAGCATTTATGCATTTTCACTCAAGAGTGAAAATGTGAGCAAATGAGCCTTAAGAGACTTTCTTTAGTGGGGAGACATATATTTTGGATCCCATTCTGATGATTCCAAGGAGGACCAGCCAGCTAAAATTAGGCCTAAGAACATAGAGTAGTTGGTTTGCTATACCCGTAGTAATAAATACAATATTCATAATTTATGAACTTAAATAGGATTATTAACTTCACCCTGCTAGGTATAAACCACAAACATGTTTTAAACTGTAGCTGAAATTATGCAAAAACATTTCCAGTGGAAATATTTTCTGCCTTCAAATCCCTTTGATTGACAATGTTTACCTCCAGCTTTCATATTGTTCATCTGGAATATTCTCTAAGGGAAACCTAAATACTTAGAAAATTGCAAAGAGGGACACTAAGTTCAAAGAGTTTGAAAAATCAGGACTTTGGACAACCTTAGAAATAAAAGAAGTCAATAAATGATGCTAACAAGTTCTAGAAAGCATTTAATAACACGTGTTTGGTCTTGATAAACAACAACTGAGCCTATGCATTCCTGTATGTACAACAGAAACCAACAGCAAAAGAGAAAAATGGATATTGGGAAGTAAATACAATATGTAAGATTTATGTTTATATGTGTCTGTGTTATATCTACAAAAATATGTGTTAAGGGTATGATCAATTAGCATTACTGATTACCAGCATGTTTACAGTCTTATACAAAATATAGTTTTCAGAACAGTATCACTTAATTGTTTTTGCAGAAGTACTTCTGTACATTTAAAGAAATACTAAAGTGTGCTAACAAATTCTGTATCACACCATTTATATCCTGGCGATGTGGAAAAATATCAGTATTTTTCTGTAGAACTCTTCGTTTATCCAGAGTATATTAATTGCTCTTTTCAGAAAATGGGAGCATTTGCATATCTATGGCAAGGTGTCAGTTTAAGACATATCAAGTGAAGCTATGTGAGTCATACCATGTCAGAGTACAAAGCACAAAGTAAGTTTAAGTAAATGCTGCACCCTGACATTCTATGTCAGAAGCAGATACATCATTACCAAGGTAATCCAATCTATGACAACTTCATTATCTAAAATTTTCAATGCTGAAAAGCCATGTTAGCTATGGATTGCAAAGGTCTCGTCTAATCTGAAAGCCTCTGCTTCATGAGGGCATTATTGTAAGTGATTTACATGTCATGCCCAGGACTACCCTTGTACTGATGGAGTAGAATTTTCTTTTCACAAACAAGCTAGCTACAACAAAACAGTAAGATATAACATTGAGATATCATAAATCTGTCATACATGGAAAATTCTCAAGATCAACAATGCAACAATAGGAAAGATTTTTTTTTTTAAAAGCTGAGCAATTGTGCATAGTCAAATGTGCACAGTCTTACATTAATAAACCAAGAAAAGATTTACCCAGCCTTGTCTGGGGCATTTAGCTTTGGCTTCTATTTTAGGTACCCACAGCCTGTTTAAAGAGTCTCTAAGGCATCCAAAATTCATCTAGAAATCTAAAATCTTAGTAACTTACTGTCTTTCTTAGGCCCCTAATTCAGCCACCTAGATAGATGTTTAAGCATTTCCTAACATCTGTTGTAGTTGTTGGTTGTGGAGGAAGTCTTTCTAATAGCAAAATCTACTAGATTTTACTAAGGTGAAATACTGTAGTATATAGGAACAATCTTATTCAAATACATGGCATTTGTCATGCTTCCAACAAAAAAATGCCTTTCTGTATGGCTTTAAAGACCTTATTTTGAGACAGTGGGTGCTGAGTACATTGCAAATTTAATATTTGCGGTTAATGTGTCCAGGTCAAAATCTATATACTTTAAAAAAAAGCCAAAAACCTGTGCCTGGGGAAGATCATGGAGAAGCTCCTCTTAGAAGCTGTGCTAAGGCACATGGAGGACAGGGAGGTGATTTGGAACAGCCAGCACGGCTTCACCAGGTACAAGCCCTGCCTGATCAACCCAGTGGCCTTCCATGATGGAGTGACTGCATCAGTGGGCCAGGGAAGGGCCACAGATGTCATTTATCTGGACTTCTGTAAAGCCTTTGACACGGTTCCCCACCACATCCTTCTCTCTAAATTGGAGACAGAAGGATTCGATGGGCGGACTGTTAGGTGGATGAGGAATTGGTTGGATATATCCAGAGGATAGCTGTTTATCATTCAGAGTCCCAATGGACATTGGTGACAAGTGGTGTCCCTCAGGGAATCCATATTAGAACCAGTGTTATTTAATATCTTCACTAATGTTGGAACACTTAATAATATTATTAGACATAAATGAAAGGATCAAGTGCACCCTCAGCAAATGTGCAGATGTCACCAAGCTTCAAACTGGAAGAAAGCGGGCTTAGAACACATATTAGAAAGAAATCTTTTACAATGAGGATGGTGAGGCACTGGAACAGGTTGCTTAGAGATGCTTGCTTTGGACCATTCTTATAATTCCATCCATTTCAGAAAGAAAACTCCTGGGAAACCTTCACAAAATCTCTTTTTTGAAGTGATATTTGAAGACAATTGTCCTCATAGAATAATCTTGACTTGAGAGAGAGAGACAACAGTCTTCCTAAACTTTGATTGGTTGCTTGCATGTGTTTAAACTGGTTCAACAGATTATGTGGATTACATATTTTTATTTGTTATTTTGCCCATTTTAGTATAAATTCCCAGAAGTTTGGTTTTGTGAGAGCACTACTGGTTGTCCGAAAACTTGTGTGAATCTAGTAATATAAATCAATCCAAAGGACAGTACACACACGTAAGCACACATCTTAGAAAATTTCGACTCTATGAGCACAAAAAGTTCAGAAATTGAAGCATGGAGAAACCATTGAAAGTCAAACTGTTTAAGTGCAATGCTTCCCAAGTCTGTGGAACTTAGCATTAGCTGGAGAAATACAGCAAACGAAGTACTGCTCAGGAGATCCGCAGTGTCTGGTTTAACAACACTGGAGTTCCTGAGAAAAGGGAAAGAATCATAAAGGGCTAAATATATCTGGTTTTTTTCTTTTTAAATTAAGAGATACTTAGAGGTAACAATTACAATGAATTTCTCTTGTTCGTTGTTTAGGCTATTGTCAGGTTCTCGATCCCCTTATTATGACTAGCAATGCACATGGCTCATATCCCAGGACAGACTCCACTGTTGTATTCATGTTCATTTTTAACAGTTTAAAAATTAACTGACTCTTTTATCTGGGTACATTTTGTACACGGGCCTATATCTTGTACAAACTGGTTGTCCTGTTGAGTGATGCTTACTCCCACTGACGTCTGCTGTGATAAGATGGAATGAGTCACACTAGGTGTTCGTAAAGGTTAACAAGTAATATATTCAGAGCTGCAGATAAATCACGATGCCCTTCTACGTGGCAGATGCTACAGAGCAAATTGCTGAGAAATGCCTAAAAGCAGGTAAATAAATAGGTAGAATCAGTGGCTTTAAAATAAATTTAAAGGTGCACATTCAGAAAGCTGAGCATTATCCCTGCACGAAATATTGACACTGAACGACCTCTGAATATTACTTCATTGTTAAGAATCTGGATACACCATAGATAAAAACACTTTTTGAGCATCTTGTCACCGTGTGCTGCCAGTGTTAAATGTGGTTCACATCCTGATTTTGCAGCTTTTACACCTGCCTGATCTGCACCTTCCCTAGAGGATTTTCTAGCCAAGACAAATCAGCATAACCGTTCTGCTCTAGCTCCCTGCCCCTCTTCTATGAGAGTCAAAGAGACAGTCAAAATACGCTAGGGGGGTTTCTTTCTTTTTTTCCTTCTTCCTCTCTTTCTTTCTATATCAAAGGAGCCAAGGAAACAATTGATCATCCCATGAAGGATTTGGTAACTCAGTACATGGTATCTGTCTTCTGAAACACCACTGCAGAAAGGCTTTAGCACAATTTGGAGATGTTTACTTAGGCCAATTTTCAGAAGGCATGGAAATATATTGATCTTGCTGCAGTCACTACAGACGACTGCACAGAATCAAAATAGAGACATTATCAAGCCAAATGCTGGTTCTTACTACTTTATTCTGTCAACCAAATGTTTTCATCAGGTTTCTGCAAGTATGTTGCCCATTTTCCTTCCTTGAAAAAGTCATATAGTTCTGCCACTAGAGTAAAAGTTGATTCTGTCCTTGTGTTGGCTGTATTCATTAATGAAGTACTAGCGCTAACTCTCCTCCATCCTTCCTTGACATGGGAGTAAAAGATATATAGTCAAGGCTCTGGATTTTCTATGCTGATGTAATGGCCCATGGAAAATCATTGCAAACTACTAGGCATCTGTTCTGCAAAGCAAGGTCATCAGTAAATTCTGATGGAGGAATATTTTACTCCATACTCACATATGCTAATTCTAATACACTCAATGCCTAGTGCTTTGTTATTTGCTGGGTCTAGACAAGTCCCTGTGCAATCTATGAAAGTATTATATCATTCTGTGGATGTTCCTATCACTGAGACTCTCTAAAATTGTTTTTCAGAGGCACCCATTTTCTCTACTGATAGGACAGGGAATCTGTCTGTTTAGCTAAGGTGCTATGAATCAGGATGCCAAGACAGCAGTCCATTCATTAGACATTGTAGTATTTGCTTCAGGTAAAAATTCTACATTTCAAAATGCAGATCACTTATACTGAATATAAAAGCTTTTCCTTATACAGTTATAATGTTGTTTATTGCAATATTTTATTATCTAGGGTTTCCATTCAACTATTAAGTCCCAGGGTTCAAACATACATAAAACTATTTTAATCTAAACAAACTGAAACATTTCTAAATTTATGATTTTCAAAAAAATGAAAAAAAAAAGAGGAAATATATGGAGAGGAAAAAGTTTCAATGGTCTAACTCCAACTCATCAGCTTTTGTCCTATTGCTGTTTTTGGTGATGGATTTCTCTGTACCCATTTTTTAAGACTCAATTCTCAATAAAAATCACTGCCATTATTGCTTATTTTGACTTCATTTCTCCTCTCTCTGTTTTCTTTTTCTTTAGTCCCAAGGAGATGGGGCAACAGAATGCCTCACTGCTTTGCCTCTGAGGGACAGGTTCTAGGCAGACAAAAGCTAAATCAAATATCATTTTTAATTTGCAACAGCTTCCTCTAATGGATTTTACCTATTAAAGTACCTTGTATCTATAAAAAAATATTCAGTTTTTATAAGAGCTTTTGGTGAGGTAATCTTTCCCTTTACATAAAACTGACAAATATATTTTTAATTCATAGTATTATTATGTACCCATAATAATAATACAAAAATCAAAATAAAATCCTAAAAAACCCCATAGTTTTTCCTTTACCTGATGTACCTTGAGGCAAGGAAAACATTCATGTTACACTGACTTCTATGAATATTCATTTAAAAAAATAGAATAACTTTAAAATATGATCAGCAGACTTTGGCCTTCCTTTTAGTAAGGCAGTGACCATACTTCCATATCATTTAATTACTCCATTTTAAAACCTTTCTAAAAAGTATATTCTCTGCTTTGAGTAAGGGTGTACAAAAGCAATCCACCTCAGCAGTTAAACATTTTAAGTGAAACAATCAATTTGAATGACAATCTGTTATTCATCCATAAAATGTACTACCTAATGAAAAATAGACATTTCTCCACAATATTACAGTCACACATTTCAGTGACACTTAAAACAACTGGGACTTCACAACCTTTTGATGCAATTAGATATGTGTATGGCTAAATCAGCAGTAAGTAAAGTGTTTGAAGTCTGTCAGGGTTGAGTGAAATAGCTACATAACTAGAAGCTATGAATAAAATGAAAGAAGACAAAGACTTAATCACTAGTCAATTCCTTTGTGGGTAGAGGGAAAAGAGTCTAGTTATTTGACAGCTTTTATTTATGCAAAGGCCAGAATTAAGAAATATACATTTTATAGAAGCATTCTTTCAATAGATCAGGTAACCTATTCCTTCATATATTTGTGTCACAAAGCAGTATTCATAAAACATGGCCCATGATAATGAAAATGAAAAAGGAAATATATTGTGTAAAGGCAGATTCAGAGTCAATTTCCTGTTCCAGGAAACAATTTTACCATATTTGATTCAGAACTGGATAAACAAATTCCATCCCCACTGTACCAGGGAGTGCTATAGCATGGCTATTTTGAAAGTAACAAAATCCCTACTTTAAGAAGGTTCTGGCAAAAATGAAAATATCCAGATATATTTTATGTAATAGAAAGCTTTTAGCCTCATGACGTTTTAAAACTGCTCTTTTAAGACTCTTACAGTTTTGCTTGTTATTCTGACAGACAAGTATTGAAAGAAAGAAATAGCATGAGCCTGTATGAAACAGCATGTCAGCATACCTGTAAAAGCTTCTGTGCACCCAACAGCTTTAATAGCAATGCACTGATAGGCCATTACTCATCACAGAAAAAAGCACCTGTGAAGACTGCTTCTCCTTTAGGCAAGGGAGCAGCGGCCAAGCAACAGGATGAGGCATGTGCTGCAGACTGGAAAATAATTTTTTTCCAGGTTCAGGCAGTGTGTAGCTCAGGGTGGGAGCCAAGGGCTGGGAACTGACTTGAAAATCAACCGCCTCATAAAAGAACAAGATCCTGAACTTGGAGATGGGTACGAGTGAGAAGATGTTTACTTCGTCTCTTTTTATTGAAGAGCTCTTGGCCTGGCGATCTGCACTGTGGTGACTGAGGACATGAAGTATTGTTGCCATCACTGTGGATTACACAGGTCAGCTCTGTGTGGTTGAGTACTCACAGCTAATGTTGAGTATGATTGCTAGGTAGTGATGGCTTTGAGTATGTAATGATAATGGTTAATAATGAGAACAAACCATTTGCATGAAATGTGTTGCTAATTAGTACCAGTCTAGAAAAGCTTTATTTTACCATTACAGGCATGATTTATAATGTTTTTAAACATACCCATTACAGTGAAACCTGGTTCCTAACTCTTAAGTGTACATATATGTATATGTACACATACATGTACACATAATCATATACTACAAATGGTTTCATCCCTAAAAGTAAGATGCATAGGGAAATGAAGGAAAGCTGGTCCATGGTAATGAAGGAAAGCTCCTACATGGTAACAAGTGAGTGAGCTCTAAGAAAAACTCTTGTTTGCAGTATATGAAAGAAAAATTATTGTAAGTCTCATGGATGTCTTTGATTTCAATAACACTTGGATCAGTCATGAAATCAATTGTGCAACTCTTCTGCAGAACAAGACTGTCATAATTTCAAAGTATTTCTAAATGAGTCCATTCTAAGAAGCCAGGAGCTTGTTAATATTTGAAGGATAGTGTGTATATGAACTGTATCTATCCATGAGGGAACAGAATCATTATTGACAGACTTCAGCTACTGTAAATCTGTGCATGTTCACTGATTTCAGAGCAGCTATGCCTGTTTACCATGGTTATGAACATGGCCTAATGATTATAGGACTATGCCTAGGCCAAGAATTTGGTAAGGAGCAAAGATCTGTCTGTAACATAAATGGTTTAAAAGAATTGAAATGCCTAATTTTTGCATTGTGCTTTCTAATGTATTTTGTCTGAAGTTTTATGATTGTCATTTATAACTGACCATACCTAAGTAGTTCTTCCTGATTCTCCTAATACTATCCTGAAACTGTTTATACTGAAGACTTTCAGATCAGAAATGGGTTTATTTTTGCAAAGAGTTTAGCGCGTTCACAAAATCTAAGAATTATATATAACATATAAATGATAGCATACTTATGATGTCCTCTTAGTTAGCTTTTTTTTAATTAATTCTATATCTTCAACATTTTAATATTTTTCTATAGTTAAAACACTTCCAGCACTTCATAAAAAGATAAGTTATATTTTCCACTTCTCTCAAATCCAGGGAATCAATTATTCTATCAAATAAAGATACCAAGTTATCTTGGTATTATCTATCTTTTTAAAGATGGTTTTGATTTTCCATTAATTTCTATTTCTGTAATTAATTTCTTCCTAATTTATTCCAAAGGTTTCTATGCTATTGAAATTAAAACACAGGTTCCTTTTTCTCAGGATTATGTTTTTCTTTCTTTTAATTAAAGTACAATATTTATTATTTTACAGGTATACTTTTATTCCAAATTTGATAAATCAGTTACTCATCAAAATTTAAAAGTGTGCCAGTTTTTCATTATTATGCAGAGACAATCAATAAATGTCTTGATCAGAGCACATTAAACTGAGTTCTGTTTCCTCTTCAGATGTGGTAATTTCCATTTCTATTCTGACACTGCCATTAGCCATCCTATCTCTGCCCCTGGATATACTTTGGTCTTACTGAAAGTGATACAAAATTTTAATAACTTTGATTATTCATAACTTGAAAAATTTTAATCTCCTTCCAAAATTCTTTTGGTCTCAAGCTTGTGTCTTCGCTTTTTATATCCATGTCTTAAAGAACTTCAACTCTAAGTGAAGACCAACAACATCTCTAAAGAGTAACTCACCCCTGCTAAGATAACCAGTGATATGCCTCTTGGAGGAACCTACCTCTGCCAGTTAATTATTGGGGAAACCTGATTGCTGCTTAATTTAACTGCTAGTTAACATAAATTTATCCTTAAGTATTGACAGTTGAATAAAAGGGTAAGAACATGGACAATAACTGTTCACTTATAAATTCCCAGTTCTTTTTACTATAGTTGCAGTCCCAGGTGTCATGGACTCCATCCAGTTACCACTGGATTCAGTGACAAATTTTTTTAATGAACTTCACTAGGTAGCAAATTGGGATGGAAAATAGGCATAAATTTCCCAGTGTTTCAAGTAGATTGCTACACATTCAAGGATCTAAATAGCAGAAAAAATCCATTCAGAGTGGGATATAATTCATCACTTGAAGTAACAATTCCCTGCTGAATTTCTCATGCTTCTACATAGGTACTTAGAAGATTGAATCATACATTTTGAAGAAAGAATATTAATTTCTCTTTTGTCATTCATGTATTATAGAATAGCTTAGTTGCTGACAGAAAAGGTGTCTGGGGAGTAGTATAGGAACAGTAAAAGGATTTACAATTATTAGCCATATGAATTGCATTTCTAGTGTTGCCATCACTAAAAGTTGGCAGTGAAAGTGGTACTACGAAAATTTTACTTTTCACAGAAAATATTGATCACAATACACAATGATAGAAGTATTTGAGGAGAGGTTGAGATTACTTATGCTATGGTTTGATTTGGTATTTGAATCTGAATCAGAAGGGTTCAGACTTCAGAGAAAAAATCAATAGTATGGAAATTATTACAGCTTTCCTTCTAACATTTTGACCCAACATTGCAGAAGGAGGCAAATGAGATATGTTGTTCTGGTCAGCACATTGTGATTCTGACAAAGAAGATTAACTTTCTCAAAAAATAACCACCACTGTAGGCCAAAAATTTGTTATTATCTGATCATTGTGATCTACGGTATGGATACATGATGGGTTCATTGATAATTGTTTGTATTATTTTGTATTATACATTCCACTTGGAGCAGTGCTCAAGGAAAAGTGCTCAGAATTAAAGGAGCTTAACATCATCTTTTCAGCTGCTAAAATAGCACTTGCATAAGCCTCAGTTTTCAGGTCAACTAATTACAGTAGAGAGGTTGGGAACAAGATCAATAGAAGTGGACGCAAAATAGGTCAGCTGCACTAAACCAACCCACTGCTCTATTCCTCCTCATCTGCCTGGCTCTTAAGTGTGAAGTTCAAACAGATTTCCAGCTGGTAGAGAAAGAAGCTTCCCTTTAAGTGTTATGTCTACTACTGTTAGAAGAACAATATGTTCATCCTACCAACCCTTAAGGAAAGAGGAGTGACACTGGAATAAAGAAATGCAAACAGGGCATTTTTTTCTACTGCTGTTATTTTTCAGCACATTTACATGTATAGATAGGATTTGTCTCATTAATTAATAGTCTTTGTTTTCCCCTCAATATTTTCAGCTCTTTCTTGAAAACTGTATGTTCACTGATGCATTTCCTCATAGGTTTAGGCAAGATATTTGACTGGAACATCTGGATCTAAGGTAACTACTGTTTGAAAATAACAATTAAGACTATCAACAGGCAGTGACAAAAGTATTAAATTAACTAGAGGGTAGGGTGTACCTGCCACTTCATGCACCATAAATATTCTTTTGTGTATGCTTTAATTGAAAAATTTATGAGAATTTAGGCCATGAAAATTGAAAAGCACGGTTATATAAAATTTACAGTTGAATAAATAGCTCAGTAGGAACTTATCCTACAGTTAGTGCTAAAAAGTAAAGATGAGGCATCAAAATAGATATTAAAATACATTTTACTTTATTTTATTCTTAGCCCTTATCTATCAGCCTCCCAAGAAGTTATCTTGCTTGTGCTGATGTAAAAACCATCATGTAATAGTCATGACTATACAACCTGTAAGTGTAATCAAATTAAATACAGAATAGCAAATCAAAAAGAAAATATGAACAAAACCCCTAAAATCATAGGACTGTCTGTCATAAAGAACACTTGGTATTTATGCAAGCAGTCACTGCAACAAGTAGCCTATATCTAAGTCTATACATCTATAAATGTTTATAACTATCCAAAAGGCAGTACAAGTGAAAATATTCTTTAAAAACTCTTAAGTAAACATGTCACCTGGACAAAAAACCAACAGGATAAAATCAATTTCTTTGGCTTCAGGAGAGTCAGGTCTTTATCTAAGAGAAAGTAAATAAGATATATTTTTATTAATATTCATTTTCACACATTTCACACATACTGCAGCAGACAGGCTCATTGTTTTTCTTGACTTCACATGCCTAGTGACAGGAAAAAATTAGAGGAAACAAAGGAAAAAATAATCCCATCAGAGATTATGACTATGTTAAAGACTAGAAAGCAGTCATAGTTTTCTGACAAGTCTGTGCTAAATAGTAGAGCATCTCTTGTCCCATGCAGTGTATTTCAGTGACTTATTTATTGCAGAAAATATTGGTCCTTGTATGATTTATTTGGATACTATGGAGATAAATAAATTCCAATTTCTATATAGCGCTCATAGTAGCTCTGCTGGAATCAGGCACTTTTCATGTTGTAACACCAGCATTGTAGACACCAGTCTTCAAGGATAAACAAAATGAATTTATTTTTTCTTCTATATATATATGTATTTAAAAGTATAGTGTTGGGCATAATGTAAAGGACACATGCATATAGACACACACACTCAATTACCTTGGCACATTCTGCTAGCCAAAAATTGACTCTTGCAAGCAAATTCTGGTAAATCCATGTTATGCAACTAATTGAGGTAATCAAGGTACTCAACATTATAAAATTGTGCCTATTGCTTCCAGAAATGATCTTCTGATTTCATTAGCTTTTAGAATTAGTACTTATCTTTGACTTTAAATAGACTACAAGCTCTGTACCGTGCATATAAATGTTCAGTCTGTCTGTTTAATCATTCAGTTTCAGTATTTTGCGTGATGCCATATGTTCCTGTGACTAAACAATCTGCAGTTTCTATTCAGCTGGCTTTTATTTTTGAGATCTCTGGGATTTAAAATTTCTCTACCAGAAGTGCCATTCCCTCCATACTCTGATCTGCCTCTTAGCTTTACAATCAACAATCCATTTTATATTCCCTAAAAGAGAACATGGATGGTGTCATTTCTTCACATGATGATGTTAATTACTGTCACCCCATCACACTCATTTTTTCATAACAAACTGCAGGGATACATCAAATTAACTTCTTCCTCTTCTGTATGCATATTCCAAAGCCAAGAAGCTTTATTTCTAAACGACCTCATCTTCGTGTAAATATATCTAGAGTATTTCAAAGAGAATGATTGAAATTTAGAATGTCCTTCTTGACCTCATAAAATTTACATCTATTTATCTTTTTCCTGGGTTTTATTTTTATCAGAATTATATGATGTGTTGGGTTGACCCTGGGTGGACGCCAGGTGTCCCCCAAAGTGAGAGAGAAAGGGGAGAGAAAATTTAAGAGAAGGCTGGTGATTCAAGACAAGGACAGGAAGAAACTGCTCACCAGCTACCATTATGGACAACACAGACTCATCTTGGAGAAATTAGTTTAATTTATTGCTAATCCACTCAGAATAGGGTAATGAAAAACAAAAACCCAAACCTTAAAAAACCTTCCCCTACTCCCTTCTTCCCAGGCTCAACCTCACTCCTGAATGCTCTTCCACCAGCAGGACAGCAGTACAGGAAATGGGAGTTCTGGTCAACTCATCACACATGGTCTCTGTTGCTCTTTTCTCTCTCTGCAGGGGGAGGACTCCTCACACTCTTCCCCTGTCACAGGAGACAGTTCTGCATAAAATTCCCCAACATGAGTTTATCGCGGTTGCCGGGGTACGGCAGACCCCGTCTGGTCTGAGGAGGCTCCGAGGCTGCAGCCGCGATAGAGTCTCAGAGAGCGTCCTCGGTGGCAGCCGCACTGGGGAGCGCAGTAGCCACAGNATCACATAACAACCAATAGGGAAACAGACCGTGAGAATAGGGGTACGGGATTGGGCAAAAACCACCAATGAGGAACAGGATCAAGGAGGACCAATCCAGAGGCGAACAGGGGAGAACTCTCTGGAAGGTCTGGTGAGTGACAAGGGGGTGGGTACAAGGGGCGGGGGTCGGCAGCTCAGGGGTGGATACAGGGGTGGGTACAACATAATAACTGACAGCTTAGGGGGAGGAGAAGGGAACCAAGTCCCGGGTGGTGCCCCCAGGGGATTCATCGTACCAGGCTATGGCCTGGAGAGGTTCTGGTACCACGGGGCACACCGCAACATGAGTTCTTCCACACGTTACAGTTCTTCATTAGATGCTCCAGCATGGATCCCTCCCCTGGGCTTCATTCCTTCAGGAACAGACTGCTCCAGCATGTGACCCTCACTGGGCCAAAACTTCTCACCAGCATGAGCTGCTCTCTCCACAGGCCCACAGGTGCTTCCAGGAACCTGCTCCAGTGTGGGCTTCACATGGGGTCAAAGTGTCCTTCAGGGATCCATGCTCTGGTGTGGGATCCTCCAGGGGCTGTAGGGAGATTGCTCCACCATGGACGTCCGTGGGCTGCAGGGGCACAGCTGCCTCACCATGGTCTTTACCACGGGCCACAGGGGAATCTCTTCTCCTGCACCTGAAACACATCCTGCCTTTCCTTCACTGACCTTGGGATCTGCAGAGCTGTTTTCTCTTGTATTCTCACTTCTCTCTTTGTCTGCAGCTGACCATTTGGGGTTTTCTCCTCCTTCTTGACTATCTTATCCCAGAAGTGCTACCACCACCACTGACTTAACGTTGGCCAGCAGTGGGTCCATCTTGGAGCCAGCTGGCATTGGCTCTGTTGCACACAGGGGAAGCTTCTAGCAGCTTCTTACAGCAGCCACATCTATAGGCCACTCACAACCTAAACCTTGCCATGCAAACCCAATACATATGATCACTTTAAGGTATTATGAAGTCACTCAACTGTAAACAGATTACAATCAAGTATTAATTATGTCTGAAATACAGCTGCCATCACTTTAAAAATCATAGAAAACACTAACAATAAATATATACAACAGCAATTGAGATGGCAATTTTTCTTCATACCATGCTTTAAAGAAATTGGACACCACTGTCTTACTGCTGTTAAAGGCATCATTACTAATTCAAGGCATCCATAGGTTAACGACAGATTATAGAAGCTTTCACCTACTTCAGTCTTGATTCAGGCAGGAAATCAACCTGGCCATTGGAAAGAGAGAGAGGCAGGGGGAGGGATGTGTAAAGAAGCAGCCAGCCTTGCACCATTTTAGTTAGCATGCCAGGAGCAAAACAAACCCTACCTGAACCATGCTTTGTGTTACAATGCTCTTAAGACAGTGACTGTTGCCAGTTGTGACTACCACAGCGACTAATAAGTACCTACACTTCTTAAAGGAAAAGGTATCTTAGTGATGAATTCACTTCTCAAGGTGATAAGCTTGTCTTCAGGAGCACTCCACAGTGAAGTGCGGGATCTCAGCATACAGGAGTGGGTCCCAAAATGGGAAAGCCCCAGGAGAGTGCAGAGACCTCCCAGGAGCTGGTAGCTCACACAGCAGATGATGGGTTGTAGCAGTAGGCAGCTCCCTTCTGAGAGGTATGAAGGCAAAAATCTGTGGGCCTGGCACACTCTCTAGAGGGGAGTGCTGCTTACTGGAGGCTTATCACCAAGAGAATACAAAGCCTTGTACTGTCCACTCTTCCCTGCTACTGTTGCTCCATGTGGGCAACAGTGATAGACAGGAGCAGCCTGAAGAGGACCAAGAAGGATTAGAGATTCTTGGATATGCAGTAGGGGTCTCTGGAGCACAGATATTTTTTTCATCAATCCTACTGGCCGAAGGGAAGGGGTTTGAAAGAGAGAGTCAAGAGAGTGCACAGCAAGCTTGCTACTCTGAGCTTCAGGCAGGGATCTGCTTGGTAGCCCATCACTGGATAAAGCCCTGGAGGGAAGAGAAACCCAAGAAAGGTGGTTAATATTCAAGAATCACCTCCTCCAAGCTCAGGAGCAATGCATCCCAACAAAGAGGAAGTCAGGAAAAAAAAATGCCAGGAGGCCTGCATGGATGAACAAAGAAGCTCTTGGACAAATTCAAACATGAAAAGGAAGCCCAAAGAGGGTGGAAACAAGGACAGGGAAGAACACAGAATGGTTGTCCAAGCACCAGGGATCATGTTAGGAAAGGAAAGTAGTCATATCATTAAATCTGGACAGGGAATTCAAGGACAAGAAAAGCTTCTATAGCTAAATTGGTGATAGAATGAAGACTAGGGAAATTCAGGCCCTCTCTAGGGGGAAACAGAAGACCCGGTTAGATGGGATATTAAGAAGTCTGAGGCATTCAAGAAATTTTTAGCCTCAGTCTTCACTGGCATGTGCTCCAACCATACCACCTGGGTCACAGAAGGCATAGGCAGGGACTGGGCAAATAAAAAACTGCCTGCTTTAGGAGGAGATCAGTTTCAAGAACATCTAAAGAATCTGAAAGTGCGTAAGTCTATGGGACTTGATGAGATGTAAATATGGGAGCAGAGGAACTGGTGAATAAGTGATTCAGCCACAATCCATTGTATTTGAGAGGTCATGGATGCCTGGTGATGTTCCCAGTGATTGAAAAAGGGGAAAAATAAACCCTATTTTTTAAAAAGGAAACAAAGGACAACCCTGGAAACTAAGTCAGTCAGTCTGACCTTGGTGCCTAGCAAGATCATGGAGTAGATCCTCCTGGAAATGGTGCTAAAGTATGTCTAAAAATAGGAGGTGGTTGGTGACAGTCAAGAGGGTTTCAATAAGGGCAAATTGTATCTGACCGATTAGGTGGCCTTCTACCATGGGGTTACATGTTTGGTAGATAAGGGAAGAGTGACACCCTCTACCTGGACTTGTGCAAAGCATTTGACACTGTCTTACATGAGATCACTGTCTCCAAACTGGAGAGATGTGGACTGGACAGATGGAATGCTTGGATAAGGAATTGGTTGGCTGGTTGTATTCAGAGGGTTGTGGTGAATGATTCAGTTTCCGAGTGGCAAGCAGTGATGAGTGACATTCCGCAGGGATCAGTATTAGGATTGGTGCTGTTTAGTATCTTTGTTGATGACATGTACTGTGGGATTGAGTGTACCCTCATCAAGTTTGCTGATGACACCAAGCTGTGTGGTGCAGTCGTGCTGGAGGAATGCGATGCCATCCAGAGGGACAGTCTTGAGATGTCGTTCTGTGCAAACCTCATGAAGTTCAATTAAGTCAAGTGCAAGGGTCCTGCAGATGGGTTGGGGCAATCACAAATGTAAATACAAACTGAGCAGAGAATGGATTGAGAGCAGCCCTGAGGAGAAGGACTTGCAGATGTTGGCTGATGAGAAGCTCAACAAGAGCTGGCAATGTGCACTTGCAGCCCAGAAAGCCAAACACTGTGTCAAAAGAAGCATGGCCAGCAGGGTTCGGGAGGTGAAACTGCCCCTCTACTCTGCTCTCGTGCGTATGGACCTGGAGTGAGTCTGGAGAAGGGCCACAAAGATGATTAGAGGGCTGGAGCACCTTTAGAGAGAGACAAGGTTGTTCAGACTGGAAAAGAATGGGCTCCAGGAAGACCTTATTGCAGCCTTCCAGTACCTAAAGGATGACTACAGGAAAGAAGAAAAGGGACTTTTCTCAAGGGCATGTAGTGACAGAACAAGGGGGAATGGTTTTAAACTGAGAGTCCATTTAGATTAGATATTAGGAAAAAATGCTTTAATCTGAGCATGGTGAGACACTGGCACAGGTTGCCCAGAGAAGCTGTGACTGTCCCACCCCAGAAGTGTTTAAGGCCAGTTTGGACAGGGCTTTGAGTAACCTGGTCTAGTGGAAGGTGTCCCTGTCCATGGCAGAGGGTTTGGAACTAGATGATCTTTAAGGTTGCTTCCAACTCAAACTATTCTATGATTCTATAATTTTGTAATTATTGAAAATGCTTCCAAAAATATCTCCCCTCATAATTGGTCTTTTTATGATTTATACTTTTATGCAGATAAAATTAGAGGCAGGTTTATGGGCCCTTTAAGGAAACAATTTCTTCATGTTCAAAAGCAGTTTACTCACCAAGGGCAAAATTTACACATTTTCTTTTATGATGGAAATCAAGAACACATTATACTGGCAGTTTCTAAGGCTCATTAGACCAACTAATCTGATGCTTTTCTAAATTGAGTTAACACCGATTATTTCTTAATCTTTTTTTTACTTTCTTAAAAACTTTTTTTGGTTTTCATTGTCCTATGAAATCAGCTAGTTTCTGCTTTCTGTCAGTGCTTAATTCAGCAACAATGTTTTCTGAAGTGTATCTTTAGTCCCTCTGTCAGATTTAACAGCTTCACTTAGTGTTTTAGTTAACTTCTATGCTCAGCTACTTTGCTGTTTATAGTTTCATCTGCTTCCATCTGCTCTGAATAAAGTTGCAGTAAATCTGGCCCCTTGCCTTTTCTGTCAATTTTTAAGTGAAAATAAAGTCTAGAGGGCAGGAGCCCCAGACTTGGAAGGCTTAGTGGAAATCCTTACTCCCTCACGGACCCATGTTATGTTGAATAAAACACAAACAGCCCATTAAGGGCTTAGGATCCTTAAGTTTTATTATATCTGGTGAACACGTGGGGAAGGGAAGAAAAAAACTTGTAAAAGAAATTCTATGAGAATATAAAATTATTTTTTACCCATGATTACAAAATTATTTACTAATTTTAGATGCCTTAACCTTTCTCCAGTTGGCTTCAGTTACTGTAACGGGTGTTCCTTTCTTTGATTCATCACATTCTAAAAGTTTTGAACCAACTGCTGCAACTAGCTTTTAAAAAATTCAGTTGAATTTTTCTGAAAATTAAAATTTTTTAAAAATTCAGAAGATGTTTATTATTGATTTCTCTAAGAACATTTGCAAAACACTTGTCTTGAGCTTAGGGAATTATGAAAGAAGATGAGAGCTCATTTAATTAAAAAATATATTTAATCAAGAATGGGATTTGCTAAGATCTCAGGATGAAACCTGAGGGTCAACCCACTACAGCTTGAAACCTCAAATACTAAATTCCTTATATGCAGTACTGAAGAAACTTTAAAAAAAAATAGGAGGTAGCACTAGAGACCACTAGGAAAGAAATGTATTGGATACCTGAATCCTGCTGGAAAGACACTTGATCTATTAGGCTTGGAATAGGTGGAGAAAGACTATTCCTCTCCTATCCTTTGTGGAAGTGGCATATGCTTTTCTCTCTTATTCATCTGAAATATGGGATTTGGGAGAATAAAAATGTTCATAACTGTGATTAAAAACTCTTCTCATACTCTGCGCTATAATGAAATAAAGCAACGTATGCAACTGAAACACAGCGTATAACTCATGGCACATTCGTCACACAGAGGCAAAAGCACTGAAGCTTATATAGAATTACTTTTAATAGATGAATGGGAGAATTTAAATGCTTCAACCACATTATTAAATGGTATTGACTGCTCCAATTTTTGAGGAGTATTCCATACTGCAAGCTACGGAATGAGCCAAGCCATTTTTGTGTGCCTTGCTTGCACCATCTGGATCCTAGAGAAATCGTTCAAAGACCCAAAAAGGAAAGCACAACTGTCTGGCCAAGAAAGTGAGTGCTCTGAGCAGGGGGACAATGTGTTTCCCAAAACTTAGAATTTTAATATTTCTAAGAGAATCATAATGCAAACTAGTGTATAGAAAAAATCCTGCAAAGTTTCAGCCTCCAGAGACATTTTCAGCCACACTGAATCAATCTCTGCTAGCACCACTTCAATGAATCCTAACTAAGCAATGCTTTGGGGCTTTGTTTCACAGCTGAAGACACTGGTGCTTTGCACACCTCATGTGTGTGATGTTTCAATTGAGTACAGCACCCTGCAAACAAAACATTTGGATAAATCTTTGAGGAGACTAATTTTTTATGATGATTTTCTTCATAGACCTGTCATTTAGTTTTTTTCACAATCTTTCCCACAGATTGCAAAAGATAAGTAGAAGAAATTGGCTAAATGTTTATTCATAGAACTAGAGTGGGATTATTTTTATCTCAGTAGGCACATCATAAGCTCAGAAGTAAAGTATCTACTTTTAAATTGGATAACACTGAGGAAATAAAGTTCAGGGAGCATGAAGATACCAAAGAACAAAGATTTTTTTAAATGTTGGGTTTTTTCTTTTAAAAAAAGAGTAGCTAGTGGGAGAAAAAAAAAATAGCAAAAGCAAACTTTATAAATAGTATGGAGTCAGTTTGTGTAAGGAAAGGCATAGATTTTTAGTAAAAAAAATAAAATTGAGGTAAAAAGTGGTAGCAAGTAAAGACAGATCTCTGCATATAGTAAGAAGTAAATTGGTTCACCTGTGATGAGCATAACCCTAAGAAGCAAACAAACACACGTAATCTTCAATTAGCATAACGTTTCACATGTTTGCACATGTAGTGGTGGTTATCCAGAAAAGATGGTGACATTATACTACAACTGTTCTGTTTTGACATCTAGCTGCAGCACTGGCTCCAGGCAACTATTAGCCTTTAAATGACCCAAGACTGAAAGGTGTTTTCAGTTAGTATTTATTCATTATTTTAAATTTGATAAATTTATATGTATAATCTGTTTCTTGCTGTTGAATATCCAACATATGAAATTTAAGTCATAATTTTTAGCTGTAACTATCCACAGAAATTAAATTCAAAGGAAAGATGAACACGGTGAGAACTAATTAGCACTTACAGTGATTTGAACATGACTGGATATTTTTCTCATTTTATGTTTGATATTCTGTTGGCATCACTAAATAAACTTTAGCCACAGTGAAAGACAAAGCTCATGATCCAAAAATAAATTTCACAAGCTTTGACATGCTTTTCAAAGTGAAATGTACACACCTGATGAAAAATATTCATACTGACAAGTGAATAGTTTACACTGAGGAAAATACACCCAGGTATCTTGAAGGATCATCGTGAAGAAATGCACAAATTTGTTGTGACAGAAAAGAATGTGTCTCAGAATACTGAACAAATTGGGGGAGATTTAGTCTCCATTCAAAATATATGCATATATAGCTATGTGAGAAAGTTGCCCAATATTTGCTGCCATGATAGATGGCACAGTTTTAGCCAGTTGTGTTAGATGCCTCCTGTCACAGTGAAAAAGAAAAGAAGGCCAAAAAAAAAAAAAAGACAGTTTTAGTGAAACAGTTCTACAGATAAAGTGCAACAAAATATCAGAGGAGGCAAGGCTGAAGATAAGGTTTAAAAAGTAGAAAATTATTCAATGTCTTGTGGCAGAAAAGGAAGTTCAGAGAAATGAAACAGTGGAACTGAAAAGGTGATATCAATGAATAAGATGCCAGGAATGCATAAATGAGGTAAGTGGTTATGGGACAAAGTTTATTATGTGTGATCAGAAAAATTGATAGTAATTCTGGAAAGAAATTATATACTCTTTCTTGAGAGGTTAGAAGGATAAGAAACCTGAAAAAATGGTCAGAAAACAATACTGATGCAGTTTCAGGCTTTTAAGTCATCAATCATCTGGACTTGGGAACCTCGATTTCCTGAAATTTCTTAAAAAGTGTTTTTCAGAAAAAGTTACATTGATACATTCAGGACTGAGGTCTATAGTGGGGGATGCTATTGCACTGGAAGTAAAACATCAAGAGAAAAATGTACACGAATATCTTAAAAATTAAAAGAGGAATGGGAAATACGTGCTAGATAATGATCTAAACTCTAAGGGTGCACTGAAACTAGTCATTATTGTCTGCAAGCTAAAGTAATCTCTGCTTTTACAGACAGCGGCAAGGTTAGTGCTGCTGGAGGAAAAAAAGAAAGTAATGACAATGAGCAGCAATAATAAATGAAGGAATAGAAGAGACAGAGTTTGACACCATAAATATTACTTTGCAACAGCACTGGCTGTTAGAAACACTATTAGAAGTGAAAAGTAAATGCAACAGGTTTTTTTCACAGAGATGTCGCTACAGTTATGACCTTCAAACTGTGTTGTGTTCCACTTCCAATTTCCAAACGCACAATTTCCCTTTAAAAATAAATTGAGGGACTGGCCATTGTTTAATTCAGTATTTCCTTAATTTAACAGCTCTTGTCTCCAAAGTAATACTATTTTTTCATAATATGCAGACAAGCACACATATAAAAGCAAGCACACATAAAGATGGCATGAAATTTTGTGATGTTATCTGTATCATAACAGCCACTGTCAAGACTCTTCTTAACACAGGTTATTATAATGACTTGATTATCTTGTTAAATTTTTGAAGATTTATTGGTACTATTTCTTGAGTGTTTCAAAGCCATTAACTATTTCTGTTTTCAGCAGAAAAGAGTCATAACTCTACTTGCATGCTATTCATCCATCTGCAGTGCTTTTAATATTTGTTAATTCTTTTTCGTATGACTGAAAATCAGAATGTATGACAAAAAGAAGGAAGGTGAGCAAGAGAGAAATATATTGAAATAAGTATTTTGAGATAAAAGTACAACCTGAGTAAATAATAAAAGTTTTTCACAGAAGTGTGACTGTAGTATTGAAACACAATGTATTAATTTCAACAGAAATGGAATTAGTGAAAGTTACACTGTAGAGTTGCAGACAGAATTTCTGAACAAAACTGGATTTGGAGGATTAAAATAGCCAGTAGTCTGACAGAGTGCTGAAGATTCAGTAGTAGTCTGATGAAGTGCAGGGAAACACAAGGGAACAGCTAAATCCTTTTTTTGCTTAATATGGACAAGGAACATGAATTGGAACCTTTTATATCCAAAATTATTATTCTAGGAATTGGATATTTTGTATTATGATTAGGTTTCCCCTACAGAAATAAAGGCATTACAATTAATTCAAGAAGGAAAAGTATTTCATGCCAGGGCACACAAAATGTTTTGCACCATCTGTCAGATCCCACAGCTTGTTTACTACAGTTTTGTGGTTGTTGTTGACTGAAGTCTACCTACCAGATTGGCATTTTTCCTTGAGTGAAATGAAGGGTTTGTGGTCCATTTCCTACTTGTATTAGCTCACATTTGGTCTTTCCTGTACAAAGCAGAACAGTATGCGAAACATTTTTTATTGTAAATTCAAATAAAATTAAACTCTGCCACCACATACCAAGCAAGGATGATTGTAAGGACTCTAGGCTGTCATCCTGGGTGTTCAAATGTCAAAAGCTGTGATTCTTAGGAAACTCCTATTGGTCTTGGAATTTTCTTTGTTTCCCAAATGCTTATTTGCGTGGGTAAACATACAATCAGACGTTCAGCACCTATCAAAAGATGAAAGGCCATCCATGCCTCCAAAACAATGTAAATTTAATATTATTTAGGAGTTCAGGTTTTTTTCATTTCAGCAGAAGAACTAGGAGTTAGAATTTAAGTAACCTCCAATATGTCTCAGACATAACTTTTAGAGATATTCATTGTGACGCAGAAAATGGAAACAGGGGCTTTGATCCACAGAGGCTACACCTATACCAGCAGGGTCTGCAGCCTGCCAAAAGTGACTTTGAATGTATTCAGGTTTTGCACTGCACAAGCTTTGAAATTATGAATGTCCAAAGATGTAAAGCAGATCATAATTTTTATGACACTAAAATCACTAGAATTTCAGTCATGACAGTATGTTAATACTTCTGAAAATATTGTATTGTCTTTCTTTTTCTTCTTTTTTTAAGGATGCTCTTTCAATTAAATATATGTATTGTGGCATAAACATACCATCAAAATGCATCTGTAAATACATAACTATGATAAGAGAAATGCCTCACATGCTCTTCCCATTTAATCTGCGGAAGAAAAGCTTTAAGATGTGAATCTTGCTTTAAGGAGGGGAACAGCTGCTGTGAAAGTTTTCCCTACAGATTGTACCACTTAACTAAAGAAATCACAGTAAAAGATGGGGTTAGTTATGCTTCATGGAAATAATACAATAGTAAAAAACCACAACACATACCCACACAAGCATATTGTGTTTAAGTATGGGGAACTCTCGAGCTCTTTCTTTCTGTGGAATAATAAAATGGAAAAAAAAAATATTGGAGGAAACTGGTATGATCTTTATTCCTTTTTGAGACATTTTATGGATTCAGCATATCTCCAACAACATTGGAAAAAATTGATAAATCTGGAAGTAGATGATATTTAAGATCCAGACTAAACCATTCTGTGACTGGGCAAAGTTAAATATTCCAGCATGCCATACCAATACGTCAGTTATGTTTTTCCAGTGACTAACCGTATACATGAGGTACATGCAACAGGAGGTTTCTTTTTCAAAGTACTGTGAACACCGCTAGGTATGATATGCTTGTGTTTAGACTGGGAATCATCAAATTTTGGTTATATTCCTATGCCACTAACTTCCTCCCAGACCTAGGAGAACTCTATTAACCTTTAATTGACTCTGTCACACAGTCTGAGAAATCAGGACAATGTATTTGGCTCTCTTCATAATGCTCTTTGACATCAGTAAGAGAAGAAAAGCTGGGCAGGTGCAAGACTGTTCTGTGTCACAGAACTATCACAAATGCATACAGCTCCAGGGACACACGATGGAAGATACGTGACTGCTCTGTTTACTTCAGCTAAGCATTTTTTAAAACATTTGCCAATTTCTAATTATGTACTCATATGAAATATGACTGGGAGGAACCTCATAGGGTTATTCAGTCAAACCGTTCTGTCCCAAGTCAGGACCAGCTGACATTTTAGCTTATGGCTTTCTGTCCTTTTTTTTCCCTGGTAGACACAGAGAATTTATTACCTTTCATTTTTTTGGCAGAATGATCAAAAAGGGAACCAGCACCAAACAACTTTTTGTTAATGATATTCTGTAATTATTAAAATTATTATGTTGCTGAAAAAAATGACAGGTCACTTTTCCTGTGTGTCTTCCATCAACTCTTTCATGTCCTTTGAAATTCTTTGGCAAGATGCTTAATTTACATAAAAAATTAAACAGTCGTGCTGTATGTAAAATGTTCTTTCCTGTTGCTTAGCATTATTTTCAAACTTAATATTTTTTTCTGTTACTAAAAAGCAATATTACCATGAACTCACAAAGTAAACGTAAATTAATTTCTTTAATTAATTCTTAATTAATTTCTTTATCTCCTTGTCTTTTCTTTTTTTTTTCCAATTTTTCATATATTGGTTTATTCTGGAAAACAAAGCATTATATCTTGGCATATATTTTCAAGTACTTAGGTGCATTATGGTCCTGTGTGATTCCTACAGAGCACGTAGATTTTAGACTGTCCTTTGTACAAAAAACCAGCAGTGTCTTCATGCATAGAAAAGAAATGGTATTTACTTAAGATTACTTAAGTGTTTCTAAACTCAGTGATTAATCAAGCATTAGATCTTAAAAAGATGAATTTGTCCTGAGCTTCCATAGACTGATTTACTATTTATTTCACATCCTGTTCTTTCTTTAACTTGGTGCCGAATGGTTTTCCTGGAAAAAGGGGTGAAGATAAGAGTGAACAGTCACTTTATTACATACTCTGAATTTTTAAATTACTTGTAGTAAATTAAATTATAACAAAATATTAAATGATAATGTCTAGGAACTTGAACTGAAACTTTATTAATCAGTTCTCTGCAGTCTGCTGTTTCTACAGAGAACATGAAATGAAGGCCTCTGTTAAGAACACTAGCAGAGGTGAAAGATCTGTTGCTGATTACAGTAACCTTTATGAAATTCATAATCATTTTCAAATACATGTACATAAAAATCTACAGCTATGTCAGTATTTGTGTTCTTTTAAGTGGACCAGTACAAATCTCAAACTGCTGGAACAGATTTCACAAATAAAATAAAAGGTAACTTGTCTCTTGTGAAAACTAAAGCACTTATTAAACAGTGCACATCATGACACTATCTCAAAGTATTACATAAAAATTAAATAATTTTGCTGCACACCAACACTGGTAAATATTAATAAATTTTCATCACATGAAGGGAATCTGAAGTAAATGCTTTAATGTGATTCATCTGCAGAATTCAAAAATTAAATCGATGATCTCAGAGGATTCCATCTCTAACTGTTAGGTCATCCTCACACTATAAATATTTCTTTTTCATATGCAGAAAAATTATGCAACAATTAAAATTCCAAACAAGTATTACATCTAACCAAAATAAAGACAAGCTACAGGAAATATTATTCTGTTCTTAAAACTATGTATAATGCTAATTATGTAAAATTGCAATGCAAAAAAACCCCCAAAACGTAACCAGACTGTATTATTTTTTCCACTCTAATTAGGAAAAAAACCCTGTAATTCTATGAATGGTTACCACAGATAATGATATTTTTCTAAGCATTTTTGGGGGTTATCCTGATGTCTTCTCTTAATGTTGACTACTTAATGCATACTTTGCATGTACTAGCAAAAGACTGAATAACCTAATCAGAATTATTTCACTAGATTTCTTTCCATGGAGTTAGAAAATGTAGAATTTGGGCAAATTGCTATTACTATGAACAGACTATTAACTGGGTAAGTATTGTTTACATAAACAGAAATTTTACAACTGTCTGTTCAATGAGCTGAAAAGTAGCACGAAGCTATTGAAGAAAAGTTATATGCTGACATTAGTAACTACAAGGAACTTACTTTTGAAAGTTCCCCTCGTAATATGTAACCTGAAAGAATCTTGAAGATCTAGGGATTAATTCTACTGCAATCCATTACAGCTCTAGCTGTACGAAATTCCTGAACACGTAAAAGAGTGCCACCACCATTTTTTTCTTTCATCTGATTGCTGGTCAATTGTTCAAATTCAGGAAGAATCCCAAGCCTTTCACTCTAATTTAGTTAGTATCTCCATTGAATATTCTCGGCTTTGCTTGCAACCTGAGACTTCCTGTGACCACCTGCTCTTTACCCTTCTGGCAAAGTGTTCACCAGTGGGAGACAGGTCCTAAGACTGTCTGCCTGTGAATGATATAACCACGTCCTGAAACAAAAAAAATGGAAAATCCAGGCTAGTCACTCAGAAATTATTTGATCTGAGAAGGCACTCCGATCTCTCCAGTCCAGCTACTGGCAACAAGGCACACGCACACACCAGCCTGTGGTCCCACGCCTGTTGTTGGCACTCAGACCCCTTCCCACGGGAACCCTTTTTATCACTTTTTCTGCATCCCATAATGTGTCCTATGCTCTGACATTGATTCACTGTGATGGGTGTCACATGTGGACTCCTCACAATGAGTCAGCGCTGGAGCACCTTTTGGACTGAATGGAGTAACTGCCTAGGTATATAGAACACTTCACAGGATGCAGGGGAAGAGCGTTTGGGGATTGTTCAAGACCCATAATGGGATGTTTAGGGAGAACTAAAAGTGTTGAAGGGAATCCAGATAATCTGAGTAGGAGCAAGATTGGTAAAACTTAAGGATAAGGAGATAAAAAAGGCTAGTTGCATGTAAATAGCTTCCTGCTCAAAATAATTTGCCTGGCCATACCCTGCATTTGCTCAGTACAATTTTTAGCTATTTTTTCTGCGGGAAGAACTTCCTTGTCTGTGTGCATGTGTGTGGGATGGTGTCTGAATGCCAGCAATAGATTTGGGACCACAGGGCAGAGGGTGCACTTGCCTGGGTGCCAGCAATTATATTGGAGAGACCAAATTGAGTGAAACCCAAGTGCCAGTCCTGGTGTGGAACTTGAGTCAGAGACCCACGTGTCCCCAGTGCAGCACCTGGAGTTACCCTTGGTAGGGATTACCTAGGCAGGAGTGTGTGTGATCACTAGTGAAAATTCAGTCAGATGAGCCAGCGAGCAGGTGACACAGTTCAGGGATCTGGAGGGAAGAGGTGTCTCTATGGGTGAGACCCCAGGAGGAAATGGGACTTTCCCAGACTTTGGGAAACCAGGGGAGTGCCAGCAGTTTCTAGAGAGACTGTAGGATCTGGAGTCTCAAGGGCAAGACCTGCTGGTGTGTGTGTGTCTGTAAGGATAAGAATCAGGGGAATTTAACTGCAGGGCACCAGGGGAGTCCCAGCCAGCTCTGGGTGTTCAAGTGTGATCATGTGTGTATGAATGAGATGGTCTGCACAGGCAACTGGAGAGGGGCCGCAGTGTCAGGGGCTTGTATGCCCAAGTGCTAGAAACCAGGGAAACGGGGATCCAGGCACAGCTACTGGACAAACTGAATGTCGGAGCCAAGCTTCTGAGGAAGGTCCATGTTATACATAGGTAGATATATATTTATATTCATGTGTATCAATATATTTTCACTAGAAAACCTCCACCCTGCTCAGCTAGAGATGGGGGCAGTATAAGGCTGTTGCTGGTTTCTGTGTTTGTGGGAGTGCTCTCTGTGTGTCTGTGGTCTGTGTGGACAGCATGTGTGTGTATGTGGTGTATACATGTGCTCTGCACGTGTGTGTCTGCTGGGGCCACAAGCTCAGTTTGCTACTGTTTGCACCTATGGCATGGAGTTGGAAGAGCCTCAGCAGTCTCTTGGTCTGTTGGACCCAGCATGATGAATTTTTCCGTAACAATAACCTCTTTTAAAAAGAGAAATTTTTGGTATATTCCCCATGGTATCTTGTTCACTATACTTTATTCAATGCTGCCTTTTAGATCTTGTTTTCTAGATCTCCCATCTGCATCTGGGATTGCTTTAATTTAAAATTCCTCTCTTCAGCAGATGTACATTTTGAAGGTGACCTGCCCAGACAGTACTCTACCTGTTGCCCCACTAATGAGTAAATAGGCTTAACACATCTTGCACACTTACATTCTTGATTGTACTTTGAATATGATTTTTTTTTTTACACAACAGGATGATTTTACAGATTCAATTTCAGTTTATGATCCACTGTAATCCCTGGAAAGGGAGGGAATTAATTTCTTCACAACCATTTGTTTTTCTTCCCACTTATGCTGTTAATTATATCTGTCTAAATGTAGTTCCTTGCACTCGTCTCTGTTGAACTGCATCTGGTTTTTTTTCCAGACCATTTCTTCAATTTGTCAAGATCATTTTTGATTCTCATCCTACCCTCCAGTATTCCTACAGTCCCTCCCAGCTATGTGTTGTCTGAAAATTTAATCATATGCTCTTGATTCCATCATCCCTGTTGTTAATGAAAAAAACGAATGAAGCTCCACTCTCTACATCTTTTTGTTCTGGCAGTGAACCACAAATAATTCTCTGGGCACAGTTTTCCAAACATTGTTTAAGGCCTCTGTAGAGGAGTCAACAAAAATCTACTTCTTTACCTGGATTATTAAAAAAAATTAGGTGAGTTGGACCAGATTTTTCTTCAAGCTCAGATTAATTCATTTGTCCATTATCTTTCAGAAGCTTGAAATAGTTTATTAATTCAGAATTTTTTCTTTGTCAGTATGAATCTATATTCCTCTCCTAACACCCCTCTTCCCCACTAGTTCTATGACCACTACTGCACTGCCTTTCCTTGTACTTCAGGCAGAATATATGTCAAATATATATGTAGTTTATAAGGGTATAATAGCATGACTTCTTATCTACATATAAGTTTCCACAAGTTTTGAACGTGTCTAAGATCTTAATACAGAAAAAATAGACCCCCAGTTTGATTAAATTACACATACAAGTGTCTGGTATCATTTGCAGTGATGCAGTGTCTCCAAGACAGCCCCTGGGGATATAATACCAGATCAGTGTGAGCCCCATTTCCTCATTAGCTAGCCTGGAGAGCACAGGTGGTACTAGAGGCTTAAGTCTGAGCAACCGAAATGCATTTTGTGTTCCACTGACCACAGTGGGAATTTAGGATTAGTAACATCTGTTGCTATTTGAGATGTTGAAGGGTATTGTTACCCTGATTCAAGTTCCCTGTTTCAAAAGGATGTTTGGTGTGGGTACATGCGGGTATTTTAATCCAGTACCTGGCACACCTTCAAGCACCTACATAACAAATCTGAATGTAAGGGTTCTAATTTCAAATTGACATGCAGTCATAGATCCTGACAATTAATTGCCCTGAGATGTTGTCAAAACTTCTGGGTTACGAAAACCATCACTAGTATAAATTTCCTGCTGATGCCTCGACCTAGATTCAGTTCAAACATGTAGTCTTTGCTCAGACTAAGCACTAACTGCTGCTGCTAAGATACTTCCAGGTGTGCTGACTGACCTCCAGTTGTTTCTTCAGGAGGATTTGTGTCATAACTGCTAGCTCCTTGAAGACATCACAGATATCCTAAAGCTCATCAAAAACCATTACATTCTAAATTTCAGTAGTGAAACTGATCCTCTTATTCTGCCTTCACTGGCATTGACTCCTCTAATCACTAGCTCAAGCTAACCTTTTGGGGAAGACAGAAGCAAAAAAGATGCATTAAACATTTCATCCTCCTTGGTGTCATCTGTTTACAGTCTACCCTCCCCAGTGAACAGTAGACCCACAATTTCATACTAATCCATCTACAAAGTGATGACTACCATTTTTGATGACTCATACGCTTTGCATCTTCTTTTCTGTCTTTGCCTTTCTAACCCAAATCTCTTTATGCTTGTGCTACTTTTTTATAAACCTCATGGATGCTTGCAACTTGTTTCTACTTTCTATAAGATTTCTGCTTAGGTTTGAGTTTAATGAAGAACTCAAAACTTAGTCACATTGCTCTCCTACCTATGCTTCCTTGCCTTCTTCCATTTTGGGATAGTTAGTATTTGTGCATATTATTATTCCTTAACTCTTTTTACCCTGAAGAACTCATTTATCAAGACAATTTCATTTAAGGGTTTCTTTTACAGATTTGTAAAGCATGCCTTTTTAAAATATTTTGTTCTTTAAACTGGGTGAAACTGAAACATCTAATTTGAAACAGTATTAACAGTTTAATATATTATTTTATATACTTCTCATTTACTTCATTCATGCAATGGTGCAGAGCTTGTCTGTCCTAGAGTGAAAAATGAAAGTCTCCCAGAGTTGTCTCTCTGGAAGGCAATTCTCCCACATTCTATTCATGAAATCTGAGGAAGAAAATGCCTTTGCACATGCATAGAATTATAGTATCATAGAATAACACAAATGTCAAGGTTGGAAAAGATCTCTAAGATCATCAAGTCCAACCATCAACCTGGCACCACCACCATGTTCACCACCAAACCATATCCTCAAGTACCATATCCACATGCTTTTTTGAACACTCCAGGGATGGCAACTCTATCACTTTCCTGGGCAAAGGGAAGCAATGTTCATTATGTAGATATGGGTTAAGACATTAATTACAAACCCTTCTAACAAGTACAAGTAATACTCTCCAATGACTGAAAGCCAGATGTACTTCTATAAACAGGAAACATATTTATTGTATGATTGATCTCATGACAACTCCAAGACGGCTTCTTCTGCCTCAGTGAAAAGATAGATACTAAGGGTTATTGAATCTAGTCACACCTATCAACAGTTATGTCATCAAAACATTTTAAAAGTGCCTAAGGGGACCTGGCAGATAGCAAACCATAATTGGCTTCATTGTTTGAAGTCCAAGCCTACTTTATTTGCCTAAATTCCACAACAAAGTGAATTATCTTTACATGTTTCTTTCCAGTCATATCTTCCTCGTTTAGCAAGCTAAGCTGGGCTTCAATATGAGGTTTATATACTTAAATACCCCAGTTATGTAAACATCTACATACACACTGTGTCCAAGCTCTTACTATAGCCAACTGAGATACAGGGCTTAACTTATTATTGAAAGCAGATCTCTACTGTAATTAGAGATACGATGGGCTATGCTGCCTGGCATTCATGTGTCATGTCAGTAAAATCTTTTGTCCATAACCTTTCATAGGCATGTTTTCTTAACTGCCAACACACCCAGATCCTGGGATCCTTTCAGTCATCTCAAGTGGCAATATTTAGCCAACTGAACTGAGGCCCTGCTGTCTGTAACTTCAATAAAGAACAGCTCAAGCAAGTATATGAAATAAATGCAATTTTGGTGTCAAAAAAGACCATTAGGATTTTTCCACAAGACAGCTTATTCCCATTTCTCTACCATTTTCAAGTTCAAGAGAAAAACTATTAAATTTATTCTTTCTACATCACTTTTAGAATACTTTAGACTTCATATAAATTTCACATAGGAAACCACAGGATTTCTCTTCCAGATTTTTTTAAACTCTACTGCTTTCCAACACCTCTCAGCTCTGTTGCAACATTGATTTGTTCAATATAGCCCTTTTTCATATACAATATTTTCCTATTATCTCCTCTTAAAATGACCTACTAAATAACAGGATTCTATAGCTTCCCATCAAGAAAGTATCTTTCAGTTGCAAGTGGTCAAGCTGAATTAAATGCATTTCTAGACTCTATGAAATTACAAATCTTTTGGGATCACATTTTAAGAGGTTCTGTTATTTGGAAATTCATAGAAATGCATCAAGTAACTTTATCACTGAACAGAAATAACTTCAGTACAATAATAAGTAACTTCAGGACAATAAAATACAATTTAGCAGAGTTGCAAATGTGCCCCCATGTATAACGAAACATCTCCTCAATGCATTGGGAAGAATGAGCATTTATTTTTCTGACTGTGTGTACGTGTTTATATTTAGTAATTAGCCAGGAAATGTAAGAAGCCATTAGTTCTTTTGCAAGGTTTGTTGTCTGGTTGCTCATAAAATCCAAGCACTTTTATTTCTTGTTCTTGACACTGAAAAATCTCTGTTGGCTTATCAGCCAGCATGACATTTTTGCCTTTTGAGATTTCGTGCTCCGAATGGTTTGCATAATATGAGATGATAAACATTTTAGGTATCCTTCATCAAGCCATGTGCTACATATCCTTCCTTATATTTCTTCTTCCAATTTTATGCTTCAGTACAGTGTTAACCCTTTGCTGCTTGTATTGAGTTTTTTTCTGACTATCTTCTACCAGTTCTTCATTTAGGCATGAAGTACATTCACTGACTTGTTCCTTTATAATTTTTGTTGTTTCATCATCCATTGCAAGAATGTTCCATTTATCCATTTCTAAAAGAGAAGTATCTAATCTCAAACTACATGACAACTAGATAATACTGAAATTTTGATGAACAGGCCTGGAAATCTGTAAATTAGTGAGCCTTACTGAAATGACCCACTTTAATTTGCTAACTATTCCTATTATTAATAGGAATCCATATGAATGTAGTGTAATTTAGTCTCTGGCTAAATTTGTAACTCCCCCATTCTTAAATTAATTTGGAAGATTTAAAATGCATCTTCATTGCAAAAATGCCTCCCAAATATATCTCATGAATACTTATTTCGAGTTTTGGTGCCAGCCCTGCAATAATCAAGGACATTTGATAGCGATGATGGATATTTTAAAACAATACATATTTAGGAATATTTTAATTCTTATAAATAGATCTGTTTGACTGGTTGATGGAGCCAAGATGCAAAAATGATCATTTGGGGGAAACTATTGTTTTCCTGACAAAGAGAAAAATAGATTTGTAATCCTAAACCCACAAAATCATATCTTCCTTTTGTTCTCTGCTAAGACAAGGCTTCAGCAACCTCTTCTCATCCATCCCTCCCTCAGCTGAGACCCTTTCTCCATCATCACCTGCTCTCTCACATACCAAAACACTGACAACTACGATTCTCCCTTTTATCTCCTGCCTACACTTCTACCAGTGAGAAACATCACTCTCTCTACTTTGTAGAGTTTACCTATCAGATTCTCTCCAGAAACACCTCCAGGCAAACAGTACTCCCTGCTCTCTGAATAGTTCTGATACCTTACTGCAGCACATAGTCAGGTGAAGGAAATCGAAAGGAAACTGAAAGCACCTGAGGTGCAATTCAGGCACCCAAATACAAGATTCAGTCTCCAGGACCCCTTCATAAACCCTTAGGGAATCTGAGGTATCTGCAAGGGACTTCTGCATATAAAGTGTGACATCCAGGAGACATCATCTGAACAGTGGGAGGCTAGAGGGAATTTTATGTTGAAAAAAAGTACTTCTAAAAGTCCATATTTAAGCAATGAAATCTCCGTCTGCTTTCCAATATGTTTCTACCTAGCCATCAACTAATCTTGGCCACGCATATCTAAATTCTTATCTACTTCCCTAAGGATACCCTCTGCGACTCCGCACTCCTCTCCAATCCCCCTCGACAATTGCTCACATTTGTAGTAGTAAGTAAAGCTTAGAAGAGTTTTTTACTTATTATTATTCATTTTTTTGCCAGACAGAACATTGTAAGTAGATGAAACAAATTATGTAGGAAAGAGAAGTAGATGGCAAAACAATTAGCAATGTTCACCAAAGAAATGGAAGCTTAAATTTGCCATTTATAGAACCAGTGCCAGATAATAGTGATCTTCCAATAGCGACATTCCAAACTTGCTACATTTAAAATATATATAGCTATGTTGTCCATAATGTTACAAAATGCATGAGATTGCTTGAAAATACCAGCAAGTTTTCGTTCTCACTATCATTCAGAGTCTACCTGATC
This sequence comes from Gymnorhina tibicen, assembly GCA_013399875.1. Taxonomy (NCBI): domain Eukaryota; kingdom Metazoa; phylum Chordata; class Aves; order Passeriformes; family Artamidae; genus Gymnorhina; species Gymnorhina tibicen. The sequence continues at coordinate 685,553 of VXAZ01000788.1, forward strand.
CTAGAACAGCTCAGTACACCAAAACATAGGGTAATGCTGGATAACATGATTCTGTGTCACACCAGCAGTATCTAAGCTAAAGCTCCAGGCTAAGTAACCTAGTTCCTACTGAAAGATGGATTATCTTTTTTTTGTGTTAACCAGTGAGTAGTGTGTTATCCCAGCGAGGCAATGCATCTATAACAGATAATGTAAGGGTACACTAGCAAAATGGCAGAATAAGTTCTGTTTATACTACTGGCCTAGAAGCCTGAAATGCTCGACTTAATTTTTTACTGTAATACTTGTGTGATTTCCAATAAATTATTAACTGATTTTTCTGTCACTGCTCTTTATATATAAAATGATGGAGTAGTTATTCATAGCTACAATTATCTCCAATTACAGAAAATGCTTTTCTTCCTTACACACTATAATGGTACTTTCTGTATTTCCTACAAAAGTATGAAATCTCTAGAACAAATACTGCTTCAGCATTACCTAAGTACCACTCAGGAAAGAATGAGTGCAGGCAGAGGGGGATGATGGTCAATCCATTAACACTCCTCTCCAATGTTTTTGTTGTTCATGCTTTTCCCGTTCTCCAGTGTGGGGTCTCCACAGGCCACAGTCCTTTCAGCAGATACACACCTGCTGCAGTGTGTGGTCATCCACAGGCTGCAGAGTGGGTATCTGCTCATCATGGTCTCTCCATGAGCTGCAGGGGAGTCTCTTCTCCCTCACCTGGAGTGCCTCCCCCCCTCCTTCTTCCCTCCCCTTGGTGTACCCTCTGCTGTTTGTTTTTGTTCTCTCCTCCTCTCTCTGCCGTATTTTCTCCCCATTCTTCAGTACTTTTTCCCCAAGGTACCCCAACCTTGGATGGCAGGGCTCAGCAGTGCCCTGCAGTGAGTGTGCTGGAACTGGAAACTGTCTGTGGGTAACTGCTGAAAGGAATGTGGCCCATGGAGAGACCATGTTGGAGAAGAGGAAAAGCATGAAAGGAAGCAGCATTGGAGATGACATGTTGTGGGCTGTCCACAACCCTCTGCTCCCCCTTCCTCTGAACTGCTTGGGGTGAAAGGAAGTGGAACAGTCATCAATGAAAGAGTGAAGTTGAGCCAGGGAAAAGGTGTGCTGAGGAGAGAGTGATTTAGATTTTTTTTCTCACCATCCAACTCTATTTTAATTGACAATAAATTACATCAGTTTTCTCAAACTGAGTCTGTTTTGGCCCATGCTAGTACTTGATAAGTGATGTTCTGTCTTCATCTGAAGCCACAATATACTGCACCCCACTTTTTCTTACTTATTTCTTCTGTCCTGTCGAGGAGTTAAAGAGTTGGCATCTGACAGCCAGTCAAAGTCAACTCACCACAAGAAAAAAAATAAAACTTAAAAAAAATTCTCTTGTATAGGAAAGTTCTAAATATTAATAGCAACACATTTAACTTTTTTACACATGTTTCCTGGCGTTTACCTCTCCTGTTGTTCGGGGTTTTTAAATTACTCTTCACTTCTCTCTGGGATGGTAATTGATGCCTTCCATCTGTTGGGATAGGGAACAATGAGTCATCAGTGTCCCTTGCCCTTCACCAAGGATGACTATGATGCTTGTGGGCTTTTTTTCCCTTTCCAGGGTCTAGTTCATTTTAACATTTGCTAATCTGCTTTTACACCTTGGTCTTTCTTCATTCTGTCAGCAAGTTCACATTATAATCAAATTTGCTAGATATGGTGCACACTATTTCCTATTTGTTCTCCTCACTACTCCTCAAACTGTTTTTGTCTAGTTCCACATCTGAACTTGTTTAGCTGACCACTGATCAATTGTTTATAAGGATGGGGTTACGACCTGTGAGCCATGTATTAGCATCCCATGCCTGTACTCCCTTATGCTGCACCCTATTTTTCCACTTCTCTGGGCCTCTGCTGTTGTAAGAGGCATAGATTTCTCCACACTACATTATCAAGTTACAGTTTTAAATTTTTAAATTTATACAGAATAACTTCTTGTTACTGTTATCTGTATAAAAACTATGGTGTATCACACAAAGATAACCAAAAGTAAAACCACTTACACATAGACCCCTTATCACAAAAGAAGTTGCTGCTACAGCAAAATCAGGTAAAATAAAAATGCCAGACAGGTCAAGACAAGTTCAGAGATAGCCTCACAAGCCTCACTACTGAGGTCCTCAAAGTCAGGACTGAGCGTGTGGCTTAACTTCACTTGCAATCTTTCTACTTTCTCTCCCCCAGCAGTGCAGGGAGATGGAGAACAGGGCTTGTGGTGCGTTCATCACACATCTCTGCTGCTCCTTGCTTTGCAGGGGGATGGCTCATCACAGTCTCATCACATGGCTCATCACATCCCCTACTCCAGTGTGAGGTCCTTCCTACAACAACAGTTGTCCTTCACAACTTCTACAACCTGAATCCTTCCCACAGGCTGCAGCTCTTCACAGATTGTTCTGGCATGGGATGCAGTACTTCAAGAACAGAGCTGTTCCAGCATGATTCCCCTGTGGGTTCACAAATCCTGCCAGGAAACCTTCTCTAGCATGGGCTTCCCATGGGGTCACAGCCTCCTTCAGGCACCCACCTGCTCTAGTGTGCAGCCTTCCAGGTTGATCTCTGCTCCATCATGGACCTCCATGGTCTGCAGGGGCACAGCTTCCTCACCATGGTCTGCACCACGGGCTGCAGGGGAATCCCTGCTCCAACACCTGGAGCGCCTCCTCCCACCCACTCCTTCTGCACTGACCTTGGGGCTCTGAAGAGTTGTTGTTTTTGCATATTCTCTCTCCTCTCCTTTGACTTATGCTGGTGTTGCAGCAGGGGTATTTTCCCCCTTCCTGACTACGTTATCCCAGAAATGCTGCCACCATCACTGATGGGCTTGGCACTGGCCAGCAGCAGGTCCATCTTGGAGCTGGCTGGCATTTCCTCTGTTGGACATGGGGAAATCTTCTAGCAGCTTCTCACAGAGCCACCCCTGTAACCTCCTTACTATCAAAATCATGTGAAAGGAGACAAAACAAACATATCAGAGCTGTACAACTGAAACATTTGTCCTTATATCATTAGAATTATCTTTGTCAGATAATGGGTATTTACCACTTTGGTATATGTGATGACTGATTAGTCCAAAAAGCCCATGCAACTATAAAAAGGAACATAATTATTTCTCAAAAAATAATCTCTTCTTTTTAGTTCCAGAGGAGCTTTATCTAGGGTTGATGGCTTTTGATTGATTGTTCAGGTATTTGTACAAGCCAATAAAATGACTATGCTTTTTATCTCATTAATGAGAGAGGACACAAGTGGAGAAAATAAAGTTTTTATTACCAAATGAATAGCACAGCAGGGTATGATTTGATAAATAGAACATTTAATTTTACCTCATGGGCCTTACTGTTGCAGTCCACATCTCCTGAGTAATTTAATGAACTCTGATGGTTGAACCAGTGCCAGTTTTAATACTCAACATTTTAATCAGCTAGCAAAATAAGTTATAACTGAGCAACACTTGAATAGCACTTCTGTGTGTAAAGGAATATGTTGCAGAGAATGATGCTTGTTAGTCTAGATGAATTAGAGAAATTGCTACATCTGCTGGATGCAACTAGTTGGACATTGGGGGTTGTTATTATTTCCCCTGCACCAGGCATTTGAATTTTGCTCTTTATAATCTAATCAGGTTTACTCTTCTCTTGACCTGGTCATCCTCAATCTGTATTATCTTCCCGTTATTTTCTTACTAAATGTTGACTTTATTACCGCCATGCAGTGTAGGTCTGGAACTGCAAGCATCACATTCATAGGTGTATACATGTCCATTGGTGTGCATGTTTGTTACTTGCAATAATCCAGGCTTGTAAGTGCCACAAGAGCAGAAGGAAAAACACAGTCCAAGAATGCCTACACAGTAAGAGACATTCTTCTGAATGAATGGGGGCTATTGTTATGTTTGCCTCATACTCTCAGTTCCCTGTAACTTGAGCTCACTGTGTCCTCCATCCTTGCAGGGGTAGGTTGAAGAAAGGTGATTTCATTTGTATCTGTTGAACATTTCTAGTTCCTGCTGTGAACCCAGCTGCTGGATGGAGGCACTATAGAGAAGGTGGGGCAGGGTGTGAGTGGCTGGGGTTGATAGATCTCTTCCTAATTACAAGTGGAAAGAGCAACAGAACTAAGATTCTGAAAGTCAGTGGGATTCCAGATTTTAGACGGTAGATTTTGGCTTTCTGTTCTCATCAATTCATTCTGCCCAGTAATGGAAATTGTCATCAAAGTGGCCTAGAGCCTGTTTAATTTGGCATAAGCATTTTACAAAAGACTGCCCTACTTTTCCTCCTGCTTGTTTTAGAGAATAATATGGGGAATAAAAAAAAAAAGGAAAGAAAGAATGAACAGTGAAATGTTCTTTTTCCAAGTAGGAAATGAACAGAATCCATTTACACAGCTATTTTCTACTTTATGTCTTAGTCACTGCAAAAAAGAGGAGGAATGAGTATGAAAAGTGGAAGAGAGAGTTTTCACTCAAATTAAGTTAAAGGGATTATAGTAAATCTATCTATATTTGTAATGGGAAATTGATAGGTCCACATTTGCTATTTAATGACTCCTGTAACACTAGGGATCAAGATTTTCCTGATGGAAAGAATGAATGCTTCTCAGGTATTCATGTACTTGCTGTTAATTTTGACACATCTCACATTTTAATCCTAAATATTTGCATTGACCAAATATCATTCACTCAATAATTGCTGTGATTTATTTCATAGCTACTTTTAATAATTAGTTCTTATACATTGCAAAATTGTTGGAATTGCATGTTCAGACACCTTTCTGACACCTGTAACACCATGTTACATGTAATTCCTTTGTAGAAGGCTATGCAACTTAAGTAACTAATTTTAGAGATGTATTAAAAGAAGTTTAAAATGCATGTCATATTCACAATAGGTCTTTCACAAACAGCCTTTTTCTGTAACATTGAAACTTCCACACCCATAGTAATTGTACTGTACTATTGTGCTGACATAACCCATTGTATAACTATTCTGAATTTTCTCCTTCACTGCTTCCTCCTACCCTATTATTTGTCACTTTATTTAATTTCTATGTTTGATACAGTGTCTATTGTTCTAATGGAAGGTTTCTAATAGCCTTCAATGAGTGTTGGAGTGCACTTTGGGCCTTTGTGTCTGAATAAAAAATACATATGACAAGTTCATCTGTAAATCAATTACTTCAGAAAAAAATATTTTAAAACCTAAAATTAAAAGACTTGTACTACATGCATAAATGATCATACACTCCTTATTCAGTTGCTAATATATCAATCAAAATAAATAGTCTATTTTTGAGTGTTTGCGTTGTAATTTTCAAAAAATTTTAAATATTTTTATTTATTTGTTTGTCGATGCTTTTAAGGATATATTTAGTAGGAATCCTACTGTTAATTCCACTGTACTGAAATGCTTAACTTAAAAATCAGTCAATTTCTTCAAGACATTTTATTATAGTGATGCTTCTCAGGGTTTGATTATGATTAATACCCCAGAAACTATTATTAGCTCATGTATATTATAGGTTATCCAATTGTTCCAGCTTTTGATTTGAAAATCTCATGTTTAGCTAAAGTATATGTCTTGGGAAACTCCATTCTGATAGAGAAACAACCCACCACTTTTCAAAGTTCTCCGTACTTTCAGTCTTAGTTAAAAATATACCTACATTCTTGTTTTGTTTTAGTGAGCATTCCTGGATTGTTTTATGTCTTTCTCAAAAAGAAAAAAAAAGTCCATTTGCATATACATCTACTTATACCCTTGTAAAGATACTGATCATTGCAATTAACTTTGTCTTGGACAGGCAACAAGAATGCATACCAGGAATATATTAAATACTCCAAAATAAGCCTCTTTATGGTCAAATACAGCAACAAAACCACACTTGTGATTGTCTTGTATATCATTAACAGAATTCCTAAATTTACTGCTAATATCTGGTCATTTTTAAAAGTTCATCAGATCTGCTTAACAAAATTTATTTCCTACAAAGCCCTATTGACTCAATTTAGCACAAACCCAGTCCCAGTATATTTGGGGTTCTTGTTGTTTATTTATTTGTTTTAAACTATTACCTAGAATATTGGGCTATATTTGAGCTGATCATCTGGTTTGTCCTTTCTTGGTACTTACTCAAAGATTAGGAGCTTTCGAGCATTGTAGATGCATTTTTGAAGATGTATTAAAAACTGATCTTCACAGACAGATGTTTGTGTAAATTACCAGGACTTTTTCCCAATGCAATGCTTTTTCCCAAGCTAATAATTGTCTTGAAAGTGCATCATTATGTCTTAGATATTACAAGCAACCCAACCAATAATACCTAATTGCTTTCTTGTGATCCCCATTCTACTTTGATTATATCACTGTTGCTGTATTTTTATATTTTATTGTAAACAAGTTTTTACTGGAAATAAATCTTATTCAATGAGTGTCTAACTTAAAGCTTAACTGGAGAACACAAATTTTACCACAATATAAATAACAAATAATTACAGAGCAAGCAAAAAACCAGAACTCAGTTTCAAAGGAGAGGTTCTTGCAATGTGACCTGTAGGCATCTATGTCCCCAAACTTTTAAATGCCTTTTGTGATACTGTTCACTTAGCCACTCAGGCAAATATCTGAATATCGTTATTTCATTTCTAACACATCTGTTAAAGACAAGCATTAAAGAAATATGAAGCACTAGATAAAATAATTTTCCAAATATATTCCAAAAGGATTTGGGTATATTTCAAGAAATTATAGTTTTCAAGGGTTTTCTCTGAGGTAGACATCTCTTGATTGTCTATCTAGTGTGAGCACAAGAAAAAGATTGTGTACAATTAATATAGTCAGATAATCTCTATTTCTGACCTAACAGATTATTTTAATAGTAACTAGGGAAGAAGAAAGAAAGAGAGAAAGAGAGAAAGAGAGAAAGAAAGAAAAAGAGAGAAAGAAAAAGAAAGAAAGGAAGGAAGAAAGAAAGGAAGAAAGGCAGAAAGGAAAAAAGGAAGAAAGAAAGAAAGAAAAAGAAAAAGAAAGAAAGAAAGAAAGAAAGAAAGAAAGAAAGAAAGAAAGAAAAAGAAAGAAAGAAAAAAAGAAAGAAAGAAAGAAAGAAAGAAAGAAAGAAAGAAAGTTAGTTGATAGGGTAATCTTATTCAAAAGAAATCACATGTTTTGCTCCAAAATTTTACAAACCTGGCAGAACAAAATGCAGGTAAATATCATTTTCTGAAGTGAAAAAACATTGTAGTAAGCACTGTAAGTGCTCTCACTGTAAGTGAGAGGGAAAGCATGGAAGACAGAGACTATTGTAAAATTCCTTGCAGATTCTTTGTCTGATATAATTTGTAAGCTGTTTACTAAAATATTAAACCTTTTTATCTTTGAAGATTAAAGACAGCCAAATTAGATTCTGGCACATGGACTTGTAGAAGAATTAGATAGCTTTGTTATTGTAATGAGGTCAGAAAAATTATTTCTTGGGGTTTGTGAATTACTATTTTAATTCTTGAGAGCAACTTGCATTCAAGGACACTCTGCAGTTCCATTTTTAGTGAAGAAAATCAATATTTTATTCTCTTTCTTTAAAATATTGCTTGCAAAATATACAACTGGTTGGCTTGCAAACAACAACCCTCACTGGGGTTACCTACCATCTGTCAGGCATGGGTGAGGAAAATTGATCTGTAACTTGGAAACAAAGTGCCATAATGTTCCTGTGGAACTTATCATTAAGCCTAATTTTGAAAGCTTTTTTGACTATAAAACTGCTAGATAAGTAAAACATAAGCCAGTCATTTAAATACGATATCTGCATTATTTCTTCTATAATGTAAGCAGTGTTCACTTTGCTATCAAAATTTGTATTTTGCAATGAATACATCCACTTGTCCCACCATAGTTATAAACAGGCATGTAATTGGGAGGGTTTTTTCAAATTAATATAGAGATGAGAGATGTTTTCTTCAGATGTATTAAACTGGAAAATTTCTTGGCTGTCTCCTCCCAAAAACCTCACAGCTAGTAACCGTCATAAAAATATGACCCAAGATACTCAAAATATTCATCCAGAATGACAAAATGAATGCTACCTTTTGCAACTAAAATCTAAGTAAGATATTCTGTACTGTGTTTAATGGCACAAAACACTTGAGTTAGACAACTTAATGAGACTTTTCAGATGCTAAATCCTCAGAAATTACTGAGAATGAGAATGATCAATAAACAACCATTATTCTCTCTCTCTCTCTCATTCTCTCTCTCTCATAATTAATTGAAGTCAGTAGAACCTAAATTGGTAGCAGACAATAGAAAATATGATACCAAAGATACAAGAATACTTAAAGCGAATAAGATTTTCTATATGGTAAGGAATGGAATTTTAACTTATATGGATACAGACCAGCTGGGTGATCACTTTTTTTTTAGTAAAAGGTTATATGAAACATCAGATCCATGAATCACAAGTGAGAAAGTCACTTTAAGCTGCTTATTTTACTGGCAGTACAGTCTTACTCTCTAAATTACATCTCCCAGGCAGAGATTTAGCTGTGTAAATACCTAGCAACAAGTGCTTAGCAGGCACTGAGGCACTGAAACATTCAGGTGTTTAGTTCCCAAAGGAGCTAGAGGTTGCAACACAAGTTCTGCAGGAAGACCACTGCTCTTCTGGGGCAGCAGCTGGGGGTCAGGCAGGATAAAGCTGGTGCTTACACACCTCAGTGTTTCCTCTAGTACTTTGCTTGTTCTTATTTAAATGTTTCCGATGATGATTTCTCATTTTGGATTATCAGCTAATGTAGAACTTCTGCAATTCAGTCTGATTTTACAATCTCTGTGGTTTTGTTCTTTTCCTATATTCTTACATTTTACCTTTTCAGAAAAGTTTTTTCTTGTTGTCTGCCCTAGACTGGAATGGATTCAAAAGACTATAAGCAATTGAAAAGACATTTCATAGCCACTGAAGGGGCCAAACAAACTCTGGAAAATACAGGTACTCCTTAGCCACATTAACTTGGGCACTTTGCAGGGAGAATTTTTACTTCCTGGTCTAGGCATATTTTCACATTGTTATGTGTCTCTGTGTCTCAGCCTCATTCTGATGAAATCTACTTTAACCTTTTCCTTCAAGCATGCAGGTTGTAACATTCTCTCTGATCTCAGATTTTAGCGAAGAGTGTACCTAACCAGGTCAACTGGGATACTTTCTTCAGTTAGTGATTCCACCTTTCCTCAAAAGACTTCTGGCATGCTGTAGCAAAGCTCTTCTTTCTCTTACTTTGTTTTCTTCTGCTGTCTCCCTGTAAAGTGTAATTTCATTTAATTCAAAGTGTTGTTGCAACAAGTTCTCACGCAGATAACCTAAGCAGCATGTGACATTTATCTAAATTATACAGAACAATGCTTCATTTTTCATATATTTTAACTACTTTTTTTACCATAATGCTACCCCAGTTACTCTACATATACTGTCTAATAAAATGTCTTTACTGGCCACCTTTAACTTATCCAATATGCTGTCTTTCTACAGCAATAAGAATTATCTTGAGTTTGTGCATTTTTTTTTTGGACCACAAATTGTACATGAGGAATAGGAGACGTAGCTCTAAAGAAAAAAAAAGCCCAAACAAAACATGATCTATGCTGGTTTCAGCTGGGATGGAGCTAATTTTCTTCATATCAGCTTGTAAGGTACTGTGTTCTGGATTCATGCTGGAAACAGTGTTGATAAGGTGGGGATGTTTTATCTGTTGCTGAGCAGTGCTCCCACAGCATCAAGGATTTTTCTGCTTCTCACTACACCCCACCAGTGAGGACGATGGGGGTGCACAAGATTTTGGGAAAGGACGCTGCTTGGACAGCTGGCCCCAGCTGACCAGAGGAATATCCCACACTATATAGGGTTATACTCAGCTTATAAAGGTGGAGGAAAAAAATGAAGAGAGGTACATTGATGGCAAGTAACAGTGCATGTGTAATAAAATCCTGCTTTCCTGAAAAATGGCTGAACTCCTGCCTGCCGATGAGAAGTCTCAATGTAATTTCTTATGTTGTTATGCGTAAGTGCACAGTTTTTGCTTTCCTTCTGAAATTTTCTTCATCTTGATTCATGAGTTTTCTCACTTTTATCCTTCTGCTTCCCTCCCCCATCCCACTCTGTGGGAGTGAGCAAGTAGCCATGTGAGGCTTAATTGCCTTCCAAAGTTCAACCCAGAACCTGAAGATGGACTGGGATTTGGGCAATGCCAATACTTTTGATTTATCTATCAAGGGCTTTTACCAGAGTTTTTACAGAGAGTGAGAATAGGGGGAATAAACAGTTTCACAACAGCTCTGTGATGGATTTACTTTTATATGTCCTGGCACCAGTGAGTGGGGGGAAAAACTTAAAGGAAAGGAGAAATCCAGAAGAAATCTGCTCTTTTCTGGAAGGGAAAAATAAGTCTCCTTTATTTTATTTCTGAGAAAACTCCAGAAAATTTCTGAAGAAAAAATTAAATTACAGTTAACCTTCATTGCCCCTTTTACAAAAATACACCATGCTTGTAGAAGTAGTATGAATGGCGTCATAAAGTTATCACAGTAATTTCCAGACTGTTGAATGCGAGGCTTCAAGGACCAGTTCGTGGACCATAGCCAAATGACTTATACTAGATACTAGATGATGACTAAAGTACTTGCCTGGGCAGCCTCTTCCACTGCTAGACAAGAGAAATCCGTGGAGACATCTTTTCCAAAATCAAACCTAAACCTCCTCTGGTGCAACTTGAGGCCATTTCCTCTTCTCCTATCACTTGTTAATTGGGAGAAGAGACCCCCACCCGGCTACAACCTCCCTTCAGGTAGTTGTAGAGAACAATAATGACCCCCCTGAGTTTCCTTTTCTCAAGGCTAAACCCCAGCTCCCTCAGCTGCACCCCACAAGACTTGTGTTCCAAACCCTTTCCCAGCTTTGTTACTCTTCTCCGGACTCGTTCCAGCACCTCAATGTCTTTCTGGCAGTGAGGGGCCCAGCACTGGACACAGGATTTGAAGTGTGGCCTCACCAGTGCCAAATACAGAGGGACAATCCCTGCCCTGGTCCTGCTGGCTGTGCAGTTGCTGATACAGGCCAGGATGCCATTGGCCTTCTTGGTCACCTGGGCATTTTGCTTAGGGTAATTTTTGTTCCTGTGCTTTTTCAGTTCAAATTGCTTGAAACAGCATGAAAAGTGTGTTGCAGGCCACCAGAGATATGTTATTACAGCACGATAAAATGCACATGCTGGGTGCTCCAGCAGGTGTTACAGCGGTAGCATAGCAGCACTATGGAAGGAAGGAACAATGAAATTAGTGCGGGCTGGTGCTAGTTTTTCCTTTTCATTTTTTTTCCTTTTATATCTTTTTTTTTTTTTAAATAAAGACTAAATACAGAAAAGTCACTAGTTCTTGTCTGTCAGAAAGCTAATTGTAATGATCTGTATGACAGCTGGGAGCAAGCTGACAATTAAGCCGGATGGACAGATATGGGTTCAGTGCCTGAGTTTGCTGCCTGGTGAATGTAATTGTCACTGTAGACATCTACCATCTATCTCTAGATGATCTCTATACCAATCTACCTCCATCAAAATCCTCGATAGAAGATACCTGCAGGGGGATATGCAGGTATCATTTCAAAGGTACAGTTGCTATACTAAATACACTTTTCATAAAGTCTGAAACTACAAGAATGCTGTAATTTAGTCTGTACACTGTACCTGTCATTCTTCAATAGCTTTATACCTGTTGATATAAGTTATGCCCAACTTAGTCATCTGGCACTGCTGGTGCCAAGGTGCACTTTGTTTCCTTGTGATTTCTGAAATGCAGAAACCTTTCCATATGGCTATCACTTAGCAATTTCCTTTGAAGTCCTTCCCGTTAGCCCCGAGGACAACAGGGCTAGGAAATGTTTTAGGAGTTTCACTTTTTTTCAGGTGGCTGTCAGTGACAGCTTCAGATAGAAGAAACGTTCCCAGGAAAGCTTCTTCATTCAAGAGATCAACATTTTTTTGTTCTTCTCTTAACAAAAAATGCACTCTGCAAGCCACAGGCTATGTTTATTTATGCTGTAGCACCCCTGGGCTACACAGGGGTCAAATTTATGCCACATGTAAGCGAACATGAGGATCTTCACTAACACTGTAATAAGAATTTTTCACTCTGAATGGCAAGCTTGTCTAAAATGTGTATTATAACTGCTTTCTCTGTTAGCCACTCATCTGTCATCAGCTTTCACACAAAGGCATGGAAACAAGCACATTTGATCACACGGACTTTTAATGAAAGCACGTTCATCTGTAGCAAGCTTTAAGTGGTAAGGAAACAGCTCAGTTTTATTAAAGTAAAATTCAAATGCCTCTCTGTGATGGTGAAGGTGTAATAAGCAATGTTATATGAATTTTCCACATGCCAGAAGGACAAAATATATTTAAAAAAATCTGTTAATAATTATTCAACAGTGATTTTTAAAGTGTTAAATTAAATAACCCTACAAATGTAGGGTTTAGTCAGGGAAGTTTTTCTCTTCTTACTGTAGAAGTTTTGCTGTATATTTTTGGTAAATATGGGTACGATCACATGACTGAATGTGATTGTATTTCCCTAGTTTAACAAACTACTGCCTAGAAGCTGAGACAGTTGACCACATTCTTGATCTTAATCAGTGACAATTATAAGTCACATTTATTGGCTTCCATTGTATTTCATTACATAGTGCAAGAATAAAAAGTTTTGAGATTTTAAATGCACATGCAATAAAACAAAGAAAAAGAAAAGGCTTATCTTGTGAAAGAGGTAGAGCCATTTACTTGGCTAAGATGAATAGCCAGCTTAAAAATCCACATTTTGCATCTAACAATAGCTTTTGTTTATTTAAACTGTTAAAAATATTTAATCAATATGTCTTTTGAAAGCTTGGCAAATTAGTGTGGTTTATTATTAAGTCAGCTTCATATGTGAAAGTGGGTCTAAAGTTTGAAAAGGGTTAATTTTACTTCCATGAGTAGCACATAATAATTTTAAATAAGATTATATACCTTCAGGAATATAGGAAGAATTAGAGAATGCAAAAAATAGTATGTGATTGTTCTATTATTTTCTCCGAGTCAACAAAAAAATATAATGTAATGCGTGATAATGAGGAAAAAAATATTTCTCTCATGCTTAAGCTTTAAAATTATTCTGTGGTAACATATACAAAAAACTATGAAAAAGCATGAACATGAAAGCATATCTTGACTACATGTTTAAATGAAACCAGAGAAAACCCCTGCTTACCAGCTTCAAACATCTACTCAAAGAGATATGATTTTCTCCAGTAAGTGGTGAATAACCACCAGAATTTTAAAAGGCAATACCTAAGGCAAATATGTAGTTGTATATATTATTTATGAAAACATTTTATCTGACATTTAGGGATCTCTTAGTACAATGATTGTAGAACATGGGAGGCAAGTAATCGTTTCTCCTGGAGGTTTTTCTATCAGGAACACTAAAACTTTAAACACAATTTCAAAGATCTTCACTTTGCAGAAAATATTCCCAACTATTTTAATGAAAAGGGCCTTAGCCATAAGGATTTTACAGCACTTACTGGCTTATTATGTTTGTGACTTGCATGGAAGTCTTATATTTTATTTTTACTTTAAAATTGCCATTGATCAACAGTATTTTCAACATACTGTGGCACATTCAATCAAAAGTCAGAGGCAAGAATAAGGAAAGGCAATAGGGCATATGCATTTTAAAGGAAAAGTTATCTGTGTAAAAGGGAGTTCTTATCAAACCAGGAGGCCAAGGCCTCATTTTACTTGCACTGGCCCTTTTAGCTACTGACACACATCTTCAAATCACATTCATTTCTCTTCAAATGGTGTAACGTAGGCTTCATTTTTGCATCAGTTGCATCAGACTATCAGTCACCCTTTTTTTATTCCTTTACCACGGTTTTTAAAATTATTCTTTTAACATGGATTTAAATTTTAATATAATTTTCTACACAGCTCAAAATTATCTTCCTTCTGTACTGCTGTCTTCTCTTTTTTGAGGTCGTTTTTCTATACAGGGGTATCTTATGTACTTTGCTCAGTATTTTGATATCATGCTTGTTTTTCAGTCATTCTCTTGAGCTACTTAACAATTTGGCTGCCTTAAATTTTGAAAGCTCCCCTATGTCAAAAGCAAGTTTTCAAAACATTCTTTGAGAGCAATTTTTATGGTATGTGCAGGATCTCCACTGTGTGTGGTGGTCTCTCTGCAGCCAGGTGCCGACTGTTTTTCAGAACTTCAGAAGAATTTGTAAAGTCAGCCTATGTCACCTCATTTCTGTCACTTTGTGTTATAGTAAGGAGCTGAAAGTGGCAAAATAAAGGCAGTAATTAGTACTATAACTGGCAGCATCCAGATCATTGGGGTTTTGGCAGGACTTTTACTTTCTTATGAAGCTTATGAAATTCCTGTGGCAAGGTTCACCATCAGAGAAGGTGAAAGAGAGATAGACAGCATCTTGTCTGAGACTCAACATCTTGAAGAACACTCACTATTGTGGCAAATGCAACCGCTGGAGAAGAAGGATGGAAGGTGGTGGCTTCTGGTACCAAAAAGAAGGCTACTGCCCCTTCTAAGGGTTTACAGATACAAAATAGGTTCACACTCCTCAAAGCTGAAGAGAAGTCAGATGTTCCTACAAGCAAAGAACCTGGTTCACCTAAATCTAAATCATACAAGACTACCAGGAAGTAATGGTGAGTCATCATTACAGGTGACTTCCTGCTGCAGGGGAAAGAGACACACAGCTGTCAACCAAACCAACTATCTAGAGAGGTTTTCTGCCAGCCAGCGCCCAGGATCCTGGATGTTTTGGGAGGACTATCAAAGCTACCCTTCTGACTATCCCAAAAGTAGTTCCCTGTCCAAGAACTCAGCATACTGGTGTACCTCTCTAAAGTGCTTGTACACTAATATATGAAGTTATAGGGAACACATGTGATGAGTTAAAGACCTTTGTGCAGATGCGGGGCTTTGATTTTATTGGGATCGGGGAAACGTGGTGGGATGGTGCCCATGACTAGTGCTGCAGTGGAGGGATACAATCTCTTTAGGAATGACAATATCTGGTTCTCAAAGGGGAATTTTTACCACCCTGATATCTGCTGGAGGGACAACACAGCTGGACATTAGCAGTCTAGCAGGTTTCTGAAATGCATCAATGATAACTTCCTCCTCCAAGATGAGCCAAAGAGGAGAGGTGGTCTGCTGGTTCTCCTGTCACCAACAAGGAGGAACTTGTTGGGATATGAAGATCAAAGGCAACCTTGGCTGCAATGACCATGATAAGGTGCCTCAGGGCAGAGAGGAAGCTAAAAGCAAGCTCATAACCGTGGACTTCAGGAGGGCAGATTTTGGCTTCTTCAAAGATCTGCTTGGAAGAGTCCTGTGGGACAAGGCTCTGGAGGGAAGGGGGACCCAAGAAAACCAGTTACTATTCAAGGATCACCTCATCCAAGCTTGAGTGTTCTATTCTAGAAAATACGGTCAGGCAAAAATATCAGGAGGCCTGTGTCAGACACTGAAAATAGTTTATGCCTCAAACATTGATATAAAGTTTTAAAGAAGCTACAGCCACAGAAACCTCCTTGAAAACTGATGATTAGATTAAAGGAAACCCATTGTTCAATCAGCTCAGGCTGAAGGAAAGGTATGCATCCACAATAGTCCAAAGCCTCCAGCTGCCATCCCATCAGCTGAATTTGGGGTGGGGGGAAGAGAACAGCTCACAGAAGCCAGGTTTACACAGACTCCCCCCAACCAAGGGGGGAGGAGGAGGTTTTTGGGTGCATGGTGTAACCTCTGGTGAGAGGCAATAAACACCTCCTATTAAATAATCCTCCAATTACACAAACCGGCCCAGCTGTGGAACCCCCAGCCCCACGGGACAGCCACGTGAGAGGCTTTGCCCCACAAGACTGCATGTGATGCAACAGACCCAGAGACTGCTGTAAGAGACTGCCCCCTTGTTATGATCCAATTAGGATTATTATTAAGGTTCCTTAGAAATTCCTCTGCCCAAATTAAGGTGCAAACAAGACCATATGCCAGTGACAATAATATGGG